>OY776679.1:90754575-91259575 GCA_963675555.1 Leptura quadrifasciata
ATGTACGGTGTGCTTGGAAAAAGAGATAGAGATGTAATAGAATGACATTGTACAAATTTATTATACCTAATCTCTCTTTACTCCTGAGGACATTAGGGCTAATTTTATTTTAGTTCTACAAAAGGGAAAATGTTTATTTTAATAATGCCTATGTGGGATGATAAAAATTATTTTTGCAAATCGAAAATAGCAGAAAAAAATTATATTTTTTTATATATACTTTTTTCTCTCATCATCCCACATTGTAAAATGTTTTTAATGTCTTTTAGTGAAAGCCGTTTTTTAAAATAATGATTTATATGAGAGTATATCGAAGCGTCTTGCCGGCTTATATCCGGAGCGCTCTTCTCCAATCGACTTAAATTTTTTTGTAGAACATATTGGTTCTTTTATATAATTTTATTTTTCTGTAGAAATGGACAGAGGTTGTACTTGAATATTACTCGAATATTTTTGCAACATTATTTATCAACGATGTTGGACGGTAGTTTGTCGTGGGATTTTCATTGCTGGTTTTTGAAACAACTATGTTTTCAACTTCATATTGGATTTTTTAAGATCAGTTTAATAAAATTAATTGTATCGCCTACTGTTACAGGTTTACGGATATGGCTAGATATTAGTTTTAATGTTTTTGCTTCTACTCCATTCTTTTCTCAAGAGGAATTATTTTTCAAGCTGCATAAAAAGGGTCATTTAGGTGACATGGGTGACGTTTAAAAAAAATTAAAAAAAAAGATTTATATAATATTTTTACAATTAATGTCTTTCAAGAACATGGAATTAGATTTTGGTTTGTATCATTGTTATCTACTAAGTTTTGTCTGAGTTTCGGGATTTCACCATATATTTATTAAGGTACATGACTTCGGTTTTAATAAGCCTTAAATTTGTTCATAAATAACGACGTTAGGAGGCCGCATAAATTTCCGTGAGTCACCTTGTTTACATCCATTTGCTACTCTATCAGATTAGTATTGAATATTAGTTGATCTTCTGATTAGGCCAACTGACACACATTAAAATTAATTTTAATGACGCTATTTTTCTATCGATTGAACTATGATTGATTTTAGTTGTGGCTTAATAATTTCCTACTTTTTCTGAATAGAACTTTTTTACCATATGTGTTTTCTTGAAGGAGTCAAAAGAAAATGGGGGGAATAACATAATTACTCAGCATATCACTAGAAAATAACCTCTCTGTATGTTCTCGTGACGTTATACGAAATTACGTACATGAAAAGTTAAAGAAATAGTCTAGTTTCTGATAACAACACAGATTGGCTACTTTTTTATGAACTATACCAAAAAAGTTTCGAATTTTAATGGCCAATGAAACGGGTTGCAGAGATTGGTGCCGAAGATATACAGTAAAACCCGAAATAGGTCATTTCCTTTTTTTACAGATATATTAAAAAACTTTACAGGAAGATTCTGTTTCACGTCAACTTTACTATAACATGCAGCACTCAAATTATTATTATGGCGTCTCGACTTTGTAGGACCACCTTTATTTAATTTAATATGGACCTGTCTTATTTATTAAAATTTCGAAAGCATTTGAAATTATGAATTTAAAAGTATGTCGCAATCGACAATTTTACTATATTTAGGACCGGTTTTTCAATGCTAAGCTAATCTAACCAACAGCTAACTCTTAACCGCCAGTCAAACCGTTTTTGCACGTCACAGTTTCACCTAACCACTAGTCAAATTCTCGGCTAAAGTAGCTGACACTCGAATATGTCTGTTTGCTAATCTAACTGATGGCTATGTACTTAACGCATGCGTGACGCCGCGGTAATGCTTTTATTTTTATTAAAATGAGAGGTTAATTTGTTTACCTTCTTTGATTTCAACCTAACATATTTGTTTTTAAGTTTTATTCGAAGTAAATAGTAAACGGTGATAATATGGAGGCATTCGATTTTGTAAGCGATGATGAACTGGAGTTTATAGAATTTATAGAATATGAGAGAAGGCCGTATGTCGTAAGGCAACGAAACAATCCCTTTGAGGAATTTGATGATGTGGATTTCTTCATGAAATTTCGTTTGAGAAACGAGCCGGTTTTATTAATTTTGGAACAGATAGAACTACAATTGAGACCATCACAGACCGGTATTACTTCTTGTGTTATGGATATAAATTCTATATTATATAATTACCCAGCAAAGACGAACATTTTGTTACTTATTTAGAACTGATACTTACTTTATGTTATATTTCACTCAACTTACACTTTGCTAGAAACATGACTATATAAAAACGATTCATATCTTTTACTTACATAAATACATTGCCACTGTCTATCACCCGCCAAATCGTGCCATATTTATAGGTTATAGAATAGGGCTGAGCGCTGAGCATCAACACATGTTGGTAAGGTATGAGCGTATGCGTAAGTTTGATTTTCCAGCTGTCAGGATTGCCAATCGTTGTAATAAATTCACTAGCCAAAAGTTAGCTAGCTGGAAGCTAAATATTGGTTGGAAAAACGGTCACAACGTTAACTAGAACATTGATTAACAGTTAATCTTAACTACTAGGTACGTAGTAGACACTTTTAACTGAGTATTGAAAAACCGGCCCTTAGTCAGAAAAATAAATAAAAGAAATATCCCTTTTCTGCGTATAAAACAATATACCACTTTCTTTCAACGTCAAAAAAGCATAACATTTATTATGAATTTCATAAACCTAAACTGCCATTTCTCTAACATTTTATCTGAGCTGTAGTAAAAGTTTTTTCTGATAACAACTATCAAAACTTTCTTTTTAATAAAAACTCTTTTTTTTTTCAATTTAAAATTCTTTCATTATAAATAAATTAACATTACTTTCTGAGTTTTTGTTTAAAATTAAAAGTAAAAACATTTTAAAAAATGTTAATTTGAACGGAGGTACCTAAAATTTTTTGTTTAATTGATATATTGACTTAAAATTTCGTTTGCGTACAATACAAATTTTATTCTAATGTAAGATACATAAAGAAAAAATGTTGTCCTCGTCAATTTTTTACTTTTGACAGCTTACCTTTCGACGCACTACTGTTTCAAGGTCGCGCGCGGAGGGGAAAACTCACGCGCTCGGATATTTAGGCCGATTGCACACCAGTAAGTACTACGCCATAAAGACGGATACCTCATCGCGAGGCCTCTGGTGACTGAGCCATTATTTAAAACAATTTTCCGCAATTTTGGGGATACATCTCGTAAGAACTTTACCTTACGGTTGTTTGTATGTATACAGGGTGTCAACGGATCACGGTAGACTCCCTTTTTTCCTCATTTTTAAGAATATCGGAATGAAACTTGGTATATGTTTTATAAGACCAAGAAGGCACCTTGTGGCGTAACATCCATTTCCGGTTCCACCGGAATTGACCCCAACTTTTGATTTTTAAACGGAACACCCTGTATATTATTATATTTTTGGAATATTTGAAAAATTCTGAGTACGGTGATGCTCCATAAGTGACATTTCGATTCCATGAAAAAATTTGACTTAAAATTAAAAAAAAAACAAAAAAAATTAAAATAAGAAAAAATTGCTTTTGGGCACATCCACCGATTCCTTAGAACATATGCTATTTTATGGTAGAACTCTACCATTCTGGTGCAATTTGAAAAAATTAAGTTTTGGTAAAAAAAACTGTTCAGGCCAAATTTGATGGCCCACAAAATACACATTCTCAAATTTTTATGCTCGATTTGGTTTTTCTGACGTCACACCAGTTCATTACAAGCAATTTTTTCTGGTCATGGCACTCTAGATGTACCAACAAATTTCGAGTCAAATTTGTCTCATAGAGTCGAAATGTCACTTATGGGGCATCACCGTACTCAGGATTTTTCATGAATTCCAAAAATATAAGAATATACGGGGTGTCCCTTCGGTGAAACCGGAAGTGGAAGAAAATATCAGTTATGCCACAAAGTATCTTCTTGGTCATATAATACATCTACCAAGTTTCATTCTGATATTCTTAAAAATAAGGAAAAAAAGGGTGTCTAACATGATCCGTTGAGACACCCGGCATAATGTTTTATTAGGGAGATAAATTCCAGTGGTCCTTATATATTAAAATGAAAATGTTAATAACAATTAAATATATAATCTTAGTTCCTTTAACAGATCTTCCTAACTTGTATATTAGAGAGAACATTTTTCCAGGTTTCTTAAAAGCCTCCAAAGTTATACCAATCTATATAAAAGATTCTAAGGGTAAGGATAAGGATTGACTGTGTGTCATCTAAAATACTAGTTGATAAATTAAACTTTTATGGTTATAATAACAATGTACCAACTTAGTAGTTTCCTACCTAACTAATCGTTTTCAATATGTATTCCTCGCAAAATAGACATTCAAACTTCCTTCCCGTAAAATACGGTGTTCCTCAAGGATCAGTGTTAGGGCCGATGCTATTTCTGATCTATGTAAATGATCTACCAAGCATTGCATTAGACTCAAATTTTGTTCCATTCGCTGATGACACAACAGTAACAAAATGATTTAAATATGTCAAGGACTTAATATCTGAAATAAATTCGACACAAAACTTGGCACAAGAAGATTGTTTCATAGCTAATCAGCTGGCAAAGAATGATATTAAAATTGAAAAAGTGGTTTTAACGCTAAAAAGTATGGACAACAATGATTTATCCGTTAGTAATGAAGTAAAATTTCTAGGAGTCTACCTTGACAAAAAGTTAAGCTGGGAAACACACGCAAATTATATATGTAGAAAAGTAAGCGAAAACATATATTTATAACGCCATCTTGGCAATGTCTCACAGAAAACATTGCTTACTACATATCATAGCTTAATGCATTCAGTCATTTCGAACGCTATTCAGATTTGAGGGAATTCATCTGCTAGTAGAGTAGTCTTTGCTATCCAAAGAAAAGCAATCAGAATAATTGCTGGGCTTAAGTATAGAGATGACTGTAGAGCTGAATTTATTACATTGGGTATTCTCACATTACCGCGTGCCTTTATCTTGCAGTCACCGTTATACGTAAAAGAGAATGAAAGAAATTACACTACCCATCGGTAAATTTATAGTTACCCAACACGAAATCTGGATAAAATAAATGTATATATCCTAAGGTTGAACAAACTCACACTGGAACAAGTTATTATGGTATAGTGTTTTACAATGTTCTGCCAACGCATGTGAAGCAACTTAACTTCAACAAATTCAAAACCCCCGTGAAGAAATTTTTACTCAAAAATGCGTTTTATTCAATTCATGAATTCCTGGAGGCTGATTTTAATAACTGGTATTCGTTAACGTAGATGTAGGTATTGTCAATAATATCACCAATTGTTAACATTCCCGTAAACTGTTATATAATTTTTGATTAGAGTTAAGTAATATGTTAGTATTTTTAAAACAAAAGTCTATCTAGGAATTATTTTAACTTGTACCTCTACGTATGTAATTATTTTGTCTATCCATTTTATGCGCTTTGTAAAAATCCTAACATGTGTAAATACTCCGTGTATAAGATATCAATAAAGCTTATTATATTATTACTATCATCTTTTCATGTCCATATGCAATGACTTGCCAAAAGTAAAAATTTGTAACTTTTAGTAATTGGTAAATAAATCTATTCCTTTATCCGAATATTACAGCCTAGACGAATTAACCGATTTTGTCAAGCGAAGTGTTAGATTGGTCTTGTTCGAGTGTTACACTATCTGAAAACTTGAGAAATACAAAATAATGGGCGCATGACATAATCACCATACGTACAAAATTCAAAAACTCTCATGGGGGGTATCAAATGAAATGTGTCACAATAACAATTCCAAACACAGACAGTTTAGCTTTTTAGCTGTTTGGTTTTTTAATAATAATTTAACTTGGTACGTTAGCTTTAAAAAACATTTCATTTGATATTTTGCGAAAGGTAATCCCGTAAATAAAAACAATCAAGGAAATTTAAATACTTATAATTTTACTCGCTGAAAAATATTTACACATATACATTAGTCGAAATGAAATTATTCACAAAAATCTACCTAATAAATTATGATTTACAACTGATTAAAAATGATTAGTACCAGAGCAAAGCAGCTATATACAATATTTACAAAAAAAATATATATTATAAATTACTTTAAGGTATTACATAAAAGCTATTTGCCCAGTCTATTAAAAATTGCAAAAATTCACAAAAAAAGCATTGCCGTTATTAACTTTTACAAAAGTAAGAACAAACATTCTTGTCGTGTACTATAGTAAGTGTTAAATCACCGTATTGTTAAATATTAAAGCACATTATTCACAGTATTATTGCCCGGTCAAGGTGTTAATGCACTCGGCTTGAACACATCTCCATGGCTCCGAAATAGGGGTACCCAGATTTTGCCTCGCTGGGGGAGTGAGCTCCGTAGTGACCACCAGGCGCAAACAAGCTGTAACAAACGAAATTTATTTAGTATAATTCTAGTGTTAGAGATTTATATAGTTTATAGTCTAAGTAATATTGTGGTATTGAATTGGCAGATTACACAGACACACAAAAAAAAAATGTCTTGGCTGGTGTACCGGACCTCAGATTCAGATTCAGTGACAAAGACATTTTTTCGTGTGTCTGTGTTGTTAGTGCAGCTGATGCGTAATGAAGATCAACTAACATTTGTATGCCTACAAAATGTGTTGAAGTAGAAACATACATCAGAGTAAGTGTTTCCACTATGAAAAGTAAAGTCTTACGAGAATTTGCCATAACAAAAGGAGACATAGCGAGTCTGAATTTTGTAGAAATTATCAGAACACATTCATTTACGACCAGAAAATATCAAGCAAGAAGTATGTTACATGTAGTCAACCAATTGCGAAAAGTTTTATTTTTCGTAACCAGTTGTGAAAATTTCAAAGGTTTATCCAGTACTGAAAAGTGTCATAATTAGGAAGAAAATGTTACAATAAGCTACCCACGTGTTTAGAAAATTTACAACAGATTCTATTACTCTTTGCCTCTCCATTATTAGCAGGTTTTAAATAAATGGTTTGAAAGGAGCTAGTAAAAGCATTGACAATATCTTGGAGATTTTTATGTTGAATGTCATTATATTATATTATATTATATTATATTATATTATATTATATAAGTAACATTATCGGGACTAGAACCGCTTCCTCTTTTACATACAATAAAAGAATTTAAAACTTTCATATACTTAAGGCATTTTTCAACATAACCTTATATTTTCCGAGAAAATGGTGGAAACAGAATATTCAGTTTTTTATATTTTCTCTCGTAAAAATTAAACGAAAATATATCTTTTTATGCAATGAATAAGCATGATTTTTTTGGAATCTGGGAAACAAGTAGTTTCCGAGATATTTACATTTTTCGAGAAGAAAGCCAAAATCTTCCACGGAAAACCTCATTGCTATTTTTGTTTATTTAAATATTCTATCTGGGCTCATTTAAACGGTTGAAATTCGAAAAATGTAAATGTCTCGGAAACTGCTCGTTTCCCAGATTATTTATTTATTTAACAATACACTGCCCAACAGAATATTCCAATTACTGGGCGGGAAATTACAAGTAAATGATTAAAAATGTTTACAAATTACAAGTAAATATTTATAAAATATAAGAAAAAGAAATGTAGGGATATCAGATAATTAAAAACAGAAATAAAAACAAAGCTAAGTTTAAATGTATGCAATTAATCTTTTTATCTCAGCTACATTGCAGTGGAAAATATCAAACCGGTCTTGAAGATTATTATAATTTTCACATATTTTATATAGTGGCGGGAATTTCAGAATGTTAGTTCTGGAATTCGGCAAATAGAATAGTGAGTTTTGCCTAGAACCGCGTCTAGGTATTCGAAAATTTAATAAGTTCAATATAGCGACCAATCTGTTATATTATGTAATACTTTAAAAATAAATATTTGCTGTGCTATAGTTCTGCGTGTCGCTAGGTTCGAAAATGAAAATCTATTTAAAAGTGTTGTATGAGGAAAACCAATAGCAGGGTAAACACATCTTCCTTATAGCATAATGTTTTTAAGAAACGCCACTGAATGCTCTCTATGCTTTGTACATGTATGTTATAGTGAGGAGACCAAATAATTGATGAATATTCCAATTTGGATCAAGCAAAAGATTTATATGTATAGTAGCTTCAGTATGTTAATGTCACTAAAGTCGTGGGAGCACCTTTTTATAAATCCGAGTGTTCTAAAGCTTTCATTTGTGATTGTATTTATGACAATTAAATGATAGTTTACTGTCAAATGTTACACCGAGGTCACGAAATGTTGATGGACGTGTGAGCACTGAAGTTATAATATATTGATGTTTATTAGTAAATATAAGAGTGTTACATTTTCGTATATTTAACTGCAATTTGTTTAAGTTACACCATTCACTGATTTCATCTAGAGCATTTCACACAAGCACCTTCATCATTTATTTTATTATATAATTTCATATCGTTAGCATACAAAATACACTTAACACCCAATTCAACTGCAATGTCATTAATGAAGATGATACAGAACAATGGGCCTAACTCAGACCCTTGAGGTACACCTGAAGTAGATACAAATTCAGCAGACTGTTGACCATAGTATTCGATATGGTGGTGTCTATTCTCCAGATATTATTTGAAAACAAACAACAAATTTCTTGAGATGCCAAACTTCTGAAATTTTGAACATAGAATAAATACCATGATGAAGTATGTCAAATGCTTTAGTGACATCTGTGTAAATTACATCAACTTGTGAGTTGCCGTCTATAGCCTCAGATATATGTTGGGTGATACAGAAAAGATTGGTTGAAGTAGACCTTCCCTTGAAGAAACCGTTCTGATATTCAGTTATGCGATTCTTTGTATAAGAAAATGTTGGGTCATATAACAATATTTCGAAGGCTTTAGAGAACTTGTTGATAATCGTTACAGGTCTGTAATTCACAATATTAGTTTTCTCTCCTTTTTTATATATAGGGATTATTTTAGAACATTTTAAAACATCAGGAAAAGTATTTGATTTAATGGCCAAATGAAATAGAAATGTAAAAGGAGCTGTAAAAACACGAGCACAATCATGTAATATAAAAGCAGGAATTTCGTCAGGGTCCATCATATATTTAGACTTGATTTTTCTTAAAGAATTCAAGACTTCCTGTTCAGTAAATTATTCAATTGTTAAAGTATCAGTATTTGTATCTTCTACATTGACCACAACTGAGACATTAGAGGTGGTATATGAACTGCAAAAATATTGAGCAAAGCCATTTACTAACTCTTTATTGCCTACGAAATGTTCATCTCCGTAATGCATTGCTGTTGGTATATTGCTACTAGTTTTCTTACTGTTAATAAATTGCCAAAACCTATTGGGGTTGATCTTAATATTGTTTTCAATGCCACGGCAATAACTTTTATATTCAATATTAACCTGCTCTTTGATTTAGGTTCTTAATAATTTAAATTCTTCCAGTGCAAGGGGATCTTCAAAGTTTTTGAAATCACGCCACGCTCTATGTTTCAATCTAATATTCCTAATTATGTTGGAATTATACCAAGGTGGGTAGGTCCTGCCTTTGATTATAGTTTTAGGAACAGTTGTATCTAGGACAGCATATATTTTTTCATAAAATTTTTCAAAAGTGTAATTTATATCTTGAATACTGAGGAAAAATTGTCAACCGATACTTGCTAAGTTTTGATAAAGCTCGACCAAATCGGCTTTGCGATAATTGTAATAGGTCATATCAATGGTGATTTTATTATTGTTACGTTTTTTATGAATATTAAATAATATCAAAAGCACAGGATGACGATGATCCTCGCTGATTAAAATATCAGGAGCTTTATCTACTATATAATTCATGCTGGACAGTACTAAGTCTAAGATGTGATCATTTATGTTTTTTATATGATTATATTGTTCTAAATTTAATAAGTTACTAAAATTTATTAGAGAGTTTATACGATTTGTAGGTGTTAACGTAAGTAAGTAATTTGAGTATTCACTAAAATTGAAATCACCTAGCAATAACAGATTATTGTTGTGAGTAAATTCTAAAGAGGCAATAATTTCGAATATCGAGTCGTAACACTCTAAACTGGTATTATGAGGTATATATATATATATATATATATATATATATATATATATATATATATATATATATATATATATATATATATATATATTAATATTATGCAGCAGCAACTGGTCTATTTTTTTTTTATATACATTTATTTAACGTCGGCCTATTTCCGCTACTGAGGCCTAACACCGACGCCTGTAGACGAGCTACCCCCAACCAGGAATTTTGCCGAACCTCTTCCCTTAAGAAGAGTAGGGATCTTTTACTTGCCTAACATTTAATAGACACCGACGGCTTTACATCCCCTCCGAAGGATGGTATATCTCCTATACAACCCTCGCCTAAGGTTGTATAGCTTCCGCGCATACACTGATATACAAGCCGCTGGAAGCTGTGTGAGGCGAGAACGCGGTTTCCGTTGGAATGGTCACCATCCAAGTACTAACTGCGCCTGTCGTTGCTTTACATCGCATACCGAAGTATGTACATAGTAAAGACGCACCCACGCTCGCCCCTATTTTTATTTGAATCCCAAGGTTGTCAATGAAATATAATTCTCTAAATTGTGTGGTTTAACTGCAAGTCCACAGTGCGCAGAGATGAGTCAATAGCAAGCATGACTCCCCCACCTCTAGTATATTTAGTGTTAGTAAAGTCTCGATCACATCGATATACGGCGTATCTGTTAGGATCAAATAACTCTAATAATTATACTCTACTCTATATAATAATTCTCCATACTCTAACACTAATCTCTAACTCTAATAATTATTAAAAAAATAATGCTTGTTCAATTAAGAAAAAAGGTATACTTTCACATAATTTCATGTAAATTGAATTATTTTTACGCGAGAACAAATAAAAAACCGAAAAATCGGTTTTCCGCCATTTTCTCGGAAAATGTGAGTTTATGTTGAAAAATGCCTTATATGACAGTTTTATATTTTTTATTGTCTACAATTTTTGTAAAGAGCATTTTTCGCTAGAAGGTCACGTTGCGCCGAAAATCGAAAAAGAGTACTTAAACCCTTAAACAGCACCCCCATCAAACATAACGTGGATAATTCCAAATGTGCTAAACTGAAAGCATTTCTAAAGCGAAAATCGACGGATCAATCAATAGCAAAAATTCAGACACTTATCAACGATGCACCTAATGATAAATTCATGTTTACTAGGGTAATTATTACATTATTTAATGTTGTTACTATGAAAACACATTTTAATCATTTTATATAGGTAGCATTAATTTTTGGCAATGCTGGAGGTTGCCGCCCACATGAGTTACGAGATTTAGAAATAACTAATATTCAAGATTTAAAAAAGTGTTACTTGTAACTATACCTAATACAAAAACTCACACGCCACATTTTTTTTAAATTACAGCCAATTACTACAATATTTGCAAGAAGTATATAAATCTTCGTCCATTAGGAATAAACAATACAATCTCCTGATTCGATTACCAAAATAGTAAATGTTCTAAAGCAAATGGCAACATTTCTTAATTTGCCGGATATTCAATTGCATACGGGCCATTCATTAAGATGGTCCTCTACAACTGTTCTTGCAGCTAATCTAACAGAAATAACACGGAGGTTGGAAATCAAGTGCAGTGGCAGAACAATACATTGAAGGCTCAATAAGTAATGAAATTAAACGAGGACAGACAATATTCCAATCTCTTGAAGATACGTCTAAAACTGCAAATATGCTTGAAATTATTTATATGACGAAAGGTAAGCGCACTTGCCTCTCGCCCAAAAGTTCCGGGTTCGATTCCCGTTCGTAGCAGTAAAAAATACTGTGAGAGGATTTTGTCCCCCCTCTCTATATGTATAGCCCCCTCCCACACAAGGCTCTGCTAGAGCCTTCCGAAATAAAGGGGGTCGTAATTACCTGTGGTGTTATTTATATTATTATTTATATTTAAATTTGGTGTTGATGACTTTGACAACATACCAATAAATCGCCCTATAGCAACGAAATCTATAACCGAAAAATAACCTTCAGCAAGTACCACAGAAGTTATGGTAAATACGGCCAAAATTGAAACTGGTCAGTTTTAAAGCACAGGACCGTGCGCACTGAACTTGATATTTTGTCCTATATATTTGGCAATGGTATCGAGATTCTAACGGTAACCGTGCAGGCGAGTCCGAGACTGGCAATGTAATCAGCCTGAATGAACCATCTACGACTGCACTGGTTTAAAGGTAATAAAACGGACAGGCCTACTAGCACAAAAAAACTCGTAAATCGTTTATCAGTCAACGTGGAAGTCTAACAACGTGCTGTCTATGTGCCAGTGCAGTGCATAAATACCTATTATAATATCAAGCGTAGGAGTTTAGTTAGTTAATGTTCATATTCATAAATATTTACTGCTGTATAAAAGGTAAAATATTTTAATTATTTACTAATTTACCATGGCTTTCTGGAGACCATTTGAAACAGAGGATAATATAATAACGCCCGCAAATCCCGAAATAGTTGAACCGGTTATTGTCGAAAAATCCGAAATAAATTTAGAGTTTAAAAACCAAGATTTACACGTACAAAGTCAACGTATTATTTTATATATACATGAATGTTTGAAAAGAGAAAATCCTGAACAATGTGAGAAAGAAATAATACGATGTATTAACGAATTAACTAAAATATCAAAATCAACAATTTATCGCGTATTCAAGAAGGCGATGTTATAGATCACAGCGCAAAGAGGAAACGGAAAAATACGAAATTAAAAAATATTGATGATGCCACTTGAGATGTAATACGGCGTATAATTTATAATATATGTGAAGAAAATATAGTTCCTACGTTAAAAATGATTGAAGAAAAATTGAGCGATTATCCTGTTTATAATTATAGGTCTTTAGATACACTACGAAATGTCTTATTAGAATGCGGTTTTAAACATAAAAAACTTGACAGTCGTATAGTAATTATGGAATCGCGACGTATAATTTCACTTCGAGTAGATTATTTGGAAAAAATTAGAGAATATCGTAAACTAAACAGGCATATAGTGTATCTAGACGAGACGTGGTTTGACACGCATGATGTTGTTCAGTATGGTTGGGTAGATAGTTCGCACAATTGTGTTTTAAATACTCCGTGTTCTAGAGGAAAACGCGTTATCATACTTCATGCGGGAAGAGAAAATGGGTTTGTACGCAATGCGTTGCTCTTGTCGGCCAAAAAAATATCGCAGTCTTCTGCAGACTATCACGAAGACATGACAGCCGACCTATTCGAAAAATGGTTTTCTCAACAGCTTCTACCAAATATTCCGCCAAATTCGGTAATTGTATTAGATAATGCTTCTTATCACTCGCGTATATTAAATAAAATACCAAATAACAGCACAAAAAAGGAAGACATTTTAAAATTCATGAGAAAAAAAATGGAAATTCCTGTAAAAGTTCCAATAAAACGTGAATTACTGAAAAGAAGAAAAGAACAGAATTTCTAAAAGAAATATGTTGTTGATAACTTATCCAATATACACGGTCATACACTTTTGCGGTTACCTCCATACTATTGCATATTTAATCCTATCGAGATGGTTTGGGGAACACTAAAAGTACGTTTACGAAAATGTAATAACTCTCCAACGTTAAGCGCGATAGTAGTTGATCATATAAGAGAAGTAATAAATGACATTGACAATAATACTGATTTATGGAAAAATTGCGTTAGGCATGTAATTGGAGAAGAAAATCGATATCCAACGCTACCCCCTAGTGCGCCGATTTTAATTCAAAGTGAAGATTCCGACGCGTCAATTGACATTTAACTTTTCTTCATTTTTTCATTCACTTTTTTATTGTTACATTTCGTGGAATATATTTTATTTAGTTGACAAGAAATAATTTAAGTTACTTCATTCTAGAGAAATATTTTAATTTTGTTTTTATTTATGTTTTATATATACAAATATTTATTTTTGTTTTCATATAATAATTCTTTGCTTTGTTCAAGAAACTTACGTTTTTATTTTAGAAGAAACTTAAATTTTTATTTTATTTTTAACTAAAATCGTTGCCCCTCGTTAATCTAACCTGTCCCATCCCCTCCTGGCAAGATATGCTCATACCTTCTCGTTGAGCAATAACATATTTCAATATAATATGGGTTAACTTTAAAACTAAAACCAATAAATTTAAATTTTAAACTTTATATCTAAAACTGATATAATACCTCAAAAATATGTTATTGGCGAAATGAACCTAATAAACAAAAAATAATAAAAATGAATACAATTTTAACATTTTATTATGACAATCATTTCTATTTACCTCCGCCCATGCACAATAAAGAGATACCGACTGTTTTTGCCGGCTTTTAGTTTTTATACGGTTTCAATTCCGGTCGTATACACTTTAGCACTATTAATACAAGTCCAAGTGTCGATAATTATAATAATTGTATTTTCCACATTTATAAAAAAACAATGGTATTTTCTACTCAATATGAAAGACATTTTTGCCACTACTTAATTAAATATACCAATATACCTAATATGTATTTTCTGTTAAACTGTAAAAAATAAAGTTTTGTAAATTCTAGTCCAATATTTTTTTGCAATATTGTATTAAACTCTCGTTTAATTTTCCTTTTCATTTCATTTTGAGGCGTTGAATACAAGTTAACCCAACAAAAGCCAAATGACTAACTTTTAGAAATTGTCATTTACGATCACTACGTTACGTTATGTAAAGGAAATAATGGATATAGATTTACCATTGCTGTAGCTCATAGCTCGTAAATCTTTCAAGTGTGTTTTGCTAAAACCTGTACCTCGTCTCTCAGAACGACATTTCACGTTAGTATGATTGGACACGAAAAGTAGATAAAATACGCATTAATGCCTTTTGATAACAGCAAACGAACAATTATTTATCGCAGTTACATGAAATTTTATTGGATGTAATAAGAAAATACACCATTGTTAAGGCGCAGATATATTAATCATAACTCATTCTGTTACTGTTTTCCCTGTCAAAATGATTGCGGAAACTGTTAAATAAATTATAACTTTACTGTTATTTATTATAGAAACTAGTGTATACATACTAACTAAATTGCAAATGAATTTTCTATTTATTTTATTTCAAAAACTTCCTTCTATGATAGATATATTTTGTAACACGTCACCTATAAAAAATAAATGAAAGCGACTCCCAAGAAAAATAAAAAAATATTATAACAAAGTAGTCGCAAATAACTAATTATAGTCTTCACCACAATGTCAATTTTTCCGTATATAACTGTTGAAAATTCCATATTACACTAACAGGAGTTCTTAGAAAGTTAGTTAATACTTCACGTATAATTGCTATATTTTTAAATTTGGTTACCTCCTGATGATGTACGCTTTATTGGAGAAACGCACATCAGTACACTATGAGGTGTTTTTGTTTTCGTACAGTCTTAGCAAAAGTTTCAGCACTCTTCTTCTTTTAATATTCCATAATCTTTATATTTAATAGTTTTTTAACAATAGGGCTCTTCTCCTAGATTTTTTATTTATTGATTTATTACTACAATATTCGTTTACAATTTTATATTATTGCAAATTATATATAATTGATACTTGTTTTATGATACTATATATGCTACATATATGAGTTAAAATTTCTGAGGAGATCTCGTGTTGTGTCTAGAGTATTAACATCATTATTGTTCATCTTATCGTTACGTGTAACAATATCGATGTTGTTATGTTTTAAAAGAATGTTCACTTTAGAATAAAAGAGATATAGGAAATAATAAGAAGAATGAGGCTAGTATGTTTAAATTTTGCATAAGTTTTGGGTTCTTATGTATACACATTATTGACTTGGTGATTTTAGAGGAAACAACTTCTTTTACTAGACCAAGAGTTGGAGACGTGGTATAATTTTCTATTAGATACTTTTTGCATTCTCTTTTGAATTTATTTTTACATGGGCTTTTATTTGTTCGGGCAGTTGGTTGTATAGATTTATTCCATTTATTTGATTTGTTTTTGACATACTGTTTTGCTATAGTTTTAAGTTTGGTACGTGTGTTTAATTTTATTTCTTGTTCCGCATTCGTGAAGTAGGGTCCGAACGTATGTTTCTTGTAAGTATAAATTACATCGGCGTGTATATACAGGGTGGATTAGTTGGTCCTAGGACAGTGCCTTGGGGTATTCCTGTGCTCTAAGAACATTGTCTATTTTTACTTGCTGACGTCTATTTGACAAGTATTGTTTCAATAAATTGTAGAAATTTCCCCTGATGCCCCTGATGTTTATTTTATCTAGTAGCCTGGCTATGTGACACAGTGTCAAATGCTTTTTGTAAGTCTAAAAATAGTTATAACTTTTCTCAAAATTTGTTATGATGGGCTCTGTTAGTAATTGGAGAGGATCTTCTGTGCTTAACACATACTGATTTTTTGATATAATTTAATTTTTTTTCTAAAAAAAAGCGAAGAAATTTTTGCTATATTGTTTATTAATGATATTTTGTCATGTGGTTTACATCTAGTAATGTTTCGCTTTGAACAGTTATTCTAGTGGCTTCGTTAATTATTTGCTTACAATCAAAAACATGTAACAAGTTATTTAGATACGCTGTAGTAGGACTGTTCGTTAATATATTAATATTCAGATCACTCACTAGAATAAAAATATGTGTTATTTTAATAGATATTTAATTATATCGGTTAGTATATAAACGTTGGTATAATAATAATTCAGTAGTTTAGACAAAATGTATTTTATACAGTAACTTTGGCAATTATATAATCAATATCATAGACCTCCTCTTGTATAGATAACACTGAGTAAGATTTGGAAATAGATCAATTTACATAAAGAGCAACAACCCCAATCATGATACACGGTCGCATCTTATTAATTTAAAGTCCAGTATTTTGAACATGTCGTCTATTAGATCAGGAGAGAACCGAATTTCACTGACTCTAACTGCCATAAATGAGTTTTGATTACCAAATGATTTAACGCCATTAAATTTATTTAAAGCAATGGTAACCATGATACTCTGTATAACTAAAGCACTATGCTACAAATGATGAAGCTATTGAAGCTTCTTCCCCAGAGGAGTAGAAGGTACTGTTTGTAGAAAAATTAACGAACACATCTAACAGATCGTGATGGTATCAATTTTAGAAAGTTCCCGCTGATGCTGAGAACACAATGTACGGCAATTAATCAAATATAAACGTAAACAATAATTCATTCCAGTAGCGATGTTTTTAGACGTAAGTAAAGAGCGGTGCCATCATACATTAAATAACACCATGTAATTTTGCTTAGCACGATCTCTGTTTAAGCATTCAATGATTGCGTACTGTGGTAGTACTATCTAGAATTTATTTCAATGACAAGCCTCGTAGCTAGTTGGCCAGGAGAAGGATAAGGTGGTGCCGAAGAGTGGTACCGTCGGAAAGAGGTACTGTTCGACTACATAATTGGCAGTTACCGGCTACATCTGAATAATATCCGACTACAATTAATTTGGCCGGATCGGCTTAATGAAGGCCTTGTGCCGTGTAATTTAGTCTTAATGTGGTCCAGGATTGTTTAATAATTTCAGATAATTAATTATTTAATAATTGCTTTGGCATCATTTCTGTACATTCTATTTACTCAATCATACGGTTGGACTTTTATGATTTTTTAACGGAGAGATAATTAAACACATGGAAGATATCTGGGGACAAGCGGCCTTCTGTTGGCAGAGGCTAATATCTTTTTTCCAGTAGATTCTACGTTTTTGTTTGGAAGAAAATTGGAAATCAGATTAAACTAATTTCTTAGTTATTGCGTAGAAGTCGAAATAAAAATGAATATTGTCTACGTTAATTTAAGTGATAGTAAACTTTAATAGTAATTCTTGGAGAAAAGGCGAAGATAAGCTACTTCTCACTAGTGAGCTCTCTAAACAGATCTATTATCAACTGTTCCTGTGACGTTCAATCCGTCAGTGACAAAATAGTACATTATACACTAAGGGAGAGAAACGTCTTATTTTTCCTGAGGTGTAATTTGAGGCCCGAGGGTGAAGCCCGGGGGCAACAAATACATCGAGGGGAAAAATGGCGGTCTCTCCCGAGGTGTATATACTATTTTTTCCACGATCGGGAGTAGAAACATTTATTTCATAAATAAAGAATTATAATAAATTAGAGCGAAATTGTGACGGAAGTAAAGCATTTACTCCCTAGGGACGAAATAAGACAATAATTTCCCTAGGGAAGTTTTTATTTCATGCCCAATAGTTAAACAGAACTCCCCTAGGGAAATTATTGTTTTATTTCGTCCCTAGGGAGTAAATGTCACACAATTTTGATGCTATAGAAATCGATTTCTACTCCCGGTCGTGGAAAAACATTCTATTAATATTCTCTCAGCTTAATTTATTTATTTATTTCAGTTGTTTATCCAACGTGTGAAACTCAATTACAGGATAAATAAAAACAAAACTACAAGAAAAAACCATGAATAATAACAAACAATAAAGTAACAAATAAGAATAAGTCAACAAACACATAAGAATGACACTGACATTTTCAGATACAATAAAGTGTACACATACATACATATATACATATCTATATAATGCAAACAAATACGCGTACACTATACATGTTTAAAACAGATAGAACAAGAAAAAAAAATATTACAAAAACTGTTACACTGGTGCAGAATAAATATTTTTTATATCAGCGATTTTACAGTTAAAAATATTCAATCTGCGCTCTATGTTATTATAATTCGAACAGATCTGATGTAGTGAAGATGAGTTGAAGAGGTTAGTACAAGATGTAGGTATCAAGAACATATTAGTTCTTCTTGCCGTTAATCTGGACACTCGGTATTTAATGAGTGAAATAATTGAAAGACAGTTGATCTTATTATTAATAATTTTATATAAAAATAAAAAAAATTGTAGACATTACCCGTCTCCTAAGTAGACTGCACGTATCAAACTTAATCAAAAATAACTCCTGAGGTGTATCCCCTTAATGGATAGTTACCTTCTAAGTCTTGAGGATTTGAAGAAACGTCGCTGAACTTTCTCAAGTAATGTAATGTGTATATTATAACATGGACTCCAAGCAATCTCCAATTTGAATCTAATAAATGCAATAAATAATAGAAAAAGAGTAGGCAAACTTTTAAAGTATCTACCATTGCGCAGAATAAAACCTAAGGATTTGTAAGCTCCAGTTACGCATTCGTCAATATGTGTAGAGAGAGTTAATTTTGAATCGAATATAACTCATAAATTCTTAACAGGCTCAGGTCTAATCTACCTAAAAGACAGTTATCCAAGTTATAATTAAAAATTATGGGGTCTGAATTACGCGAGAAAGACATTACATTATATTTATTAGCATTTATAGACGCACTAGGCGTTGAGCAAATCAATATTATGTTGAAGTCTCAAACAGTTAAGTTCAGAGTTAATGCAGTGATATAATTTAAGCTCGTCAGCATAAAGTAAGTAGCATACATCGAAATTGTCCATAATATCATTAATAAAAAGTACGAAAAATAGTGGACCAAATATGGAACCCTGCGGTACTCCTGATGTCTGTTTAATTAGCACAGATTGGAAGCCGCGATATTGAACAAACTGAGTACGACAGGATAAATAAGAGATAAATAAATTAATGAAAGCATCACTGAAACCAAAGTTCTGAAGTTTTTTTTATGATATAAAAGCTTGTCGCGAGATTTTCCTGTGTAAAGGAGATTGCTCGCGACAAGCTTTCATATCGTAGAAAAATTATATAATGCAACAAAATGGTGGGTTTGATTTACTTCAAAATTTATTTTCTACTTTTTAGAGCATTTAAATAAAAGTTTTTTTTGAAATATTTTTTTATTTAATTTTATTTTTTACTTTTTAGTATTTTAATATGTTGTAATCCCCAGATATCGATTTTGAGACAAATCGGATCATAAACGGTAAAGTCGTCCGCCATCTTGAACTAAATTTTTGACTAGAAATTCGTAATCGGCGAACCCGAAAACTCTCAGATATCGATTTTGATCGATTTGGATATAAATGACAAAAGTCGTCAACCATATTGACGCCGCCATTTTGAATTTTTGAATTTCGACCAATAATTCATAACTGACGCTCTCGAAAGCCCCCAGATATCGATTTTGAGTCGAATCGGATCACAAACGATAAAATCGTCCGCCATCTTGAAGTTGCCATCCTGAACTAAATTTTTGACTAGATATTCGTAATCGGCGAACCCAAAAACCCCCAGATATCGATTTGGATCTAAATGACAAAAGTCGTCAGCCATATTCACGCCGCCATTTTTTTTAAAGTAATCGCTAATATGAATTATTAAAATATTACCCCTAAAAACTGACTCGAAGTGAATAGTTACATTTTATGCTCTAGACAAGACGTTCCCAATGGATTTTCCAAGCAACATGTATAGTTAGTTCAACATTAGTAGTAGCAGTATAGTTCAATATCATTTTTAAATGACATAGTCTAACATAAGCACTCTTACCTATAATTCTCATGCCAGGTGGTAAGATTCTCAGCAACTTTATTATTCTGAACGTGTCTTGTCCACACGCCGCTCTGTTGCGGTGAAATACTATGCTGATTGGGCGATGCTTGGGCCATATTATAACCAAACTGGTTAGCACCGTTTAATACACTATTCTGTTCCAGACTAGCACCACTGTTGTACGTATTATACAGAGCATTCTGAACTGGAGGAGTCGTACTAGTATTGGTAGTACTTGTGCTAGTTGCCGATAAGGAATGAGGTAAACCAGAACTAGACAAGGTACTCGGGGGTAAAGCAGTAGCGAGGGATGGTGTACCCAATGCAGCTGAGGCGTAGGTCTGCTGAGCCCAAGAAGACTGATTGAAGGTGGGATCGGTGTAATGCTGCTGCACCGGGAACGCTGTCTGTAACGACATAGTGTTGAAGGCGTTTAACTGTTGAGAGTTCAATTGTTTACGCAAGCGAGCACGGCGGTTCGAGAACCAAACTTGTACACGGGCTTCGGTTAGTTTTGTTTTTTGGGCAAGTTCCTCGCGAGTGTACACGTCTGGGTACTGCGTGCGACCAAAAGCGCGTTCCAAGGCTTCGAGCTGTTCTCCCGTGAATGTGGTCCTGGACCGGCGTTGTTTTCTTTTAAGAGGAATTCCAGGTTCGGATTCCGTGTCGCTCTCGTCGCAAGATGAGTTTGGACCTGGAAAAAAATTAAAATTTATTATTGGAATCAAGCGAATATTAATCTCTTAAAATGGAATGAACTGTATTATACAGGATATTTCAAAGTTAAGGGTACATACGTTACTTGTGGACAGAAGGCACTTTGGCGGTTCCGAATTACCCGGCATTAATGCATCCATCGTCCTTCCTTACTGAGATAGAGGATGCTTTATTGATTTTGGCCAAATTTTTCTTTGGACATAACTATTTAACCACCCTGTATAATCGGCTCATACTTAGAATATGTTTCACTTATTTTACTTGATAGAACTTCATAATAAATCAAAATGGAAATACAGGTCTGGCTTAATAAAACACTGACAATATGTTGAATGTCAAAATCAACACCCTGTATGAATTTTATGGATTTGTGGATAGAAGAGAATCCACATGCTGTAAGACAGAATAAATTGCAACATCGATTTGCTGTTAATATTTGGTGCGGTGTTTTCAACAATCATTTGATTGGGCCATATATCCTCCCTGGTAGATTATCAGGTGAACTTTATTTAGACTTTTTGCAAAATTTTTTACCCGTGTTATTGGAAAATGAAAATATTACGGAATGTATTACCAGCATGATGGCGCTCCACCCCCTTTTAGGAATATTCTGAGAAATTTCCTAATTGACAATTTTCCAAATATGTGGATAGGTCGAAATGGGCCTCATCATTAGCCTTCAAGGTCGACGGATTTCAATCCTGTTGATTATTAACTTTGGGGACATTTACAAGCAAAGGTATATGATGTTGTCTAATTTCTGTGGTGTTTATTATTAGTCATTAATAGTAGTAGTTAACTATTGGAACGCGCTAATAACGCTTGCGTAGAAATTATAAATAATCCAGATTATTACTTTACTCGAGTCCGAGTATAAAAAAACAGTCGATAGATTGTGTGTAATAAAAAACAAGTAAAAGCTCTGTAGTCTATTGTAAATTCCCATTCATCTACGGTGCACACGACTATGGCTATAGAGGCCAATTCGGGAGAGCACATGTCGACCGCAGTCAGGACAAACATAGACCTGGTTAGGTCTTGGATTCGGCCTTCTTGCAGCAACATTTCCTTGATAGCTGGCCACAACCCCTCGCCATTCGGTTCTGTCCGCTGCAAGTTGTTCCCATTGCTCGTCTGGAATACCGCAGGATTTTAGATTTTCATGGAGAGCGTCTTTGAACCTCTTTCGTTGACCGCCACGCCTTCTTCTACCGCTTAGCAATTCTCCATAAAGTGTACATTTAGGAAGGCGGTTATCATGCATACGATGAACGTGACCTGCCCATCTTAGGCGTGCTCTTGAAATAAGCACCTCAATTGGAAGGCTGTTTGCTCTCCTGAGTACTTCCACGTTTGATATGTGATGGAACCAACGGATTTTCATCATACTTCTGAGGTGTCTTTGCTGAAAACGTTCTAATTCTTTCACATGACGACGGTAAGTGACCAAGCTTTCACATCCATATAGCAGTGTTGGAATAACAACTGCTCTGTAGACAGCCATTTTCGTTGACAAAGCAAGGTCGTGGTTGTCAAATATTCTCTCTCTAAGTCCCCAGAGTGCTCTAGATGCAGCGTTAATTCTATTGCGAATCTCGCTGTCCATGTTTGCTTTGTCATTAACAATGTTGCCTAAGTAACTGAACTGATCCACCACTTCAAGAGAATTTCCGTTAAATGTAATGTCTATTTGGTTCACTTGATGAGGAGTTGACATAATCTTAGTCTTTCCAATGTTGATTTTAAGTCCCAAGGAATCATACCTCTGGGCATACACATCTAAAAGTTCTTGAAGCTCTTCCGGCGTAGAGGCTAAAAGTGCACAGTCATCCGCATACTGGAGATCACAAATGAATCGTGTGCGTGTCTTCGTGAAAGCTCTCAAGCGCCCTATGTTAAAGAGACCGCCATCAGAACGGTATCTGAGACCTATTCCTCTGACTGTCAATTTATTGTCAACAATAATTGTTAGAGCAGTGGTAAACAAAGGGGTGCCAGGACACATCCCTGCCTAACTCCAGTGAGGGTTTGGAAAGGTTCGGTTGCCTCATTATTATACATAACCTGGGCGTTGTTGTTTGTATGTAGACTGCGACATACTTCCACAAATTTTCTAGGGATACCAAAGCGGAGCATAATTTTCCAGAGCACTTCCCTGTCCACCGAGTCAAACGCCTTGGTTAAATCAATGAAGGCCATGTGAATTTCTCCTTGATGTTCGAGTGCTTTTTCTTGAAGCTGTTTAAGTGTGAAGATTAGATCCGATGTGTCTCGGTTTGGTCTAAAGCCACTCTGTGTTTCAGGAAGTAACTTTTCCATAACAGGTGTTAGCCTATTTGCCATCGCTTTAGTGAGTATCTTCCCTCCAACAGCCAGGAGAGCTATACCCCTGTAATTTCCACAGTCCGCAGCGCTCCCTTTGTTTTTAAAGAGGTTGATTAAAAGTGTATCACGAAACTCCTGCGGAACTTGACCACTTTTCCACACGACATCAAACAGTTTTTTGAGGTAGGGTATGAGCTCTGACGACACAGCTTTAAAGATCTCAGCTGGGAGTGAGTCGGCACCGGGAGATTTGTTATTTTTAGCTGCCCAATGGCGGTTAAGATCTCTTCCGTTGTTAGTGGTTTATCTAAGTCTTCGAAGGTGTCATATTGAGGGATAAGATTTATAATATCGTGATCGGCTTGACTTTGCTGGTTAAGAATGTTAGAGTAGTGTTCTTTCCATCGGGTTCTTATTTCCTGCTCTTCTTTGAGGAGATTTCCATTTAAATTTTTAATAGGGCGCATATTTTTCCGACTGGGGCCGTACACTGCTTTTACTCCTTGAAAGAAATTCCTGTAGTCGTGTGAATCGGCGTACCTTTGAATTTCTCTGGCATTGCTTGCCCACCACTCGTTCTTTATTCTTCTGATTTCGCGTTACGTTTCATACTTAGATTGGGTAGAAGCTTCTGCTTTTGATGAGTCGTTGGGGTGGTTGATAGCGTTTTGGAAGGCAATATATTTGCGGTCAAGAAGTTCTTGTATAAAAGCTTCATTATCATTGAACCAGTCCTCCTGTTTTTTACTTGCTGCAGTGCCAAGAATTTCCTCACTCGCACTTTTTAAACTGTCTTTAATTTGTGTCCAGGTAGTAGCGACATCTACAGAATTGGTTTCTTCTAGTGCACTCAAATTCTCTTGAACTTTTTGCTTTAGCTGTTCGACGGTTTGTTGGTCACGCAATTAACTAATACAGAGACGGGGTCTACGTTATACTTGAGCTCTTCGATGTTTGGGTCTCATAACAATTTTCATTTTAGAGACAACAGGACGATGAGCGGTCCAACATTCGCTATCAATGCGCGACTTTGTAACTTGGACGTCCTTGAGATGCTTCCTACGTACGATAACATAGTCCAGTAGATGCCAGTGACTTGATCTGGGGTGACGCCAGGTGCCTTTAAATTTATCCTTTTGTCGGAAAATGGTGTTTGTTATAACTAGATCATGTTCGGCGCATTTAGTTAGGAGTAGTAGAATAATCCAGATATGATTAGCGGTGCAATCAGAAATATTACTACTAGAGCAATCAATCAGAATAGTTTTGAAAGAATCACCCCACCACGTCCTGCACTAAAATAAAACGTATATGATTACCTCAAGTCTGTCCAACTTTAAACACAGATAATTTAATTCAGGAAGCTTAAGATCAAAGTTAAACCGCCGAGTACACTGGCTTTTTCTTGCTTATTTTCTGAATATTTTAATAAAATTCATTAACAACTACTGGGTGTTCATATTTCTTATACAGTACTTAAACGTTAATTGTATTCGTTGGTTTTGTTTAATATATGAACATTTATTTATATTACTTTACCGTGTTCGGTGCTATTGAAAAAGATAATTAAAACAAACCTAATTGAACAGCAATTTAATGTTGTTATTTCTGCCGTGCAATATAATATTAAAGTTAATATAGTATCGCACGAATTGCTACTTTGATTTAACGTGAGAGCTTGATAATTGCAAATGAAACTTTGTAAACCAATAATATGCATTGTGCCTTTCATTATTTATAATTGTAGCTAGTGATAAGGAATTTTTCAGTAGTTTGGTTATTCTCGATATGAAAACAAAGGCCAAAGCAAATAATATTTGTTTTAAAATGTTCAAGGTGCTTCATAAAGCCGAGTTACATTGAGATAACAATTCGCTATTAATACAGGCGTTACTGATTTTAACTTTACTCTTGTAATAGAGTAAGGTAACTAAGGTAAATAAGGTAAGTTTACAAAGTCACGGCCGAAGTCCCACAGGGCTCAGCGCTTGGCCCAACATTATGGAACATCATGTACGATGGAGTACTTAAAGAAATAATGCCGGAGGGGGCCTGGGTCGTAGGCTTTGCTGACGACCTTGCTGTGGTACAAGTAGCATATAGAGCTAAAGAGCTGGCATCTAAGGGAGATGATGCACTGGAAGTCATAGACGCATGGTTAAAGAGTCATTACTTAGAGCTCGCGCCTGAAAAAACCGAAGCGGTTATTCTCAAAGAAACGAGGGACAGGAGGAATATCAACTTCGTGTTGAGAGATGTCCAAATAGAGCCAAAAAGACAGGTGAAGTATTTGAGTATAATACTCGATGACAAGGGCACCTTTGGCGAACACGTCAAACGCACAATTAAGAAAGTAGACACTAACGTAGCATCGCTCACAAGAATTATGCCCAATCTAAAAGGACCCGGGAGTAAAAAGCGGGAGGTTCTATATAATGTCACACAGTCAATACTCACGTATGGCGCACCGATATGACACACGGTCTTAAGAAGAAAGCGATATAGGCAAATGCTAGTAAGCAAGAGTTATAAGTGGATATAGAACAATATCTGCAAGAGCAACTCAGGTGGTTGCTGGGATTCTCCCCATAGACATCCTAATAGACGAAAGAAGAAGGCTCTATGATAGAAAAGACGGGTATACGTTGCAAGCCAAAAAAGAAGAAAGAGAAACAAGCTTGGATCTATGGCAGGCGCAGTGGATGGAAACACTGGAAGTAGCCCAGCGGACGAAAGTTCTCATGCCCGATGTGAAGAAATGGGTTAAATGTCGACAGAGTCACACGGATTACTTTATCACCCAAATACTGTCTGGACATGGTTCCTTTAAGGTATACACCCACAAAATAGGAAAAGCGACTGAAGAGACATGCGCATATTGCGAGGACTGGGACACCGTAGCACATACTCTATTTAATTGTATTAAATGGGATAGAGAACGGCACAGGGCAAATTTAGAGGTAGGAGTTACTTTAAATAGTAACAACATCAGTGAAGAGATGATGGAAAGCAGAGAAAAATGGCGCACGATCGGAAAATATATAATAAAAATAATGGGAACAAAAGAGGAAGAAGAAAGGGACATGCAAAGAAGATAAGGAAGAAGACCGAACCTCCGCACCTAGATGTATGCTGCCAAGCGATACCAGGATGTAAAAGGGAAGAGGTGGGGGTTTTTAGTGGGCAAAAATTCCAGACTACCATGTAACAATAGCAAACGTCTTGTCTTTCTGAAGATTTTCCCCCGCCGCAAAAAAAGATAAGGTAAATAAGGTAGGTAAGGTAAGTATCATCTGCATAAGAAATTGTATGCCCAGTAAAAACTTTATAGAAGCTATGCCGTTACATAAACTAAGAAAAATATTGATACACCTACATTGATGATTTCATAATCACTGAGGACATCGTCTTGTTCTTTGTTTTCTACCTTTAAGGTAATATTTTGGTATATTTAAGACCTCGTACACCAGTATATTCTACTTTATTTAGAAAAACAGTATAAGACACGGTGTAACATGAATTAGCTAGGTCTAAATAGATAGTAAGGTATTTTTAATTTTTGTGAGATTTAAAATAGTGTGCTCAGTACCAATGCCAATTTGAGACCCGTATTGGCTGGTTGATATTAATCTGTTTTACTATACAATTTACTATAGTATATATTCATTCATTAGAGAATCATTTACAGTGAACACTAAAATTTTTATCTTGTTGTGTGATACGCAAATAGTAGAATAAATAGAACAAGTACTAAGAGACTTCTCTGGTAAATACTATTGTGGTTTATTTATGTGGTGAATGGAACGGTTTTGCTCGGCATTTTATTATATATTTTAATTGAGGTAGCCATTTTGCTGACAGATACATTACTTAGTTAATGTATTTCAATAGACGTGGCATCTATATTGCGCAGACAAACAACGTCTTCAGTTCTAATGATCTCAACACTAGTTTCAAAGAAGTATTGCAGCCGAACGCACGCGTTTTGAAGGTATTTTAAAAAGGTGATTTTATGATGAGCAAGTTTCATTTTGTTTAGGTTGAAATATTAGTCGAGTGGGTGGCACAATATCCAGAAATTTATCCATTAGAATATGTTTAAACAAAATTACTTGATACCCGCGTGTCTTACGACTTCTGTACATTTTTGAACCTTCATTTTGAGAGTTACAGAGTAACAACAGTTCCAACATTTCCTCTTCTTTCATCTGAAAAAGCAGAAGTAATTGCCTTTGGTAGTTATGGAGAGCCATATTTTCGTTGTTCACTTAATTGACGTTCACTGTGGCAATTGATTTCCCGCTGTATAGATGCGATCTCACCTAGCGTCGCGTGGACGCGACGGACACACGCTGCTGTCGCATGCTGCAGCCGGACGCCGGACTTTTATACCGAATTTGTAAATTAATTGTATGTGTACCTCATCATTAGAGATAGAAAGAATATATTAAGGCTTCTACTGTGGAATATTTTAGATACTCAGTAGCATAAATTTATCGGCAAATTTTAGTAGTCTAATGGCCATAATTAATTTTTTCGATAATACTAGAATGTTCTTAAAGTATTAATTTATCAGGATCGCAATGAAAAGCAAAATCTTTTGAAAGTGTATATACAGTATGATCCATTTCAAATGGAAACCTCTCTGTAAAAAATGTATTTATAATCCTATGTTAACGCTTTTTTTTTAAAATGATAAACCATCGAAAACTCCACTTTATGACAAAAATTTAGAGATAAATTTCAATTTTCAAAGCCTTCTATGATTTATTTTCAATGTCGAAAATGGACAAATTTGATTAGCGATTTTTTTATTGAAATTTTATCTACACCACTGGATAACCTCTCAAATGGGTAAATCCCAAGTTTCATGAAAAGATATTGAAAAATGACAGATTTATGACAAAATTAATGTAGGCTCATAGTAACTTTTACTTGAAATTCTTAAAATTTTGTAGCCACTACAAGGCCGCCGTTTATTTCGATGCACTTGTCGAATCGTTTTTTAATATTTTTTACGACATTCTGTAATTGTTGCCGGGTAACTTCTGCACAAGCTTGTCTTATTCTTGCACACAAATCTTCTCTATTAATACTCGGGTGTGACCTGTAAACTTTAGATTTTATTAAACCCCATAAAAATAAGTCCATCGGTGTTAAGTCGGGGGAACGGGGTGGCCATTCAATTAACGGGCTACCACGACCTATCCATCGATTAGGAAAGTTAGCATTTAGCCATCTGGTAACCACTCTGGCATTATGGGCAGGGCTTCCATCTAATTGAAAATGTAGATTTACTCTTTCTGGTATTGGAAGTTTATGTAGAATATTCCAAAATTCATTTCTTAGGAACTGTAAAAACTGCATGCTATTCATATTACCTTCAAAAAAGAAAGGGCCAATGATTGTTTCATTGAGCAACCCACACCAAACATTAACTTTTTGGGAATATTGTCTTTTACAATTAATGACAAACTGTGGGTTTTCTATAGCCCAAAACCTATACTACCCCATTTGTTGTAAAAGTTGCTTCATCCGCTGAATAAAATATTTTTATTAAAATTTCTGTTATTAAGATACTCTCCTTGAGCCCACAAGGAAAACTCCATCCGTCTGTTATCATCACCAGGTTCCAACGTGTGTAAAAATTTGGGTTTGAATGGTTTTACCAAGTTCTTCTTAAGGCACCGGCAAATATTTTCTCTAGGTAAATTCAAATCTAAGCTAGCTACTCTTACACTGGCGTTTGGATTGTTGTTAAAATAATTTAAAACTATCTGCTCGTACCTGGCTCTTCTTTGTATATTATCTGTTCTTATAATACGCCGTGTCACAGCGCCACACTCATTAAATATTTTGTTTATTTTATAAACAGTACTTTTAGTAGTGTTGGGCCTATTCGGATGCCTGTTGTTGAATATCTCGCATACCTCTTTCAAGTTCTATCATTATCTCCTCTAAGGCGCACAAGTTCAATTTTTTCCTGTACATTTAGATTATCCATAATTATCTACAAACTAATAAACTAATACTTGATAATAACTATCGATTAATTTTATAATTCAATAACAATGAATATGAGAATATGCGAATTTTAAAGATTTGACGTTTGACTATAAAGTTTGTTTTCCATGGCACCCTATTATTATCTGCCATTACTCAATGAAAATGTAATATTTATTAAAACTATTCACTTAGTTTATCTTTCTTTTGTTTATTTTTCATGGGCTACTTCGATTTTTAGAAAAAATCAACTAAAAGTTACTATAAGCCTACATTGATTTTGTCATAAATCTGTCATTTTTCAATATTTTTTCATGGAACTTGGGATTTACCCATTTGAGAGGTTACTGAATCCAGTGGTGTAGTTAAAATTTCAATAAAAAAATCGCTAATCAAATTTGTCCATTTTCGACATTAAAAATAAATCATAGAAGGCTTTGAAAATTGAAATTTATCTCTAAATTCTTGTCATAAAGTGGAGTTTTCGATGGTTTATCATTAAAAAAAAAAGCGTTCACATATGATTATAAATACATTTTTTACAGAGAGGTTTCCATTTGAAATGGGTCACACTGTATCTCAAGGCTTACAATGAGAAAATCACTGTATGTAAAATGGCAACATAGGTACGAAAACTCATACTCAGAAAATTCCATTAATTATTATTTATTAAATCCACTTGTATCTAAACCCAAATGGCACAAAGGAATGGAATGGAATCTCCAGGAAATTCTACACGATAACTCGTCTGCAATTCAACCACGGCCGATTTCCTTCCCACCTTCATAAAATTAAAATAATAGAGAGCGACCTCTACGAATGTGGAGATATTGGTACTGTTAACCATCTTTTATTTAATTGTATACTCAAACAGAGAGAATCCGATCATTTAATACAACGTCTCCAGGATATAGGCTTCACCATGTCTCTTAGTGTAAATTGTATCCTTGCAAGTCAAAATTTTGCAGCACTACAAATTCTTATCGAATATTTACAAACATGTAACATATAATTTAGGAATTTTAAAGTTTAGAAAACTTACTAGCTTGCAATATGTCATCAATGCCCTTGCCAGTAAGCCTTTGCAGTTTCCCTGTCTTTCCTTCATCCTTGTAACCGCGGCCTACCAACTTGTAATGTTGTTATTAAAGTCGCCATGATCGGCCTCTTGTCGTGAAAAGTGTGACCATTGTAAATTTCCCTTTTAACGTGTGTGCATAGTTGGGTCCGGTTTTTTTTTCTAATATTTTTAAATAACACTAACTTGTGCAGCTGGTTAATGGGACATACCCAAAGCCAATTCAAATTCAGAATATATATATATATATATATCTCAAGGCTTAATGCAAATTTGTCTGTGTCCATAAGCCACGTTAAAATGTTCACTTTTGTGTTAAATGGCCACTTGGTGTATTTTTCATTTGTATTTTCTATATTTTTATTTATTACAGTTGCCCTTGAAAGTTTCATGTAGTTTACTGAGATTTATCGAACTATACACACACCAACAACAACTTTATTTATTTGAAGTTTATTATGCAATATTGCGGAGGGTGGATTTAGGGAAAGGAAAATATTTTGGAAATAATTAAACCCCACTGGCAAACGAGTTGCTTTTGTAACGTATGTAAAATAAATAAACAAACAAACAAACAAACAAACAAATAAATAAATCTTTATTTACCATTAAAACAGCGCATAGATAAATATGTACCATTTCACTTAGATGAATCTCTTCCAATGGACCCAAGACAAAAAAAAATGTTAATTTGCAACAATAATGAAAACTTTGCAACGATGTAACGGTAAAGGTGTAGGGTGGGGCAGAGTCTTACTGTCTTTAAGTGACAACGTTTTGATTGGCAAGCAGCATACTTTTTATCTTACAAGTAAATGTTTTTGGAGACAATTTTTCAGTGCTCGAGTCAAGCTTATTCCACAAATGGATTGCATTAAATGTGATGACTTTTGAAAAGCTGACGATTTGTGCTTAGGTATTCAAAAATCTCGCGTGTGCCTTGTGTTTTGATTGTGATTATAAGAAGAGAACTTGCTTCGTAGGTAACTAGGCTCACCAGTAGTCATCACTTCATAAATAAGACCGTATGCGTGTAGTATACGCCTATTTTTCATATTAAGGATAGAACTTTGATTTAAGTAGGGAGTGATGTGATTTCTAAAGGGAATATTGTACGCAAAGCGCATGCAACAAGCATTTTGAACTTTTTGTATTAGGCGGCAGGAAGTGGCACTGATAAAGTTATGACATACTATATCACCATAATCAAGAATAGAGAGAACGAGGCTGTTACACAAACGATATTTAGCAGCAGGTGACATGAAAGTTTTATATGGGTATAAACTTTTTAGATGGCTAAAAGCACATGTGATGAAATGTAAGTGCGTCGTCCATGACTACGCCAAGATTTTTTGCTTCACTCAATTTAGGCACTTCATTATCAATTTTGACAACAAAATTAGACAGTTTATCTTTAGAATGTTTTAAACCTGTTATCAACAAGGCAGATTTAGAAGCATTAATTTTTAATGTATGATCCAAAGAAATTTTTTAAATTTTCTGTAAATCTGATGAAATATTTTCTTGTGCAAATATTTTATTATTTGGACAAACATAGAGAATTGGGAATATTGAATTTCGCCATTCATGTCTGCAACGTATATTAAAAATAACAGAGGTCCTAAGATGGGCCCTTGAGGTACACCTTGATGTAGTGAAATAAATTTGGATTTGACAGTCTTACTATCTATTGTCAAAGCTACGCATTGTTCCCTGCTAGTTAAATAAGATTTAAAAAAATACTGCAATTTAGAAAGCAGAACTTGTGGATTCAAAGTATCGAAAGCTCTACTAACATCAAGTAGAACTAGACAAGTTGCTTTATTGTCAAATGTCATCAGTTACTTTTTAACTGCAATGGAAGTTCTTTAATATAAATACCATCTGCGCCAACACTGCAAGTTCTAATATTACTAATTATGTTGTAGACATCATTCCTTGTTAATAATTTGATATTCAATCTATCTTTATAATTTTGATGTAAATTAGAATTATAGAAAAGTATAATGGACGAAATGAAGTAATTATTGTTTCTCTTCTGGATCAGCAAGCACATTTGGAATGTTATTATTAGTCTTATTTTTTGTTAAACTAAATTTATTTACCTCTGTCCAGAATAATTTAGAATCTATTTTTTGATAGTCCATCAAAATAAGCACATTTTCCCCGTTATATCGCATTATTTGTATAATTTTCCAGTTCTTTATAATATAATATTCTAGATTCTGGTGACTTTTACTTTTTAAATATTTTGATTTAGCTTTGTCTCTCATTTTCATAATAAGTTTAATGTACTCAGTAAGTAACCCATGGTTTTTCTTTTATCAGTTTATGTTTCAGCGGGGCATGTTTATTAATTAAATACAAAACTTTGTTATTGGAGATATTTATCTTTCCATTTACATTTTTAACATAATATATTGCATCCCAATTTAACTTACTGCAATCTTCCTCAAAAGATTTCATATTAATTTTATCATATTCCCTTCCGATTTGACTTTAGGTACTTTAACTACAGAAAAAATTGTCTGCTGGAATAAATCTAATAAATATAACATCACTTTGAAATGATGTTTTATAGAACTGCAAAATTACTTCAAATTAGTCAATGTATGTCTCAGTCATTTCTGTTTCACCTGCAGACCCATTTATTTAAATTATAGAAGTTATAATTTCTTAACTTAGTTGGAAGCAACAAAATTGATTCGAATTATTAATGTATTTGCATTGGAATGGATTGTAACATTAATTATTATGATATTAATCGAACGCCTATAATTGCTTTCCAATATTCATAAAGGTACGTACCTTCCATATCTGGGTCGTACCGGTTGTTGCTTTTTATTTTGGGAGATAACCAAATGAGCACCTCTTACTAGAATAATTATTATAATTCCTGACATTACGTATTCCCTTCGGGACGCGATAATAAAAATTGCATATAATAAAACTCTTTTTGCAAAAATTTAATTCCAGTATATCTTGAAGATCGCTTATACATCTGCGTGGGTATAAAGGGCGGTGACTCCAAAGAAATTAACTCTAATTTGCAAAAATTACAATGCATTTAAAGAACTGGGTCGCCAGAAGGGCAATTTTATTAAATATTATAATTTCAATGGTATACTCGTAGTATTTGTAATGAAGTGAACAATTTTGGAATCGAATAGCTGTAATTTATATGAACTAAATGCACCAGCTGAAAATACCGAATAAATTTATTTCTTCTGCTTACAAATATTTTATTTTTATTTACTATTACATAGTAATAAGTTTTTAGTAATAGGTGGGGATTTCAAAATTAATTTTAACGTAAATAATACTACCCTACACGAACTGTTAAATGTTCTAAAGTCTAACATGTGTTTAACTATTCATGAAACGAAGACCGCGTCCTCGCCTCACACATCTTCCAGCGGCTTGTATATCAGTGTATGCGCGGAAGTTATACAACCTTAGGCGAGGGTTGTATAGGAGATATACCATCCTTCGGAGGGGATGTAAAGCCGTCGGTCCCTTGTCTATTAAATGTTAGGCAAGTAAAAGATCCCTACTCTTCTTAAGGGAAGAGGTTCGGCAAAATTCCTGGTTGGGGGTAGCTCGTCTACAGGCGTCGGTGTTAGGCCTCAGTAGCGGAAATAGGCCGACGTTAAATAAATGTATATAAAAAAAAAAACTATTCATGAAAGCAACTCGAGTTACTTCTACCTAGCAAATGTATTGATAACATAATACTCTCTGAATCCAAGAAAGCTAAAAATAATTTGTTAGATCACTTTGCCCAGTACATCAGCGTTTCTGTAAATAGAGTAGTTGAGAACAGCAGTCACTTCAGGCGTTTTTTTAATGACAACAATATTGCAAATTTTTGTACATATCTACAAAATACAAGTTGGGATAATAATAATAATAGTAAAACACATGCAAGCAAAAACAGACCTGAAATAATTGCCGCGAGAAATAGACTACAACTTTTTGCTGATCTAAGCAGGAAATATTATTCTTAGTTTATAGAAAAATTTAAAATTGTTAACAATGAATATCGACAATTTATATTATCATCAAAACACGTGATCACTTAGTGGCAAATGCGAGGACCAAAGGTAAAACCATGTGGAACATAATAAATGACAGTTTAGGCAAATCAAAAAGAATAACGTGTAGATTGAAATAGAGGATAATGGAAAAATTTTGAATCCTACTGAACGTGCTGAGGCATTTAATAATTTTTTTATATCCTCCCCTAAACATGTATTAGTAAACTTATCTAATGGTATAGATTATCAGTTTCTAGCATAATGTTTAAGGCTCTTTAGTAATTCATTCTTTCTTAGAGCCCCGGCAGAGGGGGATGTTTTAGGTTTAATGAACAAGTTGAAAAACTCAAATTCTTCTCACATTGATGAGATTTCAAATACATTATTAAAAATTATTGGTGTGTATATAGTTCGTCTTCTCACTTATATAATTAATTTATCAGTAGAACAAGGCATGTATCCCGAGGAATTAAAAATATCTAACGTAATACCTCTTTTTAAAAAATGTGACACAAACTTAGTTGTTATCAACTATAGAAGAATCTGCAATTAATATTAAGCAGGTAGATTTTCTTACAATTAATAATATTCTCTCCCAAAATCAACATGGTTTCACAAAACAGAAGAGTATAGACTCAGCACTAAACGAGTATTTATTTGTAGATTTTTCTAAAGCGTTTGGCTGTGTCGATCGCCCTCTTCTATTAACTAAGTTGCAAAAATATGGGGTTAGGGGTATTGCTCATGAATAGTTCAACTCCTCTTTGTTAAGTCGCCTTCAACAGGTAAAAATTAAAGACCCTCTTTCCAGCTTGGCAGCTAGTAATACTGGAGTTTCGCAAGGATCCATACTGGGTCCAAAGCTTTTTGTTTTTTTATTAACGATATGATAAATTATTTAGAACATCCAGTGTGCCCAATAGTATCATATGCAGATGGCACTAATATTTTGATTAAGTGTAAGAAGTTGTCTGATGCGGAGAGTTGTGCAACTTTAATTTATAAAAAGAATCAACTATTGGGTTGAAAAAACAAATTATATATAAACCGTGAAAAGACAGTGCTCGTAGTTTTTAAAACATCACAGTCTAGTCCAAATGTAAAGAGTAGTCTAGTTTTAGATTGCAAGACAAATATTAAGTATTCTGAGAACTCAAGAATGGTAGGATAATCATATACAGGATGTTTGTACTAAATTGTCTAAAGTATGCTATGCTTTAGCTTTAACATCCAAACGGTGCAGCTTATCAATTATAAGGCAATTGTATTTTGTATCATTTCATTCTGGCATCAAATATGCCATTATTCATGGGCTAATTTAAAATACAATGAATCTTGTAGGGATGCTTTCAAATCATTAAATATTTTAACGATGGCATCTGTATATATTTATGAACTTACTTATTTTGTGAATAAAAACAAAGCAAATTTATTTGGAAATAGAGCTCAACATCTGCAAAATACCAGAAAGAAAGATCATTTTATATCACACAAACACGAAACAGCGTTGTATCAAAATCCTTTTTTTTAATGGATGTAAATTTTTTAATGCTCTATCTGAAAATACTAAATGATGAATACACCATTGATGAATATTTATCGACTGCTTAAAACATATGTGAACCTTTATACTATTTCAAGTCATACCTAATAAAAAATATTGTAAATTTTATTATTTATACATTATGATTTTATATGTATATACCGGGCGACACAGGAGACATGTAACACGGGGTGTTACATGTTTATTTAAAAAGATATTATTTTGAAATTTGGTACACTTAGATAATGCGTCATTGTCCTTTTTTTAAGTATAATTTTTTTCCCACCACTTCCGGTTTGGTAGATATTGATGCGTAGTGTGCCGTGATATCGAAAGACCTCTGGTATGCGACTTTGTGCCTCATATTTTTTTGGGAATAACCAGTAACTGAACAGAACAAATAAGATCTAACTTATTTAAAAAATATATCTTTAAACAACCCACGATATCATAAAAACCAAGATAGGAACCCCATTTTTTATTTCACCTAGTTAAAAAGTACTTATTCATCTTTTATTTTTGTCCAATACAATTGCTGTGCCCATCCTATTTTACTTTCTTCATTAAAGTTATTAACTTTAATGAAGAAAGTATGAAGAATGTTATTGCATAGTAATGAATATTGTACTGCAACAAAAATATTTAGTAAGCAGGAGGTGGAAACAAAATAAAAGTAGGTAAAACGATTTTTTTAATAAATAAGAAACATCAGTAAAGCACATTTGAACAAAATTGATGAAAAACCCACTATGTAATACATTTTTACAACGAAAATGAACTCCATTAATGTAGTTTTCTGAAATGAATAAAATTATTATTATTATTACTATAAATTCAAAGTAAGGTAGCTTGGAGCAGTTAAATTAAATTTAAACACAATAAAAATCAATCATCGAGGTGACCATCAGGTTAATATGTGGTAATAATAAAACGAACCGTCATTATCCTTTGTAGGCTTCTCATTTTTGAAATGTCATGATGCATCTTGTGAGGTCCAAATTACGCTGTGATAAAATTTTCTGTCAATTTTCAACTTGACTTGTTTCGACTTTTTTTCTAAGGGCTTCGCAGCCGTCTCGATAAACAAAACTGTGATTGTTTTGACACGCTTTTTGTTTACGAGATATTTATTCAGAATTACACGTTCTATTACGATGTGAATTTAGGCGGGCCCGAGTTCAATTTTTACTATGTAGCCATTGCAAAGTATTTGTAAGAGAAGTTGTGGTATTTATCGATGAATTTGCAAAACATTATTAACTTATTTTTACCCGCAACTTTTTTTATGACACCTATTATTGTACACGAGGGTTATTTCTATAAAATAATACCATAATTTGGTTTAGGCAAAACCAACATTTTAAAATATAAGATGCTAGGATTACAGCAGGCAACTTCAAAGCAACATTTTATCAGAAGAGACATAGTATTATACAAGTTTTTAAAATTATTTTACAATAGCTCACTTACCTAGTCTAGAAGTGTAAGAATTGGCAAGTTAATTTTTTTTTCTTAATTAAACCCTGAAATAAATATCCAAGTTCTAACTGTCTCGACAATTTTCATGAAATTGGAATCACGGCAAGTAATCAAGGTTGATGAATGAAACGTACAAACAAGTTAAGTGAGCTGCTCTAGTCAATTTTTTCCGTTCTTTTCGAATATAGAAACAGATCTACAAAATTTTGTCATGGGTGTTGATTTTGACACTCAACATATTGTCAGTTTTTTATTAAGTCGGACCTGGATTTCTATTTTGGTTTATTATGAAGTTCTATCAACTAAATTAAGTGAAACATATATATATATATATATATATATATATATATATATATATATATATATAAAAATTTTAGACATTTCCATTCCATTTTGGTTTTAATTTTTGTCAATGATATTTTTTCAGAACTGGGATGTAAAGCGATATTATATGGGAATATCTTAAAAGTATTCATTAAGGTTAAAAATTACTATAACTGCCAAAAGATTTAAATAAGCTATTATCTTGGTATGAAGAAAACTATATGGAATTTAATACAGAGTAATGCAAAACACTAACTTTTGTGAAAAGAAAAAGTTCAATTTTATTTAACATTAACATAAATGGTGTGGATTTGGCTCGTGAAAATCATATTAAAGGCAACACATTATAGATTAGAGAATTAAAAAAGTATACAAATTGTCAGTGTGTATGTGTAAAATATTAATAAAAATTGTACCAGGTTTTTAACCCATGTAATCGAAGATAATCCCAATTTTTTTCACTTTTGTTTAAACACTGACTATAAATTACTATATTCACGTTATTTAACAGTTACTCTGGACATTTTTGTCAAAAATAAGAAACTTATGTTTGATAGTGTTATGTTTTAAGTTATGTTATCCAAAATATTCATGAATTAGCTATCGATTTAGAATTTATTTAATCTGATTTGAATTAAATGAAACGTACTCTGTGTGTTATCTGCAAGAGGTTATATGATTGAATTTTTATTACTTCAAGAAGTTCGAATGTATAAACAGTATGTATATTAAAACATAATATTTTTAGTCGCAAATTTCTCTACAAAATCCTTATTTTACTATAAGGAACGTAACCAGACTGCAACCAACAGCTACTCTCCGGGCTATGTGCTCCTCCGAGCGCTGAATTACAAGTTACAAGCCTGGCGCGTTAAGCCTAATAATTGCATATTACCATCAAAACGCTAATGCTTCGATTGCAGCAAACACCAGCCGAAAGATTGATCTTACTTAAAGGAGCTCTCGTGCCAGTCGTCACACACTACTTGCAGACTGCAGTTTCGAGCTGTTGGCTCTCGTCAGTGCAATTGCCTTGCAATTATTACACTTAACGCGCCAGGCTTGTAACTTGTAATTCAGCGCTCGGTGGGGCACATAGCCCGGAGAGTAGCTGTTGGTTGCAGTCTGGTTACGTTCCTTATAGTAAAATAAGGATTTTATAGAGGAGTTTGCGAATAAAAATATTATGTTTTAATATTCCGCCCTCTAAAAGCACATTTGAAGTATGTGTGTTGTACAGGTATAAGTTTAGTTTAATTATACCTTTAAACTTCTTATTTGTAATTTTAAGAGAAAAAGTAATTTTTATGAAAACTATTGCTTATCTGAAAAGTCCTTAACCATTTTCAGAATTACAATTTACCAGAGAGGGTGATTGACAATTAATTAAATATACTCATGAGCCCACCTCATAACTTTCTATTTATATGACAAGCGACAGGCAAATTGCATCTTATAAAATTTGTGAAATCCGAAAATGTTGCAAAAAATAATTGGTGCAACGCGAATTATACAAGAGTGGTTATTTCTTCGAAACGACACCAGTTCGTGATATTTCTTATTGCATTTTATTTAGAAATGATTTTCAATATCATAAATAACATATAGTTTCTTATGGCATATTAAATTTAACAATTTTCGTTAAAACGTATGTTGATATCAAGCAATCGGTTAATCCGAGTAATTGCAATTTTCAACTTCATTTACTCTGAGTTTTTTTAATACGCCTCTTACCAAAACTTTACTCGGAAACAGTTTTTGTTGAGATATAGTTATGATTGCTGCTATTAGTGTATAATTTTGGGCGGGGCTAAGATAGTTACGGTTTTTGTATTATATCTTGCAACTGAAGAGTTTTAACAGATTTACTTATAGTTATGCAATCTTACTGATTGCATTTATTTCGTACCAATAGAATTTGTCGCTCTATCCACTATTGTTAAATATTTTGCACTATATAAAATTTTGTACTAAAAATGTAAATACTATACTATATACGTATATAATATGTATATAATATACATACAAAGCAGCATCTCTGTAAATCAAAGGTCAAAGCACCATTGGGTGAACTTTTTGCATATTTATTCTGCAACAGAAATTTGTAACTGGTATTTGTGGACACCCTGTTGAATACTTTAGTTGTCTTTAAGATAAGTTAATTTTATAGCTATAATTGCCATCATTTTTAACCACACTTATCTACCGATGATGTCAACTTAGTTGGCAAAATGCTCATCAGTATGCCGTGCAGGATTTTGGTAGAGTCTTATTAAAGTTTTCAACACTCTTCATGTCTATTTTTTTTTAAATGTTTGTGTTGCGTATATGTGTTTGTTTAAATGTTTTGCCCTTTTATTTATATGCTGATTTATAAACATATAATAACACAAATCAAAAGTGAAGAGGTGCCTGGAGATATTATAACAGAACAAACGATGAATCAAAATAAAATGCTTTTAAAAATATACGTAACGAATTAAAAAAGAAAATTGAAATATGCCATGAAAGTTACTTAAGGCAAGTTGGAATTAAAGTCTAATCCAAAAGACTTTTAGTTGTAAATATACTCCAAAAAAAAATCAAGTTTCATTTCGGATACAATGAAATATGACAATGTTACTTCTAGTGATCCGCAGACTATGGCTAACATGTTTACGACGTTTGTTTAATCGTTTATTACATCATCTAATAATTCAATTGTCCCTGTACAATCTTATGACAATCAATAACCTAGAGCCTCGAAATTACCTAAAATGGTTTTTACAATGGTGTGTGCAGATTTGTACTTTCAAAACCATTATCATTCTTGTTTAACCTATCTCTAAACTCTGACACTTTTCCTGAACCGTAAAAAATATCCAAAATGATGATGCATAAGAAGAGTTTAAGTTTGAAATAATAAATTACAAATCAATTACAATAATATGCAATTTTGGCAAATTGTTTGAACTAGTACCACATATTTAAGATTCTCCGAATAAAAAACAGTTTAGCATACACTAACATTAAAGGTCGTTGTACATCTACCAACTAAATATGCATCAAGGAGTATCTTTCGCATGCAATAGATAGTGGGTGACAAGCAGCCATCATTTTGCAGATTTTTCAAAGGCTTTCGACAAAATTGACCGTAGCATTCTATTTAGCAAACTTGCCTCCTTCAGTTTTTCAATGCCACTTCTATGTTTTTAAATCATATCTTATTAATAGAAATCAATACATTCAATGCCAAGGCTACAAGTCGAAAAGCTTCATATCACTGTTGAGTGTACTATAAAGATCACTTCTTGGTCCTATGCTATTCAACATCTTTATAATTAACACTATGCTTGACCTTCACAGGCCTGTCTTAATGTCCGCTGATATTTAATTACATTACAGATGTATCCGATTGCTTAGTTCTATAGAATGACGTTACTTTGATTCGAAATTGACGTGTGAAGAACAAATTGGTGCTAAATGAGGAATTTAACGTAGTTACTACTCGAATCGTGAAACTACCTCCCAGCGTAATTGTTTTACAATTGAATAGACAGTAGATTTTGAAAGATATTAGAGATATTGTCTGAAAGTTATTTGTGGCATTCTACGAATATTCTTTCCTATTTTTTGGATTTTCTACCACATGTATTATTATCCTCTTCAAGAACAAATAACCGAATCTACAAAATAATAGAATTATTGGAAAAAAGCCTCTGCGCCCCTGACGTTTACGTCAAAGGAACAGTCAGAGGTTATGTTTTAAAAATAATATAAATCGGAATAAACGCAGCAATAATGTATTTTGCTGACGTTTCGGAAAGTAGTCTCTTTATGTTTTCAAAGCTTTTTTTGGAAGAACTCTTATTTTTATGTTATTTCCATAGGTACTTACTATACTACTTACACAGAACACATAATTGATGATATTTTCTTTTAGATAATGTTGAGATTGTTAAGTTCTTCTTTTAACATTGGTTGCCAGGTTGTACAAATATCTACAGAACAATTCGATACGCACTTATCTTCATTTAATAAGATTATTGCTGATTCTTTAATTTTTCTTTTTTTGTTATCTGCTTCTTTTGTTAAAATTTTTGCCGATTTCCAGTTTATTCTATGTCCGTTTTCCCAAGCATGTTCACAAAGTTTTGATTTACGAATTTCATTATTTCTAATGTAATTCTTGTGCTCATCCAACCTCACACTGAAAGGTCTGGATGACTCACCCACATAACATTTATCACATTCGCACGGGATATTGTAAATACAGTTTTTTGTATTCTGCTCCCTGTTTATCGGTATTGTTTTTGTTAAAATAGATCTTAAAGTGTTCCCCGTTTGAAATATCCTCCTAATATCAAATTTGTCACCTAAACGGCCTAGCTTCTTGGATAGTCCGTATACATAAGGAATTATTGCTGTATAATGACATTCAGGTTTTTGTCGTACCCGATTGTTCCTATTTTCAAAATTTATGATAACTCTATCAACAAAGGCTACAGGGTATTGATTTTGTACTAGAACCTCTTTGATACATTTTTTCTCGTTATTTAATATTTCATTATTAGATGAAATTATTTTGGCCATATCGTATAAACATTTTACAACACCCCTTTCAACATTTATTGACTGATTTGAGTTAAAATTTAGATATCTATTAGTATGTGTTGATTTTCTATAAACGCTTGTTTTAACTGATTATTTACCCTTTTAATTAAAACATCTAAAAACGGTAGTTCATTCCGACTTTCTACTTCTAATGTGAATTTAATAGACGGTTCCTTACTATTTATATTTTCTAAAAGACTATCTAGTAAATTGACACCATGAGGCCAAATTGCAAAGATGTCGTCAACATATCTCCCTCCACCAGACAACCGGTTTGTTTATACAATTTTGAACATGTGTGTTCTCAAAGTTCTCCATAAATATGTTGCTTAAAATTGGTGATAATGGAGACCCCATAGCCATACCAAAATACTGCTGATAGAACTCATTTTCCAATTGAAAATAGGTTGTTTTATACACATTGTTAAGAGTGCAAAATAAGAGTTCTTCCAAAAAAAAAAAGCTTTAAAAACGGAAAGAGACCACTTTCCGAAACGTCAGAAAAATACATTATTTCTGTGTTTATTTCGATTTATATTATTTGCAAAACATAACCTCTGACTGTTCCTTTGACGTAAACGTAAGCGCAGAGGCTTCCTTCCAATAATTCTATTATTTTGTAGATTCGGTGAGTTGTTTTTGAAGAGGATAATAATACATGTGGTAGAAAACCCAAATAATAGGAGAGAATAGATATAAGAGATATTTTCGATCATCTCAGTTTTTTCGATTATCTAACTAACATCACTTCTACTGTTTTTAGAACTCTTCGTTCTCTCATTAAGAAATATTGGAGATATGAGAAACATAAATACGATAAAAACTCTGCATAATACACTAGTTAGAAGTACACTAGAAATATGCCAGTTTAGTTTGGAGTTCCTGTTACCAATACATATACACATTGTAGTAAACAGTCAGAGACCTAAGTTTTATTGAACATCATATTTATCCGTCTATTATATATACATCTGGCGTCTTAATTCTTGTGTAATACAAGTGAGTTGGTAATTTAGGGGATATGAACGTTATATTAGCTACCACATCTTTTTTGGCATATATACGTAACACCGAAATTATCGGCTTTTTTGCTCTTCAACTTTTTGTCTTAAAGTTAAGGATCTTGGATTAATTGATAGCAAATTCCCCAACAAAAACAATAAAATAAAAGAGAAACTCTTATGTAAGAATTAATTTAAAATTATCACAAAAAGAAAGTCTTCAGTCATGCAACAACTTTTCACTATTTTTTACAAAAATTTCTATAATCTAAGCAGTTAACAATAAAAGTAGTTGTTTCCCTAATATAATTATAGATTAAACTAATTATTTATAGACATTGGTAAATATAAATTCTAAGTTCTGTTCTGGTCCAAATTGAAGAGGAATTCTGAAAGTACTTCAAGTTCTTTGTAACGAATAGCCAGGAATTATTCTAATACGTATAAGTAAACGAAACGAAATGGAACAAGATAAGAATAATGCAATTAATTAACCACAGCAAATTAACCATATTTGTTTCATTTGCAACAAAAAAAATATGATTTTCTTTAGTATGAAATATATATGTTGAAACCCACAACTACTAAAACAACTGCACCATATTTTGAATTGTGGACACATACTCTTTTTATTGCATTTCGAAAGCGAATGATGGAATACCACCTCATATTACTATTACGTTTTGCTTCACATAAATCTATTTCTTAATCATTTCAATTTTTTTAAATACTATTGCTCATATACGCATATGTTGTGACAAATTAATTTCAACCAGAACGATGGAACAATTAGCTAATCTACTTTAACAGCAATTTTCTATACCAGAATTATTTTCAACAAAGGAAAGCCAATTTCGGAGGTCACTATACGCATTTACTAGCTTCCCGTGTGTGCGTAAAATTTTGCACTGGTTTAAACTTCAACAGATGAAAGATCGATATGCTGTACTGTTAATGGAAAATCTCCTGAAGTAAGTAGAAATTTGCACGTTTTAAATGATTAGTTCTAGTGGGTGGTTCATATAGTAAATAAAATAATAGGTTGCAAAAATCGATTCAATTTGGCAAAAAAAAAGAAACAAAAAAGACCTTATAACTACTAAAATAACTACAATTTTTTGAAACGTTTCATTGTACTTTGCTTCATCAGAACTTAGGTAAGGAGTGAATCTACCCTAACCTAACTTAAACTCCCTCTCAATTGATTACCAAGGATGCAATATCTGTTTATCACAAATGAAAATCGGTGTCATTTTCGTAATTTAATTAATGATAATCATTTCTTTAACGACTTGCTCACTTGATTTTCACGATATTTTATTTAATACGAAATTAAACTGAAACAATATACAGGGTGTCTCACCGGGAATTGAATCGATCGATATAGAGAAAAGTACGCATCAGAAAATTTGGAAAATTTACATGATTACTAATGTCGGTGTGGCCAATCCAACTAAAATAATTACAAGCAGCCGGCACTTCCGCTTATACCGGAAGTCGATACCAATTTGCTTATTTCAAACGGAATATCCTATATATTTTAGGGTTTTCGAAAGGAGCATAAAATTCTGAGTCGAAAATATGTAGCATATCTTATACCTAAACCTAGCCGTTTCAGAGATACTTGACATTTTATAATAAATTTGACAGATGCAACGGTTTGCAAGAACCGTTATAACTTTCTTCGTGTAAAAGATCCTAATTTGCTTCTTGCCACGTAAAAAGAAAACAAGGAGAACTACGTTCTACAACTGAAATAAATTTAATAACATCATAACAAGTGTTCCATTTTTCATGTTACATTTTGTCAAATTCAAACCGCGAAAGCTTGTTTATGTCAAATGGAACACCCTGTATTTTTTTTACGTCAAGTTGTGTAAAATTGAATTCCGTTTTTTCTGATATTAGCATTGTGGGGGTTAAAGTTACAACTTTTTGAAATATTTGCGATTTTATTAAAAATTCATGAATTGTTATAATCATTTCATCAAAATAGCCATGATTAGGAACAATCAGTCTTTAACTTATGTCAATCTTTTTTTTATTTGCTTATTATTTATGGAGAATGTGATAAAGTAATATCAAGAACTTGCAGCACATTGGCTACTCGATATCCGCAAAAACGCAAAATAACACTAACACTGTAACATGAGTATTAATCGAATTGAAGATATTGCATGAACTAAAATAGCAGAGATAAGATCAATTTAAAATATGATTTCATTTTAATTTAATAATTGCTCAAAATTCCGCCCTCGAACCTCGACACATTTTTCGCACCTTCGGATTAGTTCCTCATGAGTAGCTCTTCTAATTGAATCCTGTGATATGTTTTGATATGTATTTCTTACTTTTTGCATACAATCTTCAATGGTTGTTAATGGACTCTCATAAACTGTATTTTTAATAGTTCCCCAAATGAAATAATCCAGAACTGATAAATCGGGCGAGCGAGGAGGCCATAAGAAAGGTCTATTATTGGCAATCCATTGATTATAAAAAGTTTCTTGTAAATAATTATTAATTAAATATGCGTTACGTGGGGGAGCACCGTCATGCTGATAAAAAATGTTTCTATGTTCGGCGAGAGGTAAATTTTCTAAATAGTTATTATTCAAATTTTGTAAGATACTCAGATATCTTTCACCTAAAAAAAAAATTACGTAGACATATTAGCAGAAGAGAAAATTTAATTTACCGTTTAAATTTTCCTGATAAAATTGTAATGCCACCACTCTATCGTTTATTATGGCACATTAAACATTGAACTGCCAACTTTCCTGAAAGTTTCGCTCTCTGAACATATGAGGATTTGAGTCACTCCAATAATGCGAATTGTGTCTATTAAAAAGTCCATTTTTATTAGATTTTGCTTCATCTGTCCATATAATATTTCCCAAATAAGAATCGTGACCCTATTAGAATAAACTCACAAAAATTATGTCTTCTTAGGAAATATGTTTCTTTTAATCCTTGAACCATATGGAATGAAAACGGGTAAAACTTATGTTTTAATAAGATTCTGTGAATTGAATCCTTGCATAGTCCCGATTCCAGAGCAGCTTGTCTTAATGACATCCTTGGAAATGCATGAAAATATCCCAGAATGACTATTTCAATGTTTTCGTCATCAACAATAGGCTTCTTTCTTTGCATTTTTGCCTTGACAGAGTCATAATTTTTAAAATTTTCCAGTATGCATTTTACAGTGTTTGGTGACGGTTTCCATTTTTCTGGATATCGAGTAGCAAATGTGCTGCAAGTCCTTGATATTACTTTATCACATTCTCCATAAATAATTAACAAATTTAAAAAGTCTTCGTGGGTGTAATTTAAACGTGCTGGCATTTTTTGACATAAGATAATGACTGATTGTTTCTAATCATGGCTATTTTGATGAAATGATTATAACAATTCATGAATTTCTAATAAAATCGCAAATATTTCAAATAGTTGTAACTTTAACCCCCACAATGCTAATATCGGAAAAAAGGTAATTTAATTTTACACAACTTGACGCAAAAAAATACAGGGTGTTCCATTTGACCTAAACAAGTTTTCGCAGTTTGAAGTTGACAAAATGTAACGCGAAAAACGGAACACTTGGTATGATATTATTGAATTTATTTCAGTTGTAGAACGTAGTTCTCCTTGTGTTTTTTTTATGCGACAAGAAGCAAATGAGGATCTTTTACACGAAGAAAGTTATAACGGTTTTTGCAAACCGTTGCACCTGTCAAATTTTCTATAAAATGTCAAATATCTCTGAAACGGCTGGGTTTAAGTATAGGATATGCTACATATTTTCGACTCAAGATTTTATGCTCTTTTCGAAAGCCCTAAAACATATAGAGTGTTCTATTTGAAATAAGCAAGTTGATATCGACTTCCGGTATAAGCGGAAGTATCAGCTGCTTGTAATTATTTTAGTTGGATTGGCCATACCGACATTAGTAATTATGTAAATTTACAAAATTTTCTGATGCGTACTTTTCTCTATATCGATCGATTCAGTTCCCGATGAGACACCCTGTATTAGACGGAAATCCTAATGTAAATCATTGTCAAGGCGGAAGAAACTTCGAAAATTTGATTTAGTTTTATTTGTTTTAAAATCATATTTCCCATCATAACTTCTTTAAGGGTTCCAGGACCAAGGATCAGGATTAAGCACTTCAGGACCCCAGAATAAAGCTGTAGATAAGAATTTTACTGGTTAATAATAACAATGCAGTATTCTAAGGAATAATGTATTCTTACTTTATTAACCAGTCAGAACATACATTTTCAAAGAAGTCGACCAATACGATTCTTTAAAGTGAGAAAAATGGATGGATCAATGAAAAAAATCGAGACAAATATATGTTACTTTTGTCGTAGTAGTCCTATATCAAATTAAAAAAGTTATTGACATTATTAAAATCTGACATTTTGCGTTTTCATCTTGATTTTTGTACTGTCGTGGGCAGAAAAAAATAGGACAACTTTTTTTTCTAATGTAAATCTGCCTCTATTTGAATATGTAATGAGCAGCCGAAATAAAACAGATATCACTTTTAATTTATTTTTTATTTTAATGCTGTAGTTATTGCTATAGTAAATGATGGATGGTTAATGAGACAAATTGCACTGCGTTATAACATTAACAATAATTTGGTGTGTAACATTTTAAGAAAGTGGAGAATAAACTGTACGATTAGTAGAAATCCTGGATCAAAAGACAAAGGATATTCTACTTAAAAATAAACTAACTATTAATATTTCGTTATTGCACCATTTCTATTTATAATTTCTATAACCTTATACAATAATCATTAGTAATAGTATTTTTCCATACATTATTTACTATTATCAGTAATTCTTCGGCATTCCGTGGTTTCATATTTCGTTTTTGGATACTTCTTACGATTAGTCCCCAAACTTCTTACACAGGGTTAAGATCTGGACTATGACTGGGCCAGTTAAGAATAATGATGTTGTTATCTTGAAACCAGTTAGTTACGGTATAAGCAGTATGAATGGAACAATTGTCTTGTTGAAGCATGAACTCATTATTAGGAAATAATTGTTATACAGAAGGGAGCATAATATTGTCTAAAATCCTAATATACGTTTCACTATTAAATCATTCCTCAATATGCCACAAAACACCAGGACCACGTGTGGATATCCAAGCCCACATACTGACGGAAAATCTACCACTTTTATCATTGTTAGATATATATTTCTCAGCGAATCGAGTATTCGGAGGGCGGTAAACACGAATACGACCGCTGTGTGTTGACTGGAAAGTTTTTTTCGTCTGTAAAGTATACATTGTTCCAAAAATTTACATCACGCGCTAAAAATTCAAGCGCAAATCCTACTCTAGTTTCTTTATGTTCAGCTTTAAGTAAGTATTTCTGTGCTGCTGCATAACGGCGTAGCTCCAATTCTCTTACTCGCCGGCGACCAGTACTACTCGATCCAGGAAAATTCGTTTCTTCAGCAGCCTGAATAACTGAGTAAAATGGATTTTCTACTAAAGCATTTACCAATTGCAAATCTTGTTGTTGAGTTAATATGCTTCGTGGCCCTAATCCAGGATTTCTACTAATCGTATCGTTTATTCTCCACTTTCTTAAAATGTTATACATCGAATTTTTGTCAATATTATAATGCAGTGCAATTTGTCTCATTGACCATCCATCTTCTGCTTTAGCAATAATTCCAGATTTAACTAAATCGCTTATATGAGGAATATTAGTTTTTTGCACACTTGCAATAAATTATGACAACTAACTGACAATGTCACAAAAATTAAAGTTAGATGTACACAACTAGATTTTAGCAAAATACCGTTGTAAGACTTGATCTATTTTTTTGCTCACGACCGTACACAAAATGAATGGGAAAAAGCGATTTGGTGATGTTTCACAAGAAAATAACTAAGCCATCAATGAAAGTGTCCCGGTTAAAACGAGAAATAATAAAAATTCTATATGGAAACAATGTAAAGCCGTTTGCAAAGAGAAGCATTGCCTATTCCCTCTAAAAAGATGCGACTACCAATGAACTTGCAAATATTTTCTTTGACTGGGGTTTTAACTTAAAAAAATCAAATGGAGACGATAAAGAAGCTGTCGTAAGTTAAGTTTATGCAATTATATCAGAAACCTATGTACCTACAACATTACCAAATACTATTTTCGTACTTAAATTTTTTTAATTGCCTTTCTAAAAGGGAGTACACTAGTGAGACCAAAACCTCAACATCCCGCCCCCTGTACTTTCCCAATGCATTCGATGTACCAATTTTGTGATTACACACACTACTTTTTTTTAGTGCGAAATTATCTTTTGAAATGTGTCGTATATTTTATGATTCAAATCGGTTCCATTTAGCAAAGCGCAATAACAATATTGTAGACTCGGTAAAGCGTGACTATTTTTTTACAGCTTTGTCAAAATGATTGATTTTCCACCAATTCCTGCGGAATTTACAAGATAAATAAGATTTGTTTTTACTTTAAATTAATTTAATATTTCGGTAGGACTTTTATCAAAGTGAACGGCTATTATTTCTTATTGTGAAACAGCAATTACTGTTCATTCACGGTATTTACTTCTCAGCATAAAAAATACAGTTTCTCACGTTCCACAGTTTGGTTTAATTTCGTTAGAAACGTGTATGCTTACCTAGTATCCCGTCGATGGAATGGTTTTTTCGTTCGGGGTCGTCCTTCCTGCCTCCACGGAGTAATCTGCTAATGGAGCTGACCGAAGGAGCTGAGTTCTTGTCGCAGATTCCCTCCTGTAACAATAATGCGAATGTGTAAAGCCCGTTTATATACATTTCCTAATCGAATTTGTCGCATCAAGGAAAGTATCGCGAATTTCATTAGTAGGAAAAGCAGAAGAGTCGAAGAAAAGGAAATTCCACTGTCTAACTTAATTAATTAGTTGACAGTTAATTTCTGATAAATTTGTTTCTAGAATAATCACTAAAGCCCAAATTAACACAGCCGTAAGCTATGTTTACATGTAGACACACGTCATGTAGCACTTTTATTCTATACATATTCTCAGATTGTTCCAAATATGGATTTGTAGTGAATGTGCAAAATTATTGTCGTGCATATACAGACTGTCAATTTTATCAGGGCCCTCGAGAATATCTCACTTAATATCGGTCGTACAATAAAAACTATTTTTATGAAAATTGTGCCGATTTATATAACCTACAAAATGGTTTAAAGAAATTTGAAATTCATGGCCTACTTTAAGAGTTATGGCGGAAAATATCGAAGATGCTGTAAACGTCTAGGCCAAATATCTCCGTTATTTGAAGAGATACGAGGAAAATTCTAAGGCGAAATTTTTTTACAAAACAGGGTGTTTCAACGAGGTTTTATCTAATTTTTTTCAAAACCGCTGTATTTTGGGATTTACTCTTCAGGCTGTTTTATTTGAAAACGGGTGGGAAATGGCGCCATTAAATAGAGTATTTTCCTCCCTTTTCAACGATATATCACATGCCATATTTATTCATTGGTACTACGTAGTGATTATAAAAACATTTTTTTTAACCAATTATTTTTTTTTAACAAGCATTATACCTGCCGTGGAGAAGTATGATTAAATAAAACGATAAAATAATTGAATAAGTTGTTCAAATCTTTGCTATAATAAAACATTAACACAATTAAGAAGAATAAAGTAAATTCAGGTAACAAACATTAATAATAAAAAGAATATAGCACACAGAACATTAATATTTATCTAATCCTCAAAATAATTTTTAAGATATCATATCAAGTGTTTAAAGCGTCCACCGCGATTTGTTATGCACAAGCGAGCGCGGCGAGGCACTGCATTTAAAACATTGCTCAGCATTTCGGGGGTAACTGTAATACATGCCTGTTGAATTCGAGCTTTTAGGTCCTCTACATTTTGCTGTTTCGTCTAAAACAACTTATCTTAAATATACCCCCATAGAAAAATCCATTGGGGTTATATCTGGAGAATGAGGGGGCCATCGAATAAATCCATTGGTACTTATCCAATGTTGCGGCAAAATTTCGTCTAAATAATCTAGGCAAATCTGAGAATTGTGGGGAGGAACTCCATCTTGTTGAAAATATTGAAAGTTGTGTCAATTTTCTAAAGGTAGGTCATCTAAGAATCAATTAAATTCATTTCTCAAAAAGTTTAGGTACCTTGACCACTGAGGTGACCATCATAAAAATAAGGACTTATTAAATTGGTGCCTAAAATATCTACCCACACATTTATTGAAAAACGATTGTAAAACTCAGTCGGTCTATGCTAGTTTATATTTTCAGAAGTCCATTTGTAATGAATATATCGATTAAAAAATCCACTATTGGAAAAATTTGCCTCGTGGGATCAAAATATTTCACTACATATTAATGGATCAGCACGCTTCTTTTCCAACACACACCTACAAAAAGTCGTCCTCCTTGGTTTGTCCCCCGCTTGTAAATTGTGATTTTTTTTGGCTTTATAACACCGGTAACCATTTTTCTTTAAAATTTTTCTAGTACTTGTTTTATTTATATGACAAGCAATTTGACTTTCTCTTATTGATGTTTCCAAATTTTCTGTATTTTTATTTCTTACATAATTCATAACTCGGTTTACCTTATTTACATTATCAGTAACACTGTTCAGCCTTGTCTTCTTCTTTAAAAATGAACCATTATTTTTCAGTTTCGTAGCTAATTTTGTGAACAGAGTTTTATTCGGCTGTAGTGCTTGTGGAAATCTGTTTCTATATTCTACTTGACCTAATCCAGAGTTAAAATTGCATTGGCAATATGTAACGAACATATTATAACGATCAATGTGAGTGAAAAACATTTTTGGAAATTCTAAACTCTTAAACGAGTGTGATTGAGTGTGAGTTTAAGTATTAACTGAGATGATCTGTCAAAAAATTAAATTGTCAAGTTTGTTTAAAATAATTGAAATAATAGTGAAATCATGAAATATAAACAAATGGATATTATACTTAAATTACTTGGTAAAGACATTTTAACTTTCTGAGCAAGGAGTGATGCTTTTATGGAAGACCTCTATACATTGGCATAACTGCGAATACTCTTTCATGATTATTATTTTGTTTTTGTTACCTGAATTTACTTTATTCTTCTTAATTGTATTAATGCTCTATTATAGCAAAGATTTTAACAACTTATTGAATTATTTTATCGTTTTATTTAATCATACTTCTCCAAGGCAAGTATTGTTAAAAAAAATTATCGGTTTTAAAAAAATGTTTTTATAATCACTAACGTAGTACAAATGAATAAATATGGCATGTGATATATCGTTGAAAAGGGAGGAAAATACTATATTTAATGGCGCCATTTTCCGCCCGTTTCAAAATAATTTTTTTAACAGAATAAAAGTAAATCTCAAAATACAGCTGTTTTGAAAAAAATTAGATAAAATCTCGTTGAAACACCCTGTTTTGCAAAAAAATTTCGCCTTAAAATTTTTCTCGTATCTCTTCAAATAACGGAGATATTTGGCCTAGACGTTTTCCGTATTTTCGATATTTTCCGCCATAACTCTTAAAGTAGGCCATGGATTTCAAATGTCTTTAAACCATTTTGTAGGTTATATAAATCGGCACAATTTTCGTAAAAATATTTTTTTTTGTACGACTGATATTAAGTGAGATATTCTCCAGTGCCCTGATAAAATGGACAGCCTGTATATTAAAGTGATATCTTGTGAACAGACATTTGTAGTTACTTTTTAGCTGCACGGGTAGTTCATAGGAAGTTCATTGCGAACTATAAATGGATAACTAATGTACATTGTATATGCACCAGAGTATGCAAATATATCAATACAAACAATATAGGAATAAATTGAATATTTTACTACAGCAGACAAATATAATTATTATAAAACAAAAATTGAACAAATTAATAAGATTATAAACAGATATAGAGGATTGTTGGTGAGGTTACAAATAATGGTAAAAATAATAATAAAAAAATAAATAGTATTAAGCAAAATGATATTCTTATAGTGGATAATACGGAAAAAGCAAATGCTTTTAATCACTTCTTTATTAGGTATGGGAATGGCGCAAAAAACATACTAGGCAAGAAAACTTTCCATAAAATATATCTAGTAACTCAGTATCTAAACCCGTTCACAGAGAATGAACTTATATTATGCATTGCATCTTTGAAAGAAAACTCTGTATCGAGTTCTGATAAAATTTCTGCTACCTTAATAAAAAAATATGCATTGCTATATCCTAAAGCCACTATTACATATCATTAACTTAATTTTTATAACCTCTATAATACCTGGAGAATTTAAAGTTTCATTTGTTACGCCCCTATATAAAAACAGAGACCCTCAAAACTTAACAGGCCAATCTTGGTAATCTCTTCGTTAGGATCTTAGAAAAAAAGGCTTACGGATTTTTTTCTTTAAAAAAATATATTTTACAGAAAGCAATATGGTTTTAGAGGTAAAAAATGTACTGAGGATGCCGTTTATGATCTAACTACTGAAGTAATAAATAATATAAATAAGAATAAAAACAGTCTTGTAGTGTATATATAGACTTGGCGTTTGCCACAGTATACCATAGATTATTATTTGATAGACTAAAAAATGTTGGGGTTAGAGGAGACACATTGCAATTGTTTGTGAATTATTTAACTGACAGAAAGCAAAAGATAAAAATAGAGGAAACTTTCATTAACTCTCAGGCAGTTTCAATGGGTGTACCGCAGGATACTGTATTGGGACCTCTACTATTTCTCATATATATTAACGAAATTGGAAACATACTTCAAATAATGGAACTGTAATCTCATATGCGGATGACATTTCATTTACAGGAGCAAATTGGACAGAGGTATACGAGAAAGTTGAAGCAGGTCTCCAGTAGATACAAAATTGGCTAGATTTTAGTTTATTAAGTTTAAATATCAAAAAACAATATTTATAGCTTTTTAACCTCAGCTGCTCATAAACCTGTTCAAAATATACTAAAAATCCACAAAAAATACTGCAGTATCAATTGTAACTGCCCTGGAATAGAAAAGTTAAAATCTACTAAATATTTAGGAGTTATTATTGATCAGCATCTGAGATGAAACGACCATAGTAACTTTATGGCAACAATAATTTGTAAAGTATTTCATAAATTTTATCAGTTAAGATCCATCGTAAATAATAAATTGTTAATGGTTTTATACAACGCCTTAGTTGAGTCTATATTAAAATACTGCCTTGTAATTTGGGGTGGATTATACAACAATTCAATACATAATATTGCTGTGTGTCAAAATACTTTAATAAAAATAATTTTTAAGAAAGTTAGAATGTACTCCACTAAATAACTCTATAAGAATACCAATATAATGAATATTAGAAGTTTAATACCACTTACCAAATGATAGAACTTGGGGTTTCTAAATATGATACCTCGAACAGATACACTCAATCCATTTCGTAGTAGGTAAAACAATGCCTTATTTGATATTTTTCATTGTCAACCCTAAACTTTTCCAATTATTTACCACTATCATTCTTTAATTTTAAACTGATAAACTCGCATGCTTACCTTTATTAACCTGTCTCTGATTTCCCACGAAAATATCCCGGGTTGCTCCTTCTTCAACTGCTCGATCCTAGTTTCTACTTCATGAGTAGCAACCCTGGGTTTTGAGCCTCCTATTACACCAGGTCTAATGCTGCCTGTTTCTTGGTAGCGATTTAAAATCTTGGATACACAACCATGAGATACACGTAGTTGTCTCGATATCACACACGGTCTTATTCCAGCGGCAGCCATCTCAACAATTTTCAAGCGAATGTGGTTAGGTAGAGGTCTTCCGTTGATGAACACGCCTCCCAACTGGTTTACTCGACCTTGACCTAAAAGAAAAAGTGATCTGAAATTGTATATTTTTGCAGGTGATTATTTTGAAAAGGTATTTTGTAATTAATAGTTGTGATGGTTATATCATCACAGAAACTGTCCGTCGCAAAATTTCTTGAAAATTGTGAATCAGATCTCCAAAGTATCCCGGGAAAATTACTAAATACTGTTTAAGTTCATCGAACCGAATTAGAGAATTCACCTTATATTTATTTTGACTGTAACAGTAGATACACAGTGTGTCGCAATTTTGGTGGTGAATGTGTATACGCATAAAGTGAGTTTTTAGATGTAACCACATTTGATATTAGCTATAGATTTCCGATTCTACGATGGAGAAAAGATCGATTCTCCAAAAAAGTATTAGTGAATTGTTTAGAAAAAAACTAGTAAGATATTCCTAATCAGTACTTTTAGAAACCCCTTTATGCAAGATTATATCGTAGTGGGTTCAAAGGTGATTGAGACGGGGGCCGTCAAAAAAACAATTTTTTCATCAGAAAACTATTTTTGTGTGTATAGCGGGGTCTCAAGTGAAACAAATTTTCTTCATTTTTTGTTCTGAATAATGTATTATACTAGTTTGACTTGACAAAATCTAAAAATATTGTTCATAAATTTATAACATACAATGAAGATAGTTTTAACTGAGTCAATGTCAATCAGAGATTATTACACCTTAATATTAAGATTGCAATTTTCTTTATATAATAGTTTAATCTTTCACAAAACAAGCTAAATGTTTAGCTTTAGTTCAGTCGACGAATTCATCAATATGGGGGTGTAGACTACATGGAGGGTGGCAGAATTTTTTACTTCAGGGATTGGTTTGGGGTAGTTAGGAGGTAAAGATCCTAGAAGTTCCCGACCCTAGGAGAGGAAAAGTATGCACAGCAACAAAATCTTCACAAGAGCTACAGCAGCTGGGGTTGGAGCACATTCTGTTTGTGAATGCTTTCACAGCCTATGATACCACCTCCGCAGCCTTCAGGAAGAGTAAACTCAGGTTTGCAAAATTATACAAGACAAATCGGTCCAAGAAGCAGCTGAGGTGTTCATCAGCTCTTCATCAACACCATCTGAAGTCGAAAGAGCAGGATATAATTGCATCCTTAGATGGTACGGTCCTCCATCTAAGGAGGTATATTTAGATGACTACAGATATCGCTCATTTTCAAAATCAGTCGCTTTGATCAAGTCAGCTATTTCTACTCTCCCACCAACTGAGGGGGCCACGTAGTACCATTCCTACAGAGAGTACTATCAAATCCAGCAGTGGATGGTAGCCATACTGCCTTCATATGTGTTGGGTTTAGGAATTCCTGGCTGGGAGGAGGGAAATAGGGAGCTAGTGTCTGAACTAACAGACAAAAATGCTGTCTTCAACGAAATTTTGCAGGTTACATTTTGTCGTTGCAAAAAAGATTGTGACTCCGGAAGATGCAGATGTAGAAAGGCATCATTAAATTGTTCGCCAGCTTCCTCAACTGCCACAATAGAGTCCCCACAACATAACATGAGGAGGGGGATGAGAAATTTGATGACATAATAGTTTCTTTGGAGGATTAATTTTCCTCTTCTGCTGGCGTGGTGACCCCATAAACTATTCCTCCGTCCGAAAATTGATCGGATTTTCTTTCTTTAAAAAAAGCATTGGCTAATTAGCAATTAGCCCTGAAGATGTCATAAAATGAAAATGAAACGTCGACTTTTTAAGAATCGATTTTCTCTTAGCATTGACCACACTCCAACTATTTATTTTATTAGCGAAATATATAAATAAAGGTCACCAGAGGGACTTAAGGATTATTCAACTAAATGATTTTTTCAAAATATGTACAAGGGCGCTGCAGTTAAATAAAAACATCAAAATATTAAAAAGAACATATATTGGCTTCTATAAACCGCGTTTACTTAAAGTTTTTTCTGATATGAATTTTTATTGCAGACTAATACAGGACTATTAATTATTGGTGGATGATAGTTAGACTGTGACTATTCTGCTCCAGTTTGAGTTCCACCAGTTGGCAATGACTGTGTATCTTCATTTTTTTTTAGTTTTAACTATTTACATTCTACTTCTTATATCCTTGAGCGGTTGTTTAATGCATGTGGTGTATGTCATGTTTTTGTGTGTTTTATGTTTATTCAATATCTTGGATATAGTAATAAATTTACTGTTTTTGTTATTAGCGCTGTCTATAAATCCAGCACTCGTCGTCACACTGCCTACAAGATTTTCTAAGTTTATCAAATGTAATTCAAAAAACTAATGTTTGTTAAATGTCATGGCTTTTGATTTTAAAATATTTTCCATTTACCAAAATACCCTTACCTTAAGTAGGCCTCTCCTGAACAACAAAATTTAATTGCGGCTATTTGAACACTACCTAAATTTTTGTCAAGTATGAACAGAAGGCATAACCACTTTACTACATGTATGAATACACCATATAGATTGGTTTAGAACAATAAAATCTAGATCTGTTTACTGTGTACAAACATTCGGAAAATTAAAATCAAGGCCACAAATAACTAATGTTAATACCTTCGAAGCTCAAGTTAATATGTCCATTACAAGTTGACAATACGATTTCATAACAGGCTGTAAATCATAAACACATATTCTAGATAGCATGCACAAACTTATCAATTGTTTTTGAGCAAATGATTTAAGTTTTGCGGTTAAACCCAAACGACTGGTACAATAATTTATTTTTTAAACCGCCGAGAAGCAGCATTGTAAATTATAATCCTGTCCATATTATAAGACTGAGTTAATTTTTTTATTTTCATAAACTTGTTGTTTCTGCGAAGGATAAATTGAAATGGGTCGGCCGGAAATGGACAAATTCTTTTTCAAATTTAAAAAATGACCAATTTATTTTATTATATATTATTATTTTTATTATTTCTACTTGGAACTCTGCTATTAAAAAAACTAGGTACATTTGCTTTCAAAACTTTTGCGTACACATTTAAAATTAAGTAACAACGATTTTGCAAAATTTTAGCTTTGTGAACGGAGAATTTTGAGATTAGGTTAAAGATGACATTGACATTAAATTTAAATTTAATTAAAACGACATAAAAATAAATACAAATATAGTAAAAAAGGCTTTAATATTTTGTCACGGCTCCTGGGCATGGATTCTATAAGGTTTTGCCAATAATTTTGGTCTTCGCTCAATTCTTCCCACATATTTTGAATAACTTCCCATAATTATTCAGCATTAGCAGGTTTAAAATTCCTTTTATAAATTGTCTTGACAGTAAATACCCAACATGTTCACAAGAACTTGTATCAGGTCTACAGGACGGCCATGGTAATATTTCAATATTGTTATTTTGATACCACTGTGTTATTATTCGAGCGGTGAAGATAGTGCAATTATCTTGTTGAAATATGAAATCATTGGTATATAATTGTTCCACAGAAGGAAGCATAACATTTTGCAAGACGTCAAGGTAAGTTACTGCATTGAACCGACCACCAATGAGCCAGGCAACTCCTGGACCGAGAATACTTATCCAAGCTCAAACGTTGACAGAGAATCATTCAGACTTATTTCGTTGTGAAATATATCGTTCAGAAATTCTTGAATTTACTGGTGAACGACCATCATTGCACGATTTAAATACTTTTTCGTTAGAAAATATTAGTGTTCCAAAAATTTATAAGTCGGTATATATAATTCAGGCAAAATATTATCCGAGACTGCTTATTTTCTTTTGTTAATATATTTTTCTTCGCACTTGCCAAATTTATAATTTACCCACGATCCTGGAAAGTCGGCCTCAAAAACCGCTTATCTAGCCGTGTTGAAAGGGTTTTCCCTTAAATTATCCAAAAATGCTACGTCCTGCTCCGCGTTTGAAATTTTGGGTCATCCAGAACACGGCCTTCTAGTCACGGTCCCTTCTTGTTCCCATCTCTTCTTTAATCGTAGAACAGTGCTTTTATCTAGTCGCAACCCTCCACCCCTCCATCCAACCAACCCAACCCAACCCAACCCAACCCAACCAACCTAACTAACCGCACCCAATCAACCCAATCCAACCAACCCATCCAACCAACCAACCCTCCGTCCAACCCTCCACCCCTCTTTTAATTTAGAAAGCATCAAATCTTTGTCTGGCTCTGTCGGTCGAAGCATTTTGAGTTTTCAAAAGTTTATACAGCATATACAGCAAGAAATATGTGTACGCAAAAGTTTTGAAAGCAATTGTATATGCTAGAGACTTCTGAAAATGTACAATCTCCATTACCATTTATTTTCCGTTAATAGCTCGTTGTATTTTATTATTCATAAGTAATAATATTAGTTAGTTATAATGTATTAGCAGTCACTTACTAGTTACTATGAATAAATGACAGGTTAATACTTTGACAAGCGCCTCTGTTACATTCTAATTAATATGTATAATGAGGTATAAAGATGCTCATTTTTTAAAATGGTTTTAAGTAGCTGAAAAGGAGAATAATAATTGTAGGTTTCAAATCTAGAATTTCTAAAAGAGTCGTAAGAGAGGTTTCGATTCAGTAACATATAATAATAAAAAATTAAGATGTGATATCAGCTCCATCATTTTGAAACTGCAAAAGAATTTTCACTTATCACATGACAAGTGCTTGAATTATATCGAACAGTTTTGTCGGGTACTATGGGTAGTTTACATTCGAGCACATAATGTATTGTTTCTGTGAATGTGAAGAAGAATAATGGTACGCCCTTGACCTGTTCGTATCTAGTCTTCTTTTTCTGAATAGACTATAGCAGATGACAATGTCACATTTAGGGCCGGTTTTATAATGTTAGATTAACTCCACGTTTATCTTAAGTTTAAACTTGGGATTAAACCATGATTTAAACTTTACTTTACAAACGCCTGTTTTATAAAAATAAACTTAAATTTATACAGTTGGCACTACTGTTCAACAGAAATTGCAACTTCACGTAGTTTGATTCTAACCTATTTCAACATTTTGACATGACATTTCAAGTTATTTTTGTAAAAAATGGAGGGAAATAGAAGAACGACAAATCCGCTGAACTAATTTTATTAGCGAAACATTTTTAATAATTATACAAGAGGCAGTTGATTTGTGTAGACTTCCAAAGTTTCTGGTGACAATAAGCATATATATGCACATAGGTGTGAGGAGATCAAACATAAATCTTTACCTATCTGCCAGATGTAATAATAAGTTTTGAATTAGCTCCAATAAAATAACAACTGGCCCAATCTAAACAGCTTATACATTTTTCTGATTACATTCTTCCTTGTAACTATAGGTCTGATTCTAAAATTTCCAGAACGTTGAGCGTATTAATAATTCTTTATCATCAGATTGTAAATAATCACATATTTTGAATACATCCATCAAATATTACACCGAATTTTATTAATTCTGAGGTTATGAACATTCTGACATCTGATAATCCAGAGTTTAAACCATCCCCATCCGCCGTTTGAAGTTTAACTTAACTGTGACGTAATTAATCCGCAAACTAAAGATTACTGACATTATAAAACAGACTTTTTTTGAGATCTGTAATTTAATCGGTGCTCTGCAGTTTAATCCGATATTATAAAAGCGGCCCTTAGAGGACTGTTCTGATAAGTAAAAAAAAAATAAAGTAAAAGATTTATACTAAGTACAACCGCGTCTTGAATGATTTAGCAACAAATGACTTATATTGAGGTTTACAATGTTGTCTTAAAAATTACCACAACTGTTATTTCAAATGCTCATTCTATCTGATTGTTCGTCTAATCAAAAACGCCAATTACAGGCGTGCCGCAGGGTACACGCCCCAGGCTAAAAGCATCCACTCTAACGTAAACAACTTACAAGCGTGCTTTTGTGTTGCGTTTATGTATCCCACAAACATTTTGCATATGAATATAAGTGTAATATTGTTTGCAGCGTCTAGAGTGCCTTTGTAACAGTTGAACGTCGCTGTCCGATTGTGTGTATGAGAGATGTGCAAGGTGGGCGTGCGGACATTTAACAAAATGAAAAGTCGGCCCGGTCAGCGGCGACTTTGATCTCACTAATGTCTGTTTTCATCAACCAGATACTACACCTGATTTTGGAACGATTTCTACGGAGCGGCAAACCGCAGTATTGTTAATCCATTAAGTACGCTTTGTGTGGCACCTAATTTTATTGAATTAGGAGGAATTTGACAAAAAGAGTCGATTATGCCGGGTTATAGAAACGAACCGACTTATGATCATTACGCTCCAGTTTTTGTAATTAGATCAGTTTATCTGAATCGCATAGTAATTCATTATCTTCAAATATTTCTTCAATTGAGTTGTATGTTCATGTCTTTTTATTAAAGCAAAAATACAGGAAATTATGAGAAGATGATAAGGAAAGGAGTGAGCTGCTAAGCTGCATTACATTAACTCCCTGTCCCAGTAAAATAAGTAGTTAGTTACTTGCGAATTTTTTTAAAAAGTCTCATTTCGAGCTCTTTGTTTAGTTTATTGCTAGGTACTGTTAGTTCTTCAAGTAACAATTACCTTTATTAGTAAATGATCAAATATGAGAGAATTAGAATAATATAGTTGCTCACTTTCAAATGCTTGATTACGATACACATATAATAGTCGAATCAATGAAGCCTAAAAATCGTGAATACTTCGGAATTCTCAGAAGCAGTACCAATTTTAATGAAACTTTTAAAAAATATTTCTTATACTATATTATTGAAGTCTGCTTTTCAGCAAGAAAAATAATTGTAGGAGTTTTTGGGGTCGCTAAAAATGAAGATTTTCAAAAATTTTCCAAAAACTTTTTGAAAGTTACCACTACCACAATTATAAGAATTATAGAAAATGAAAATCAGTAATAATAAAGTTCTCAAAAAAATATATAAACCAGGGTTTCTGTTTCGCAAATTATAAATTTCTTGTTGAAATTATTGTTTTACCAAAAATTTGCAAACATTATAATACTTCTTATTATTTTCTCTATATTTATTGCATGATTGTTAGTAATTTTTACAGTAGATTTTTAAGAAAAATATATGAAATTTTTCTGTGAATTTTCGAAAATTGGAAGATCAGAATTCGCGTTTCATAAAATTTGTTGCTAAGAAAATTAAATCTAGAGGATATTCCAGCTCGGAAATTAAACCTTTGAAGTGAATTTTAGTGTTTGCAGATTCCTAATAGCTTATGTTAAGTTTCTCTGCATTTTTTTCGAGGTACTCGGTATATTTGTATCCTCTGGTTATTTACAAATGTAGCAAAGATTTACTATGGAGTCTACAATGTCTTCTTGCTGATTCTGTATTATAGAAATTAAAAGGGGTTAGAAAATCTTTGAAATGCATATTGAAAGAGCTGAAACTTTCAGAATCGTTAGATTAATACGTCCAAAATTAGATAATAAAATGAAATAAAGGTTAGATAATACAAGGACCAGGGAATTGAATGGTCGATGCTTGTTCTGTTTGTTGGTGCATTCTGTGAGCCGGATGGAACCTCGAAAAATATGAATTTTTCCTAGCCTAACGAGACTATGTCTCTCGAGAATGCTGAACACGTGGGAGTAATTAAATCTCTCTCTGAGGTGATTCCATCCCTCAAACGGCCAAAAACCACCCCCGAAGGGGTGAAATGCGGATAGGCCGTGTTCTCTCGGCTAAATCCGTGTTACTATTGTTTCACTGGGAAATGATTTTATGACGATGTTTTATATTTATATATAGTGAATAAGTAATTTTAAGTGTCAATTATTTAAAATATTAAAATAAATTAATTTTTGCCAGTGATTGCATATACCTGATTATCCCATCTAAAACCTAGACACAGAGTATGCACCAATTTTTTTTTCAGCTGAACAGTCAGTCAAGATACCTGTAATCATCATTCGGTACGTATTCAATGATCTGTGAACTTACTCACTTACTTCATAAAACCGCGTACCAAAGGGGTAGCTTTTGTCCATCTGAGGGTCAGTTCGCCTCGGGGAGAAGATCCAACATCACCATCGTGCTCGGCATCCTCGAAAAAGGGGATAACACAGGTTTAGCTGGTAGCAGACGGCGGATACGCGGTTTACCCCTATCGGGGGTGGTTTTTGGCCGTTTGGGGATTGGTGGGAATCGAGGAGGGGCCTCGATTTAAGGGAATCTACTACAGACCTGTTTCGGGCGTATCACCCCTCATCAGGTTGTCATAGGTTGTACCTATCTGGCAAGCCTAGCTGTTATAGGAAAAAAAGTAAACATTCTTCGTCCGATTTGCCGCGAATTTTTTCACATTATATTTTATTACGAAATACACGAAATAAGACAGGGTAGATATTGTGTTCGATCAGTATGTTCCAGGAAGCCTAAAAACAGGTGCAAGGGAAGCAAGAAATTCTGGAACAAGGGTAAGCGTAAAACCCAAAGTAGTTATACTTAAAAATTGTAACTCCTTCTTAGCAGACAGTCAAAACAAACAAGAGAATCGTGTAATTGGGTCTAATTATAAAGAAGTTTACGATCATATATCTCCAACTTTTCATGAAAAAGCAGATGCTTGTCTTCTGCTTCATGTGTGGCATGCTAGCACCTTTGAAGAACATACCAAAATTAACATTAAAATAGTAGATAGCGATGTGGTTGTCATTGCCATATATGCCCTTTCTATGTTAGATAAAATAGTGTAATTATGGATTGAATATGGAACAGGAAGGCATGTTTAATATTTTCCAATTCACCAGATGCAGCAGAAACTTTCACCTGGGGTTTTCAAACTTGCTTCCTTTCCTTCATGTTTTTATTGGGGCAGACACGGTTTCAAGTTTTGGAGGTATCGGCAAAACCACTGCAAGGAAGACGTGGATGGCCTTTAGAGAAGTAAACCAAGCCTTTCATGAATTTCTAAGTATGCCTCACACTCAGGTTCTATCACAGAACGATCCTGCTTTTATGCTTCTTCAACGTTTTGTTGTGCTAATGTGAACTGTGAACGAAGCAAGGCGAACCTTATTTTGTCAACTTAACAGATCTATTGAAAATATTCCGCCTACATGTGAGGTTTTAGTAGAATGCAGGTTTTCACGGCCGTTGTCTAATGAAGTAGATTCTTCCGGGTCTTGCCGTGGTCGTCGAACTTGACTTGACGTTTCGCTGATCATCCTGTCAGCTTCTTCAGAAGGATTCTAAAGACTGAATCTGTTGTGTTACACTCCTCGTTATATACCTAGGACCGATGACCAGCGAAGCGAAACGGCGCCTAGGTATATAACGAGGAGTGTAACACAACAGATTCAGTCTTTAGAATCCTTCTGAAGAAGCTGACAGGATGATCAGCGAAACGTCAAGTCAAGTTCGACGACCACGGCAAGACCCGGAAGAATCTACTTCATGTGTGGTTTTATTAAATCATTTTAAGAGGACGATCCTTCAGTGCTTTGTATGGAGAAATTGCCTTCAACGTGACGCGGAACAGGCAGATCCGAACGATTGGAGATGGAAGAAAGTTGGAGATAATTATGTAGGCCCATAATTATTTGGTCAACCAATCCAGACATTTCAATGGAAAAATTACAGGAGCTGATCGCATGTAAATGTACGCAGGGATGCACATCAAGATGTCGTTGTGTAAAAAGTGCGTTAAATTACACAATGCTGTGCAAATGTGAAGGTCAATGTACCCGCGAACTTGACTTTTTCAAAATATAGGATTTAAACCACTATTTGTTTGAAGCAATTGTTTTTCTCTTAAAAAAGAATTTAATAAAAGTTAATTTGAGTATTTTTAATAAACTATTGGTATTTATAAAGTTGTGTCAAAACCGCCCTTCGTCACAAAAACTGAATATAACCTTTTTTAAAGTCAGTTACTTAAGCTTTAAAATGACATATCAAAAGTAAAATTGGATAAAAAATAACAAAGACCCGAGAGAGTGTCTTCCGGTGTTTTTTTTAACCTTAATGTGTGTACAAGCTTCATGCAAAATTTGGTGCTGGTGTCCAAAACTGAAATATTTTTACGCTAACGCCACGAACTATATTGGCTTCAATGATATGAATAAGTCTATGTTGAGGATATATTTTATAGTGATGACTGGTGTTATTTTTGTCCAAGTGATTATCATAGATTATTGTCAGGTTTAAGTAAATATTTCTGCAATAGTATATTATTATACGTCTGACCAATGTATCTATGTAGATTTCCGTGTGATACAGTTAGCATCTTTTGTACAATTTCTTATTAATTTATGATTATGGAAGACCGCATGTTCTGATCTCCAAAAAAATTGGTCTATACACAACCAACTGGCTAGGAACACAGCTAAAAGTTCCACAGAGCGTCTATTGAGCCAAATGTTAACTCGAAATTTAATAAAAGCAATTACTACAAAAAAGGTTAGAGGCACCTAATATTTTGCATATTTTTAATGAGTCGTAGCTTTATGTAACGAAATATATTTACAAAATTATTGGCTGATGCCTGATGAGGCGACCGCTCCATAGAAATAAATTATGATGTATACATCAGTGAGAAATGCCAAGAATAAAAAATATGCTTAAGGGTAGAACATTCTTCTTATTTAAGATTTTCGTAATAAAATCGATGTTTTATTCTCTTTTTCAGAAATGACACATAACAACGATTTGTGGTCTCTAATCCCCAACACAAAGCAGCAGCTACCTAGAAATTTCATTAATTTCTTAATTTTACTAGAGATTATACAACATCGCAACCTTTTTTTTGATGTCGCAATTTATCTGTTTTGACATTTTTACAGCACCGTAATTCAGCTTCCTGAACCCTAAAAAGCATATTAAACCAGGTTTCTACGTTAAATTATATACAATTTCAGTTACAAATTGATACTTGTGGAATTCAAAGTATTCCGCGCTCAATAGGATCTTATGATAAGTAAAAGAACAGTCGAATTGAGAAAGACAGATTGAGTGTAAAATCGAGCAATGGCGCGTGAACATTTGTTCAAATACCATGAAGTAGGACCACCCCAGTTTGTTTACAAAAAAATAATTCTAATTCAAGTTAAGTTGCCCGAAAAACGTACAACTTACTTCAATGGGACTACTTATTCTTATTTATTCATTATTGAACATAGAGAAAATCTCATAAGGGAAAATAATGAAAACGTACTGCTTTTATGCACGGATATTGTGTATGCAGATATTTACAAAAGGGATATGTTTTATAATACAGAGATAATAGGAAGGTAAAATGGATAGATTTGATGTTTAAAAATAAATCTTTCTGAAGATTTTACTATGGAAGATATTGGCATACATATTGGATTACCCATTGAGTTATCCACAAAAAGGATCATTTTTATAGCAGGTATAATGGGGATTGAAAATTCGTTTGTGTAAATAGTTCGAATATTTATAAATCAAGGGTCACCTATCGGGAGCATATTCAACCTGTAAAAATAAGCTTAAATAAAGATGTATCCGAAAATACTTCATAACGGTTTTGCAGCTCGTCAAAATTAAAAATAAATCAATGTTTTAATGAAGACTACTTATTAATATATAATTTATAGCTGATTATGATAGTTAGATGGTTTTGTTTTTAAAACAAATTGCGATGATATATATATATATATATATATATATATATATATATATGAAAAATACTAGGTTCTCGGATTGAACCGCGTCTGAGATTGTTAATGTCTCGACGTTTCGGCTCCCGTTTTGGAGCCATTTTCAAGAGAAAAAGTGAGTCAAGTAAAAATTGTCAAAGAAAATAATGCTAGGAGTTCGTGGAACTGGTTCGATTCCGGGGTCTCAATCTGCTTACTCCCCAGATCTCACCGCGATCCGTCTCTAAGCCCTCAACCTGCCTACTACTTAGAGCGAACTCGCTGGCAGTATCGGACGAAGTGTTATTTATACGAAAGCTGTCTGTGGGTGGGAGAGTGGTGGGGGGTTGAGGGTCTGTTGATGGAGGCATCAGAACAGAACGGCTGCTATCAGGATTATGAGGTGTGGATGAATATTGTGGGGCTAGCCTGGAGATCAATGACTGGAAGACGATGACTGTCATCTCTTTTGTTTAGACAATTGGGACGTTTTTCAATCTCAATTGCTTCGCGGATGATTCGCGGTTTCTGGAAAAATGATGGTGCTATGGTTTTGGTGTTATCGAAGTCTATATTATGGCCTGTTAGAAGGCGGTGTTGGGCAAGTGATGATGTGGGATCGGATTTTCTAACTGCAAGACGATGTTCATATATTCTATTGTTAATCCGTCTGTTGGTTTGTCCAATGTAGGTTTGGGGATAGTTTGAGCAAGGTATTTCGTATACACCGTGGGAATCATTAGGTATTTGGTCTTTTGGGGTTCTGATTAAATTGGAAATTGTTTGGTGTGTTGTGAATATGGTTTTTATGTTATTGGATTTCAGGATTTTTGAAATTTTGTCTGTGATACCTTTGATGTAATGTAGGAAAGCTTTTTGCTGAGGAGGAGTTTCTGTCTGATCAGTTTGGGAAGGATTTTGTGCTTTGTGTATGGATCGCGTTATATGTCCTTTGTCGTAACCGTTTTGTAGAAGTGCTTCTTGTAATGTTTGTAGTTCGGATTGTCTGTTGTGATTGTCTGTTAGTCTGAGGGATCTGGTTACAAGAGTGTTGACAACGGAATTTATTTGTGATGGATGGTGGTGCGATTTTGAGTTAAGGTAACGGTTGGTGTGGGTTGGTTTTCTATACACAGAGTAGGAGAGTTGATTGTTATTTTGTTTTGTAATGAGGACGTCTAGGAAAGGGAGAGAACAATTGTTTTCGATTTCAATAGTGAACTGGATCTGAGGGTGTATATGATTAATGTGAGACAGAAAGTTGTTTAGAGAATCTCTACCATGTGGCCAGATAACGAAGATGTTATCTACGTATCTTAGCCAGCAAGTAGGCTTCAGTTCGGATGAATTCAGGGCTTGGGTTTCGAAGTTGTCCATGTAGATGTTGGCTATGACAGGGGACAGAGGTGATCCCATTGGAGCTCCTCTCACTGGTTTGTAATAGTTGCCTTGAAAGAGAAAATAGGTGTTGGACAGACAATGTTCTAGAAGGGTCAGAGTGCTGGGAGAAATATTGTGTTTAGTTTTGAGAACGTTTAGGGCTTCAGTGAGTGAGATATTGGTGAATAGTGACACAATATCGAAACTCACTAGAATGTCGTTCTGGGAAATAGAGTAATTTTGAAGAAGATCAATGAAATTGGTGGAATTTTTGACATAAGAAGGGGCTTGTTCAGCAATGGGTTGTAGAGTATGGGCTAGATGTTTCGCTAATTTGTGAGTTGGGGAACGAAAAGCACTAACTATTGGTCGTAAAGGAATGTTGGTTTTGTGAATTTTAGGAAGACCGTATATTCTAGGAGTTCTAGACGATTTCTCTTGAGGAATGAGGGATTTTCGAATATCTGAATGGAGGTCAGAATTGTTGATGAAGATTTTTGTTCTCTTTTCTAAGTATGTGGTGGGATCGCGCTGGATGCGTTTGTAGTCTGGGGTATTGAGTAAATCGTTCATTTTTGTTAAGTAATCGGAGGTGTTTAGTATGACAGTGGAGTTGCCTTTGTCGGCTGGGAGAATGATAAGGTCGCCATTGTTATATAGGTCTTTTAGGGCTTGTCTTTCTCTAGAAGGTAGGTTAGAAGTGGTAGGTTTGGCAGTTCGAAGTATTCTAGCGATATCTTGTCTGGTGTCCTCAGCTTGATTGTTTGGAAGGTGGGATATAGAATCTTCAACTTGGGAAATAATGGTTTCAACTGGAATAATTTTGGGAGAAACTGCAAAATTGAAACCTTTAGCTAAGCCTTGAAGGGCGGCATCGCTGATGGAGAAGTCAGAAAAGTTGTGAACTACCTTGTTAGGATCTAATGTGGATGAGGAGTTAGGTTTCTGTTGGACAATGAGTTGTAAGAGTTTGTTTTTCTGTGTGTTGGTTTTCTGTTCTGAGATATGTAGGGCTTTGTCGTTGGATAATCGGTCAAAGGTGTCCCAGAGAATTGGGTGAATACAGGAAGCGTGAATCTGTAGATAGGTAATGATTCCCACGGTGTATACGAAATACCTTGCTCAAACTGTCCCCAAACCTACATTGGACAAACCAACAGACGGATTAACAATAGAATATATGAACATCGTCTTGCAGTTAGAAAATCCGATCCCACATCATCACTTGCCCAACACCGCCTTCTAACAGGCCATAATATAGACTTCGATAACACCAAAACCATAGCACCATCATTTTTCCAGAAACCGCGAATCATCCGCGAAGCAATTGAGATTGAAAAACGTCCCAATTGTCTAAACAAAAGGGATGACGGTCATCGTCTTCCAGTCGCTTGGAAATCATTGATCTCCAGGCTAGCCCCACAATATTCATCCACACCTCATAACCCTGATAGCAGCCGTTCTACTCTGATGCCTCCATCAACAGACCCTCAACCCCCCACCACTCTCCCACCCACAGACAGCTTTCGTATGAATAACACTTCGTCCGATACTGCCAGCGAGTTCGCTCTAAGGAGTAGGCAGGTTGAGGCCTTAGGGACGGATCGCGGTGAGATCTGGGGAGTAGGCAGATTGAGACCCCGGAATCGAACCAGTTCCACGAACTCCTAGCATTATTTTCTTTGACAATTTTTACTTGACTCACTTTTTCTCTTGAAAATGGCTCCAAAACGGGAGCCGAAACGTCGAGACATTAACAATCTCAGACGCGGTTCAACCCGAGAACCTAGTATTTTTCATACCAACGACCGCGGAAGCTTCTCGGAACATATATATATATATATATATATATATATATATATATATTAAGCCCCCAGCAGGCAGACTACAGTGCAGAGCCGTTAGTCATCGCCAGCCGTAGACTAGTTTCGATTTTGTTAGCTGTCATCAGTACGACATAGGCGAATGCACAATAACTCTATACTGTTCCTCTAATCTAAAATATTATTTCCTTTACATGCCATTCTGACAGAACTAATGATAATACTAGACATGGTAGCCGAGAATACCACACTATACCACTAACCTATATGAAAAACCACTGTCATATGAATATAAAGTTATTATTTTTAATATTCCGTTTTATCTTAACTCAAGCAAATATAACAATTAACATGAATACTCTATAATTTTACTCAACAATTTCTTACAAATGTAATACAGTCTCAATACGACTATAAGCATTTTATGATGAGAAATAATATAATAGGCCCATGAGACTTTAGTATATTTAACCCGATTCGTTCCTTTCAATCTTCTCAACTACTTGTTCAAAATAGAATTTTACCGTAAACGAAACTTTGTAACGGAATTTCGCATAGTCTTTCTAACAATAAAATTTTAACAAAAATTGTAATTGCCATTTTAATAAATTTGGTACATAACAAATATGATTACTATGCACATTATTTTATTAATCTTCAAATTACATAAAAAATGAAACTGTTTCTTAAGGCAACAATACTGACAGAGGAACAAAGCTGTTAAAAATTCCTCGTTCCCAAGTTATTTGATAATTTTACTTTTTATTTTTTCTAAATTGGTAAATTTAAATCAATTTTATATATTTATTTATTTATACACCATCTAACAGTAGAACGACAATTTGCAAGATGGGAAACAACACATATTTAATATACAGTACACATAGTGAGTAGCTGGAATATACATAATAAAGTGGGAGAGAAAGAATTAACATGAGTCCAAAATCTAAAGTGACTAGTATTTGAGAAGCAAAAAAGATGTAAAAGACAGCTAAGAAAAACTGTATAGTGCATAGAAAAATTAGCAAGATTGTTGTACGTAAGGAATATATAATATATAAAATATAATGATGAAAATTGATAGACGGACATATGCAGGGAGCCCCATTTTTGGAAAATATCGATATTCTGATTGTTATTGTAATAGGAGCAAATATTATATATAGATAAGAATTTTAGGACATTAGTCCGAGCAATCCATTTCATAGCGAATAACTTTCTTCAAATTGATAGCAAAGTTATTACGTCTATCACTTAAACTGCACAAAGAAAACATGTCAAACAATTTTGATTGAATAAACTCAATAGGCGGATATGTATTCAGAGTTTGAAGTTGAGATATTTAAGAAAGTGTCGCTGCACGTTTACTAATTTCGTAATATGAGTATTATAGCAGGGCTGCCAAACAAGAGATGCATACTCTAGCTTAGATCTCAGAAATTAAAAGTATAACAACTTTAAGGTTGAAATATTAGAGAAATCACGGCCATTACGTATAATAAAACCTAAAGCTTTGTTTATGTCAGATATACACCTATCGATATATCATCGACAAAAGTTAACTTTTTGCCAAAACTTACACCAAGATCTTTAAACGTAGACGGTCGCGTTAGTTCATCCTTCAGCGTGTACTCAGAATCTCTACCTGTAAGTGACATTACATTGAACTTTTGCACGTTTAACAATGGATTGTTTTTAACACATCAGGAATTCAGATTATATATATTATTTTGCATTATAATGCAGTCGATTCTGTGTAGAAGTTTTATGTCATCAGCATACATTAAGAGGTCCACATCTAATGAATTGCCTATGGAATTTATAAGTATATTGAAAAGTAGTGGCCCAAGAACAGAGCCCTGGGAACACCTGAGGATGAGCCATAATTATAGGACTTAAACACATTATACGTGACATATTTTACTTATTTATTATAATAGGAAAGAATATTCGTAGAATGCCACAAATAACTTTCAGACAATATTTAGATAACATATTTTACTTAATTATAAAAGTGTTTAGTATATTTCGTAAATGATAACAAAGTCTAAAAGCTGCAAAAGAATTTGATTTAATTAACGATAAAATATACACGTAACGATTTGTAAGCTAAGAGATGGTCCCAGTAAAGTCACCAAAAAAGTCAGCGCAACAAAATTTTCTTACAAACATATCACATACATTATATCAATAAAAATTATACGCCCTAAATAAATTTGGTCGTATAGACCACACCAATAAAAACTCTCAAGAGTAATATTTCGAAAATAATATAGATATTTGTGATATGTGATGGTGAGGAGTGCTAATGCTATTGCTTAATTTTTATAGGGAGAAATGAAGCTCGAACAGATCTGTAAAGAGTTCTATCCGAAGATGATTAATAGAAACAGAGAAAAATGGGTTTCCCTGGAACTGAAGTCACTTTAAATCTCTAGAAAATGAATTGATATACGAATATGGTAAACGCGTAGAAAAAAATCAAGAAAATAACCAATAATTGCGGGACCATTAACAAGTATTTGAAGAACAAAACCAGAAAAGAAATATAGTTTAAATCTTATAAGGCAGTAGCTTCACCAATACTTATTTAAGGAAGTGAATTATAGATAATGACCACTAAACAGGGGAGTAAATACAGGCCCAAGGAATAAAATTTTTTAGAAGAACGAAGGGTTGTACGAGAAAAGATAGGCTAAGAAAAGCTGTCTCTTAAAGCTTTGACTGATGGTCGAGAGGTGAGCGCACTTGCCTCTCACCCAAATGTTCCGGGTTCGATCCTCGGTCGTGGCAGTGGAAAATACTGTGAGAGGGATTTTTCCACTATACACGCATATTGGGTGTGTGTCTCTTGTCTCTAAATGTGTAGCCCCCTTCCACACAAGGCTCTTCTAGAGCCTTCCGGGATAAAGGGGGTCGTCATTACCTGTGGTGTATTTATTTTTACAGTACAAAAAAACACAGGAAAACAAAGCGTAAGTTGCAGAAGGAAAAGGCGAAAGGCGGAAATTGGAAGAATACCAAGAATCTTCATACAATATCTCAATACAAATATAAGTACTACATTTTGAACAATTTTAAATATTATAAATTTAACGTCCAGAGTATCCAGGGTTTTTTGTTCTGCTATATATTTACAAAATGTACCTATTCCAATTACTAATACTTCGTAATGAAATTTGTAATTAGTTTTAGATCAGCCATTTTAGCTCAAGTACTAATAGTACTAGATGCAAGATTGAAAAACCGTTATGAGAATTTTATTCTTTTGAATCGACCTCAACAATTTACTGAATGTGTATGTTTCTATGTTCCCTCGGAATTTGAAAGCTGTTAAAAATATCGTAGTGAAAAATTCTGTATCTGCTTTAGTCTCATTTATAGTGATTTGCTGTCATATTTTATAGCAACTTAGTACTTCTGTATATTTAACATTGATATATAATCTCACTAAATTTGAAAAATACCTTAGAGACACCTAAATATTTTAGTACTACAAGAAAGCCGTTGCACGGTGTTTCCTCAGCACTTCAAAAACTATTATTAGAAATCCCAAAGGCAATGATCGTGATTAATTTAACACTTTCCAAGCTGTAAACTTCTTAAGTTGATTTCTACCATCTGTTCATTCTATAGTATCTGCATTCATAACGAACAAAATTAAAAATGGTGCACAGTTCATCAAAATGTACTATAATGGAGAACAACTTTAAGAAATTCACTTCTAAATTTTTCTAGGCCATCACGTGCATAAATCCGTTTATTCAACATTTCTATAGAAATATTTAACTCGGCAGTTCCTTTCTTCATCTGAAGATATGTCTTCATTATTAGGAGTTGCGCTTACGCTCTGACTATCATTCTTAACTTATAACATGGTATATTTCTAAACGAGTGAAAGGTGTCTTCAATTTTTAAGTAAGATGATAAATGTGTCGTTGTAAATTATTGCATATTACAATAATTTGCAATTTTGCTAAAGTCTTTGTGTCATATAATGAAATCTACAACAATATGCAAGAACATACCACAATTTTCCGATTTGTTAAGGGTATATCAACTGTTTGTCGCCTAATTCATATCCGAGGCTACTACCGAAATAAGTTGATGTTACAAATTCGGATTTTTTTTCCGAAACCTTTAACAGATTCGTCCACTGTATACTTCATTCTAAGGTATTTGGTTTTGCGAAATTTCCAACGTTCCTTCTATCCTCTTTTTGAAGTGACAGGAATCAATATCGTGTCTTTAAGATCGATCAACTCCCTGCTAGATCTGGAGTGCCGCAAGGCCCAATACTGGAACCTGAATTGTTCATCTTAGTTATCAATGATAGAGTTACTTGTATTTGTCAACTGTTTGCTGTATGCCGATGACACGAAATAGTTTCGTACTCTTGATACCGATGAAGATTGCGTGTTACTCCAAAGGAATTCAATTATATAAATGATTGATGCCTTCGGAATAATCTACCCTTAAATATTATCAAATGTTTTGTCCTTGAGCCTGAAAATCAATCCATTATTATTCAACTAGGAGTTGACCGGCGCTGTCTTGAATAGATCTAACGAATTTAAAGACTTGGGTGTTTCTTAAAAACTGAAATTTAACGAACACATTGAAAGTATTGTTCTGTCTGCATATAAAAGCTTGGATTTCGCGATTAGAAATTATATATTTTAATAATATTGCTCTGTTAAATCTACTTTATCCCGCATGTGTTAAATCTAAGCTTGAATATACTTCTTTTACTTGCAATTCAACGTTGTTATATGAAATTTGCATATGGATTTGGTTTTCTTAGCTTACAGAACTGTAGGAAACTTTGCCCAACTTTGTTTTACAATTTAATTGACCCCACAACTTCAAAATCACTTTGGAGAAAACTTATACCAAACCTTATACCAAAATGCACCGGACTTGCCGAGTTAAGCAATCTATGAAAATCTGTAAAAGACAAAATTAGTCAAGCTATGAGAGTCGTGGTAAATGAATCTCTAATGGAAGGAATCTTTCCAAACGTACTTAAAATAGCGAACGCCATACCACATGATATTGAAAATTACAGACAAATCTCACTCCTTAACGGCCTTTCAAAATTGGTAGAAAATCTGGTTTTTAATATTATTACAAATTATTTAAATAAGCAAAATTTATTTACACCCTATCGGCATGGATTCAGAGAAAAGAGGTCGCTAGAGACGGCATGTTATCATCTACTAAATTTTGTTTAGAAAGCATTAGATCAGAAAAAATCTGTAATATCACTCTTGTTTGGCCTTTCTCGGACACAGTTGATATCAAATTTACGGAGACTAAGTTGTATACTATGGGAATTCGTGGTGACTTACTTAATTCGATTATGTTATATATGTCTGACAGGAAAATGTTAGTAGATTATAATGGAGCGCTATCAGACAGACAGAAATGTTGAAGTGGGTGTTGCCCAAGGTTCAATTTTGGAACCACTCTTATTTATGTTGTTCGTAAATGATTTACCTCAACAAGTTATTAATGGAATGGTTATAATGTTTGCAGATGATACCACAATTATGCATTTTCATCTAAGATATCCCTTACCAGAAACCTTTATATCTGAAAATAATTTAACACACTCGCAGATATCAAAATTTATAGGTTTATGGTTAAATGCTAACTTGAACCGGAATCGGTACATTGAACACGCTTGTTCTAAATCCAGCATTCTAGGCTATAATGCAATTGACATTTTGTTTGAATACTGATGAAGGAGTCTTAAATATCTAACTACGCTTTGACCTACACACATACAGCAAATAATATTATTTTTTGGGGTGTAGATAATGACTTGCCTAGGGTTGCTCTCAAAAGACTAATTAGATTAATTAATCTTCTCCCTACTGCCATTGACAGTATTGGTAGTTCTATCTATATTCATATTGTGCATAAAGCACGTTTATAAAACTATAGTTAAATGATTTTGAAACATTAAACAAAAATCATTCTCAGTACCCGAGTCGGTAATGCTCATTCCAAGTCACAAAGCCACTTGTATTAAACATTGTCCACTCCACAGATGTATCGTTATGTATAATAAGTTACCAAACCATATAAAAAGATATTCAAAATGAAATATATTAGTTGACAGTGTTTACTATTCTGTAAACGAATATTTAATTAGTTAGGTTTCGTGTTTGTCTGGTTTTATGTTTTTATACACTTTCTGTAGATATATTTAGAAGTTTTTTGTATTGTAAGTTTTGCGTTTTTCTTTATCTTTTTATATACTTTTCGTAGTTTATTTACCATTGTTGTTCATATTCTTCTGTGTGTATTCATTATATAGGGTGTTCCGTGAGGAACTTTACATACTTGCAGGGGCGATGGAGGACCACTTTGGTATTAAGGAACGGCCATTGAAATTTTCCTGTCGCTCTTAATTTCTGAGATACAGGTTAATAAACTGATTTTGGTCTAAATTTATTTTGGACAGAACGTCCTTACTATTGATCGGATTTTGTTTAAATTCTAGACACTTTATACACTTATTACAGTTGATAGAAGCTGTTAGAATTTTTTTTTAATTCCAGGACCTTTTTAATTTGTTTTTCCGATACCTGTAGAAAGATCGCTATGTATATAATTTTTTTAACATTCTGTGGCCAACTATAGAAGCCCATACATCAGTAAACAAAACCATGTAACTAGATTTTTTGTTGCTCCTTTATTGACTTTTTTTGCAAGCGATTGAATTTGGCAAAATGGCGAATTTGAAGAAAAACCGTTTCATTTGCTTACATTAATTGTCCAAATAAATAAAAATGGTCAAATAAATATTTACAAAAGTATATTTAAAATTATTACAAATACTTAGAGCAAAGTTTCAAAATAAGAACCTCCAGCTTCCATACATTTTTGTTGGCGTTTGTTTAAATTGCCGATAGATTTTCTAATTTGCGCAGGATTGTTTCTAATTTGGTTACTACAGCGAATAATTCGCTGAAGCAACTGTTCTCTACTTATTGGGACACTGTAGACTTCAGTTTTGAGATATCCCATAGAAAATAATCGACGGGGTTGAAATCTGGTAATCTAGCTAGCCGGCCAAGAATGAGATCCCCCACGTCCAATCCGTCTGTTTGGATACTCATTATCCAAATGCCTTCTAACCTCAATACCAAAATGAGGAGGAGCTTCGTCATGCTGGAAGTTTTGTCGTCTTATATTAATACCTTGCATTAAATCAGGTAAAATATTTTGTAAGAAATCTAAATACACCTCTGTAGTTAGCCTTGCCTGAAAAATATGTGGGCCAATCAGGTTGCTGTTAATCATACCACACCAAATATTTACTGAGAACTTATGTTGAGAATGGGCTTCTCTTATAGCATGAGGATTGTTTTCGGCCCAGTTATGCGAATTTTTCGTATTGAATGTGCCATCCCGTGTAAATTGGGCCTCGTCTGTGAATAAAGTTCGATATGTAGTCGGTTTGTGACCAATAATCCACTGGAAAAATTCTAACCTATTTACATTGTTACCCTGTTGAAGCCTTTATGCTTGCTGAATACGATATGGATGGAATCTTTTTTTATTTAGTCCTTCAAACCCGCACATGAGGAACTCATAATACTTGTGTACTTATTCGTCGGGTATTTACTTCAGGGTGTTCTTGAGTAATATTAATGATATTGCCACCAGCACTTGGTAGTAGAAGAGATGTTAGGCTGATGTCTGCCTGAGGGGCATTGACTTGGGGTAGGTAGGAAAAAGGGGGAACTACTTGACACTACCACACGTATGAGCCCCAAAGTAGAGCGTGCGGCTAGCTCTGAAGGACCTCAGGGTCTATATATGACCAGCGTATTGCCTAGATCAAATACAAAATATATTATAGGTTAAGTAAGTTAATTTAAATCACGAAATGGGGCAAAAGATTAATAATAAATGAAACAGTTATCATAAATAGCTGAAGGCTCATCTGCTTGCGTTCCAAGGGTTACGGTCCACAGGTTTCCCAATCGAAGTGGTGTTACATAAAAAGTTCATTCGGAACCCGTTCTTCAGTTCTTGGCCCAATACAAGAAATCCAGAGTTCTAGGCCCAAAAGAAGAAATCCAAAGTGGAATCTCCAATTCTTAACCCAAAAGAAGAACCTTAATGAGGAGGAAAATACATATTGCAAATAATGCCTAACATTGTTCATGCTACAGGGAGCAACTAGGTTCTTACCTTTTTCTAAGGGTCCTAATGATATACAAATAACCAGGGACACCGACTCACAAAATGGATAGTAGACACCAGAACATACGTGTTAAAACCCAGAATTAAAATCAATATACATAGAACAGCAGTGACTGCGGGGAGCAATTTCAAGTGCCTAAAAGAAAAATAATTGTGGCGTTAGAGCTGATTAATGAAGGCGGACATGTCGCTTACCTAGACCAAAAAAATCCCATGAGGGTAAGTTTCTCTGCATGTATAAACATCACAAGCAACACACAATGGTAGAGAATAAGTTCCGAAAGGCTATGTACATAAATCCCTTGCGGACAATCAAAAAGATTGAAGCTTAAAGTACAGCCAAAATGATTCCAGGCACTTTTACCGGTGGTCAGCCAAAAAGGCAAGACCGCCCAAGAGCAGAAATGCTCTCTAAAAAACAAATAGCTTCCGCCGACGCCATGATCATATCAGAAGCCGAATATGACAGAACACAGTACAGAAACAATGTTCTCATAGCCGTACAGGATTGATTTTCTGGCGACTTGAAATAATAACGAAATCATTGCTGGACAATCCAAAAGGTATTTAACAATATCTCCGGTGTCAATAAAATAATTACAGATATAAATAAACAAAGTTGAAAGGATTAATTATTAACAATTACACAGATATTCAGGCACATACCTGGATAGCCGCAGATACTACAGAATTTCACTCTGAGTGTTGGTAAGGTGAACAGAAACAGAAGAGTCCTAGATGGACTAGGCAAAACAACAAACTTAATTTATAAATTACAAGGTTATGGTGACATAACCCCGAAACTACTCTGCACGAAATAAACTTATAACAATATTTTCTTGCTCCTCAATGTAGTTTCGTTCCACTTTTAATGATGGAAGCCTGCCGTGCTCCCTTGCATAGCGACAGTTGAAAATATCTGATGTTTTGGTGTTCTTCTGTTAGGAAAACGAATATGGTATTCCTTTGTGGCTTGTCTACCGTTACCATCACACAATCACAATCCATAAACGTACATAATATCGGCATATTCCTCATTTGTAAAGTGGTCCTCTACCGCCCCGGGAAGTATGTACAGTTCCTCATGAAACACCCTGTATATAGACTTGTCACATGTACATATTCATGTATAATTTTATTGTAGTGACCAAATAACTAGTGATATGTAGTTACATAGTTTGTATTATTTTGTTATCTATATTTGATCCTTATTTTTTACTGCATTTTTGACTTGTGTAAGTAATAGATTTATCCATCTAAATATCAAGTTAAGGCTTCATTCATTGTATTTGAACATGTCAGTAACAAATAACAGCCTTTGATGACAGGTTATGATCTTTAGCGTTGCAACTTTATATTTAGAAATGCAAATAGGGCAATTGGTCTCATTCGCCAATAATCTTTAACATAATTTTCAGATTATGTGTAAGCCATTTTTATAATGGACACAGTACGTATCGCTAATCTAAAATATCGTTAATCTAAAAACTTGTCACTATTAAGAGGTAATTTTTCCCAAGAAAATGATCAAGATGTGATGCTAAGATCATAAAACCTGCGCTATGAATATTTAAATCATTTATGAAAGGATTCTAGATATGGAGATAAGTTAATAATACAGATTTAAGCTGAATTTTCACATGTATTAAAGGCATTAAAATACATTAAAAGGTGTGTAGGCTGGATTGTAACCGACACCGCGTCTTTTAGATGATACTTATCTCACCACTTTTGACGTAAGCTAGTTCGGATAACATTATACATCATCTGACATCAACCATTTTTTGTTTCTTATTTTTTTAATACACTCTCTGTAAAGAAAGCCGATGTTAAAAAACAACCTGTTTATCACACTCAACTTGTTCAAGTAGCGGACACGAACAAGCAACAAGAAAAAATATTTCTGAATACATTATGCCGGGACTGAATATGCGAAATATTCTTTAATTGACACATTGACAGCGCCCGGATTTTGCAACACATCCAGTCCATGTCCATAATGTTCCCTGTAACAAAGCCTTGTTCTATTCTGCTCCTGGTAATAATTTTTCAAATTTGATCAAATGTGATTTAGTCAATGAAATATTGGCATTGCTTAGTTATTCCGAGCTTGGGCGTATATTCCCAAGGCACCCAATTAGATACCAAATATCGAATAAAACTTTTGACATAAATAATCTTGATTTGAATATTTCTTAAGCGTACAGGGAAAACTTGGTATATAAATATATTTCTTAGCAACCTTCTTATTAATTAATTTCTGTATGTGCCATTTTTTACTTTTGTAGTTATATTTATGTGACTGCAAAGTTCATATTGTGCTTATTCTTACCTTGAAATGGGTATCCAGTAAAATACGGGGACATATTCAGAGCAGAGACTGCCATTTACCAATAAGTCTGTGGAATAACTTTGAAATATCCGTTGAAAAGTCCGGCACTTGCGGCGCACGTTCTGCTTAAGGCGAACGAACACTAGGCACTGAATTTGAGCTACTGAAAAAGGCACTGATTGAGATTTTTACAGTTTATGTCTAAAAAACGGTCGGTCGCTCTTCGAATGTTACTTGGTGTAAACTGACTGAAGTTAACTTTGATGACCGTGTGGGTTCTTGCGAGGTGAGGCTTCTGGGCGGTTCAGCCCATACCATTGAGCTTTCTTTTGTTCGTTGCGAGGCCAATAAGGATTGACAGAGTATTCCATGGGTGGAGCCATGATGGTAAACGAAGGTTTTTTAATGTGACCATAGCCTCCTGCGAATGTTGCCGCTAAGAGGACCACCCTTGGTGACTGCAAGTCTACCGAGTAAAAATTTGTTTTTTTTCCAGTTTCATGCTTTTATTTGAGCATTTCTTCACGTATCGATTTTTTGAAATGCTACTTTTGTCGCTAGCCATTCAGGTAAGGTATGTTTAGTTAACTTATTAGGCAATCTCTTTTTGTGGGATTTGTCGTACCAGTTATCACTCAGGTTATACGGTAATTTTTTTTCTAGAATCCTGATTCTCCCATGAAAATCTTCATTAGTTATATAGTTTATTGTGGAAGGAATCTCTGTCCACTTTTGTGGCGAATCTCCAAGTAATTGATTGCTTAGGTCCATGGCACGTATCAATAATGAAACTAAGGCGGGACTTTCAAGGAAATAATAATGTAATAGATGTTTTTAGGCTTCACTTAATAGTTATTTTAATTATTTTCTACGAGAATGTTGTATCCGTATTGTATAATATCAGAAGTATCTATTTTAAGTGCTTAAATATGAGTATATCTTCTTAGTTTAATTTTTTCCCGATGATTACAAGACATATAGGTGTGATCGTAATTTACAGTTAACAGAATAATCTCGTGGAGGTATAGTCTTGATTGCATTAAAAAAAACTATGTTTTCCTCTTACTGAAGCATTGGATTTGTCCAGGTTTAGGGTTAATTTTGCTTCATGAACTTTGTTTATATTTACCTTGTATATACCACCTACCTTACATGTGTCTGTATTCGATACTTTTCTTGATGAATTTACAAATTACATATTACATTTCAACACGTACTAATCTTAGGTGACTTTAATTTTCCTTATTTTGTTAATGATCATGTACTTAATTTAAAAATCGTCATCAATGACTTATTTTCTCAGATTTTGGGACGTCAAACAATTCATATTATTATATTAAATGAAAAGGACGGTTTCTTGATTTTGTGTCATCTAATTTTGATTATACAATGCTCGAGACAACGCCCCTTTACTTACTGAAGACGGGCATCATCCTGCATTATATATACATTTTTCTTTGCAAGTATCACCTGTAAAGAATTTTTCTCCCTCAATTAGCAGAAATAGTTATAATTTTAGACGGGCAAATTTCACGGAATTATATAATTGTAAACTGTCTGTAAAGTGATCATTTTTGGAGGACTATTCTGATATAAATCAAGCCTGTGATGGTTTTTACAAAATACTATATATCTTTGATATATATGTTCCTCTATATAAGAATAAAAATAAAGCCCATGTGTACCTTAAATGGTACATCTATGACATTATAAAGAATATTAAGCAAAAAGAACGTGAATTTCGCGTTGACTAAAATACGATAAATAGGTTTATTTAGCGAATTATTAAAACCTTCGACAGCGTATTAAAATAAAAATTAATGTTACTTACAAAAAGTGTATCTGTGACGCTGAGACCTCTATTCATTCAGACGGTAAAACAACTTGGTTGTTTATTAATAGCAAAAGCGGTAAGACTCGTATACCGGGTGTTGAACGCCTAAATGAAAATATATTTAAAGACCCGCGAGCAATAGTTGATGGATTCAGTGATCACTTCCGTAATGTTTTTCAACATAATGATGTTGCTATAAATTTAACTAATCCCGATCCATGCAATTTGCCTAACATTAATATTAACTGTTTTACTGAGGATGAAATTATTATTTCAGTGAAGAAACTTAGAGATAAACCGGCCTCTGATCCCGATAAAATTCTTAGCTTCCTTGTTAAGGACTGTGCATATGTGTTGTCTTATCTATTGAAAGTGATATTAAATCTTGCTATAAAGATGCCTACATTTCCTTTAAAATGGAAAGAAGCTAGTGTGTGTCCAGTCTTAAAAAGCGGTGATCCTGCCAATATAGTTAATTATAGACCCATAACTTTATTTAATTTTGGTAAAGTTTTTGAAATGTCAGTATATAATCGTACCTATTATCCAAAAAATATATTATTTCACTGAATCAGCATGGTTTCATGTCAACTAGATCCACTGCTTCTAATTTAGTATGTTTCAAATATACCTACTTGATAATCAGGGACAAGTAGATGTGATATTATTGACTTTTTTAAGGCTTTTGATAGGATACATCATGGGATTTTATTAAATAAATTAGTAACATTTCAATTTAGTCAGAATTTACTAAACTTTTTTACATCTTATTTATCTAATAGATCTCAATATGTCACATTCAACGGCTATAAGTCTAAAATATATGACACTACGTCTGGCGTACCGCAGGGTTCCAATTTGGGCCCTTTATTTTTCCTCTTATTTATTGATGAGAAGAACATGAGAATATAAATTACAAAAATATGGGAAAATATTCAAATTCAGAGTAAACCTAAAATTATGAAAGAGTATATATTTAAAAAAATATATATTATGGCATATAGGAGATCATATGAGAGCATCATATTTCAGCTTGGATCTAATGTATGTGAAATATCATATTTTCAAACTTTCAACACTAGAGAAGCAGCTCCATTTTCTGACAAAGAACTCGAGCAACTTAGAAGCTGACTTTGTCATCTGATTAATATGGCTACAAAAAATAAGTTTGCAGTCGAAAATTACACCGGGACCTTTAACTTTTTTTAGTCATGACACATTAGATCAAAGCGGAACATTGTCAAAGTATCCGATACAGTCCACGACAGTACACTACTATGTAAATTATATTTTATAGAATCTATTAAATAGCTATTTAAAAAAATCAATAAATTATGTGTCTATAGAAGATCTATGTAACGAGGCAAGAACAGTTCAGTATGAAGTACCACAGGGGACAGTTTTTGGGCCACAACTATTTTCCATTTATTTTTATTCTATTTTGATTACGACTATTTATGTAAATCTGCTAGAAGAATAAGTTTCGTAGAAGATACTGTAGTTATACAGTAAGTGGCAAACAAGTACGTAGTACGTCGGGCCGCTTTTACATGCGAAATAAATGGGCAACCAACTTGAAGCGCACGTGGGTGTCATCCCAGCGTTTATGGGTATTTGTTAGTCAGGTAGTCACAGAGTAACTATTACGTTGCTGTTCATTGGAGGTGGACGCATGTTTAATTATTCAATTAACGATATATACGTGTGGTGGTATGAGCATTTAAAGGCTATAATTATCCCCATAAAGTTTATAAAGGGCCGAATGACTTGAAATGCTATAAAAAAATTTTTTTAATATAGATACACTCTTAAAATAACAAAATAATTTTGAAACGAAAAATAAAGAATAATAATATATGTTGAAATACGTCTTCTTATTGAGCCGCACAATAACCTAATCGATCATAAAGACTTCTGATATTTAAAAACATATTTGGGCTAATTTGTTCGAAAGCGTTTGCAACTTTCAACCGCAATTCCTCGAGATTATTATCCCTATTCTCTGGGAAGCCATACATTGTAAATTTTATGTGGCCACATAAAAAATCATTTTGAGTCAAATCGGGAGATCTAGTTGGCCACAATATGGTTCCCGTCCACTCAACAAACGACTTGGAAATGTAATGAAGTCGACAACCATATTGTTGAAACCAAATCACGTTAAATCTTCTATAATTCATATTTTATTTAAAAAATACTACATATATGTATGTATACGTACGGTATATTATTTAAACGTTATGATAATTTGAGCAGCAACACCGGATATGTTTTAAAGAATTAATATTCAATTGTTAGTGGCAGTTGTTAGTAAAATAAATATAACGAATTAAATGCCTCTAATTAGGAACAATAAAAATATGTTACTTATATCTGCTTTCTATTGTTATATAAGTATGTCTTGCTTTAACGAACAATTTTTTTTGTTGTTCAATTAATTATTTCTATTTTATGTTAATTGTACCAGCAAGACCTACTCGATAGCATCTCTACCGGTTGTTAGTACCGCGTTACAAATAAGATTGTATTATTATATATGTATGGACTTAATGTGGATAAACTCTATAAAAATAATACAAAATATTATTGCTTAAGACGTAGTGTAATTTTTTATTCATCTAAACCTTACTTAAAGAATGTGCTCTAGAACTAAAATTAAGCAGATTCTAGAACAAGCCATATCAATAAACTCCACGATAAATACATCAATGGGTTAAATTATCCTCAATATATTTAAGGGACAATTGTTGAGCTTTGTTGATAAGCATTAAATACAAATTATAAACGTAAATTGGTTCATGTTGACAATTAATAATCAAATGGCATAATTTTAAGAACATTTTAAAACCTTTTTGGTTGTTCTAACAGTGACAACTTGTACAAGGTCATGTGTAATTTATCATTTATCGTCATGAAAGTTTGCTTTTGATAAGATCCATTTCAACGGATAACTTGGTTTTAGAGGGTTACGGATGATGGAGACACTTTCATCTTTTCCACAGCCAGTTGGCACAATATTTTTTACAACGTTGCACACCAAAGATTAAACATGTAGTCAAGTACCGTTACCAAGCCTATGTATTTTTAACTTTCGTAAGCATATTACTAAAACCGCAATTTTTAAACAGCCCATAAGGAGTCATACCCGATGAGTTTAGAGAATTTAGAAATTCAGTCGAGAGATTGACGGAATCGATTCATTGATAGATAATTTTTTTCTGCACTATACAGGGTGTCAGGAATAGGTAGCAGTTATTGTATCTTTCATTAATCAAAGTGTATGAACAAGAAAGATCATAGTAGTCTGTCCAAGAAAGAACAAATAAAGAGAATACTCTTTGAGGCTTAAGTATTTATTTACTCATTTATTTTATTTTATTCATTTATTTATTTGTACACCATCTAACAGTGCAAAGGCCATTTACAGGATGGGAAACAACATATATTTTATATACAGTACACCTAGTGAGTAGCATAAATATATATAATAAAGTGGGAGAGAAAGAATTAACATAATTCTAAAATCTAAACTGACTAGAATTAGAGAAGTAAAGAAGACATAAAGGACAGCCAAGAAAAACTGTATAGTACACGGAAAAATTAGCAAGATTGTTGTATATAAGTAATATATAAAATATAATCAGAAAAATTGATAGGCGAACAGGTGAGAATTTTAGTATATTATATAACTCTAGGAAGGATAGAGAGGTTATTAGGCTTATCACTTAAGCTGAACATAGAAATCATGTCAGGCAGGTTTGATTGAGGAAAACCAATAAGCGGATATCTTTTTAGAGATTTAAAAAGGGGATATTTAAGAAAGTGTCGCTGCACGTTTTCTAATTTCGTAACATGACTGTTATAGCAGAGCTCCCAAACAAGAGACGTATACTCTAGCTTAGATCTCAAAAATGAAAAGTATAATAATTTTAAGGTTGAAGTATTAGAGAAATTACTGCCATTACGTATGATAAAACCTAAAGTTTTGTTTACGTCACATATAGACATATCGATATGATTGACAAAACTAGTTTTTTGTCAAAAGTTACCTTAAGGTCTTTAAACGTGGATGATGACGTAAGTTAATCGTCCTTTGGGAGTGTACTCGTAGGTATACTCAGCATCCCTAGCTGAAAATTACATTACATTGCACTTTTGCACGTTTAATGATACATTATTTTTAATACACCAGGAATTCAGATAAGAAATATTATTTTGCAGTATAATGCAGTCGGCTAAACGAGAGATTCTATGTAGAAGTTTTATGCCATCAGCATACATTAAGAAGTGCACATCTAAAGTATTGCCTATGTCATTTATAAATATTTGAAAAACAGTGGCCTAAGAACAGAGTCTTGGGGAACACCTGAGGATGAAACATAATTATAGGACTTAAACTCATTATACGCGACTAGTCTATCAGTTAGATAAGATCTAAAGAAGGTTAGGAGCTGGTAAGAAATACCAAAATTGGAAAGTTTTGTAATCAATATTTTATGATTAAGCCTATCAAAAGCTTTCATTAAGTCAAAGTATACTACGTTCGTTTGCATATGCATGTCGACGGACTCAGTTATAAACTGTGTAGCAGACATGAGGTTAGTAGTAGAGCGATCTTTCATAAATCAGTACTGATGACTGGAAATGATATTTTTAACATGAGAATAAATAGAATTATATAGTAATATTTCAAAGGCTTTGCCAAAGTTATAGATTAGGGTTATTGGGCGGCAGTTTATTATTTCATTTTTATTTTCCTTTTTGTAGACCGGACAGCTTTGAAGTATATCCAAATATCAGGAAAACATCAGCATTTAATAGAGAAATTAAATAATATCATTAGTGGGTAAGCAAAAATAACGGCATAGTATCTCAATAGAAATGCGGTGATCCCATCAGGACCTATGGTGAGTTTAGGCTTCATTTTTAGTGCCAATAACACATCATGTGCTGGTGAAAATGAAACCATATTGATGCTGTTGATATTACTGTCACAGCAATCACCTAACGAGATGTTTTCTGCCTCTAAAGTTGAAAATTATTGTTCGGCATATGCATTTTACAATATCATTTGGGTCATGCAAATGCTTCCCCTTTTTTTTTTTATACATTTATTTAACGTCGACCTATTTCCGCTACTGAGGCCTAACACCGACGTCTGTAGACGAGCTACCCCCAACCAGGAATTTTGCCGAACCTCTTCCCTTAAGAAGAGTAGGGATCTTTTACTTGCCTAACATTTAATAGACAAGGGACCGACGGCTTTACATCCCCTGCGAAGGATGGTATATCTGCTATACAACCCTCGCCTAAGGTTGTATAGCTTCCGCGCATACACTGATATGCAAGCCGCTGGAAGATGTGTGAGGCGAGGACGCGGTTTCCGTTGGAATGCTTCCCCTTGTAGAACACATTTTTGCTGATGTTAGTCCCTTCTTTTTTGTTATTAATGTAAGCCTAAAATTTGTTTGGGTCGCTGTTAATACTACTCTCAGCCAGGAGAAGTTTCTGAAAGCAGTTTTAATGTCTAGTTTATTTTTATTTCATAAATTCATTATAAGCAATAGCATCTCCAATTTGCTTGTGGAGTTTCAAGTGTGTTGCCTTATTTCTTATATCTGATAATTTCAGTGTTGAACCGAGGTGTAAACTGTCTATTACTCTTTTTTACGTATAGATGTTTGGGTACACAAATTGTGAAAACCCCGGTTAATTTTTCATAAAACTGTTGGCACGCGGAGTTAATCTCAGTATAGCTATTTAAAAAATACCAGTCTATCTCAAACAGTTCCTGATATAGTAGGTTAAAAGTGGATTTCCAGAAATTAGTAGTATTTGTATAATTAATTGGAAATTTATGACAAAATAATGGAAAAAAATATACCGCAAGGACGCAAAGTTGCTTGAGAACTATTTTATAAGGCAAAATTTTTTAAAAATGCATTTCAATCATGGTAAAGCAAATGATTCCGGTCTTAGAGCCTGGAAATTGTATTAGGAAGCTTCTCCAAACAGCAAAATTCATCAAGAGAATTATTTTCCATTCCGCATCGACATCTTATGGATAATGGTACCTTTACACCAAAAGTTGCAGTTAACCCAGGGATAAGCAATAGAAAAGTAGCAATACGAGAAGGCGTGGCTTTTGCGCAGTGTTTGCGAACTTCTATATGAACAGCTCCTCCAACCCTACCATCTGAAATATGTTCGAAGGCTAAAACCCCAAGACTACTACAACCCACGCTTGAATATTGTCAACGGATGTGCGTGAAATGTCATCTAAATCTCTGTTTTTCTAACAAAGTCTTGTAGGCGGATCAAGCTGGTTTTACATGTGAGGTATCGCCAATTAATAGTCACAATCATAATATGTAGGTGGAAGAAAATTCCAATGCCATTTTTGAAGTTCGATTTCACAATAAAGTTTCTGGCAATTTTTTGTAACAGTTTAAATGGTACTGCATATTTGGAGTTTTCCAAATCACCTGCCGAATTTACTTGACCTAACCTAAGCGCCACGGTAGTCCAGTCGGTAGAGCGCGTTATGTGGCAAATTCACTCTGGTGTGGCACTTCTGTACTCCGGGTTAGATTCCCGGCACCGGCACTAATGTACGATTTGTTCAGACAAAAATACTCTCCTACAATTCTACTTGCACTGCCAAATAGAGGAGTCGAATCGAGTCTACTACCTCCTTGCAAAGCTTCACTTGAAAACCATATCAGCCGTGTAAACTACCAGAGCTACATATGGAACAATGCACATGTCACTAAACCTATAACATTAACTTTGTGGGACATGGCTGGAAGTTGGAGAATCGGCAACTTAAGTTTGATTGGATTAAAGGGCATCAGTTGCTTCACGAACTGACCGACGTTAAGGAAAGCTTTGTTCCAGATGAGTTTGAAGACGAAGAGGAGCCAGAACTAGATAACTCAGCCGATATACTAAATGAGGATGACTGCTGATTACAAATTCTGTTATAAAATGACATACTGTTATTTGATTTTGTGATTAAAAGATTGAATTTCCATTATTATATTCATTATTACTCATATAAGAAGAATTTTGTGTTAAGGTCCATATTTACAAAAAAAGAATGGAAGAATATATTTACAGCTATTTTTCCGGAAAATCAAGGAATATTAGGGGACGAATTTTTACACAAAATATTGGTTATAAATATAAATATAAAAAAAGAATAAACACCACAGAAAACCCCAATTCCATAAGCCAGAGGCTTATGTGGAAGAGGATTGCATATTAAAAAAACACGGGCATACAACCCGACGACAGATTTTTTGTGACAATTTACGCACCCGGAAATGCGGATTGTCTGGCTAGCTTTTAGCGGTGCAACGCTCCCCTAGAGGGCTTCATAGACTACAGAATAGAATAAAAAATGTCTAAATCGAGCGAAGCCAAATCTTTTTTAATTTGTTTATTTAGACCATAGATAGTCATAAAAAACTTGTCTGGCATCATTCTGATGGTGCAAAAGTTATCTGTTTGGCCGACGAGCACTGCAGAATAAAATCTAAAATGTCTGAGTCGAGTACAGGTGAACCTTGTTTTATACGTTCATTAGATTATAAATAATTGAAACAAACTTGTCTGGCATAATTCTAAAGGTGTAAAAGTTGTCTGGCAAGTGATTAAAGGTGGCGCACACGATGCTTGTTGGCCGTGTACGCGCCCTGCAATTTTTTTTTTAATTAGCTGTTTTTGACCTTAGAAACAAGGTCTATTGGCCATAAGTTGGTAATATTTTCAAATAATTAAATATTGTTTTCATGTACTTAAAGACGATGACATTGAAAGAGAGTATGAGATGTCTAATGATTCCGAGGATGAGAACCACTGCTCTGATGATGGGGATGACGATGAAACAAATGGAGATGAAACAGATACTTCACTAATTATGTAACCATTTGCTCGACTCAGATATTTAAGATTCTATTCTGCAGTGTTCGTCGGTCAAACAGACAGCTTTTGCATCATCAGAATAATGCCAGACAAGTTTGTTTTGACTATTTATGGTCTAAATACGTGAAATCGACACCTAAATTTGTCTTCAGCTCCCCGACTAATAGTAAATCATTAACTGATGAATAGTATATTCAAAATAATAACAGTGTATACGTATGTATTGACCTGCAGAACTTCCCTAATCACGGAGAATCAAACCTGCCCAATAAACCAGTCTGTTATCAATCTTCAGGAAATTAACCGATGTGCTAATTAACAATGAATAGGTGACATAATTGCCCATCATTAAATCTAGCTGGAAATGTGTTCCAATATAGATATTACCATCAAAATTTAATACAATCAGTCAATATATCAATCCTCTGTAGAAACTGTGTAAGGTCTGAGGGAATAGATAACGGTATGTTTATTCTGGAAAGAGCCTTTGGTCGAACGAAATTGGCGACGTTTTAGTCTGTGTAATTAAGCCTTTGTGAATATTCATAATGCAAAGCTTACTACAGTGTGTTTCGTTTCAAGTCTGTCTACCAACATATCTTTGTTATTAAGTAAGTTCAAATTGGTGGTATATGTAACTTTACCAAAGAATTTTATCATATAATTGAAAAAATATTCTCATAACGCCGATCTACACGAAGTGCAATGTTGCAAAAGTGATAAAGATACGGTTCAAATAATTTCATAATCGATTATTGCATACCCAAATTCCCTTTATCTCAAATTTGACCACTATATTCCCGTAACTTGATGTTGGTTTCGAAACTGCCAGATGACTGTAAGGTTCAAATGGTAAAAATTGAGATAATTTAGTGCAAAGATGAGATATCTCTGTCAAGCCTAATAAGCATAATGAGCTATGATCCTTCGACCGAGAGGAATGAGCTATGTGATCTACTAGAAACCTACAATGTAAAGATGTTAATAAATGAACCTACTAGAATATCCTATAATTCTGCTACTTGCATTGATTACATTTGTACCAATTTTTATGATAAATATTGTAAAACAACATGTCAAGTTATAAACAATGGTATATCAGATCATACATCTCAAATATTACAATACGAATTTATGGTACCATCACATATTAATGTAGACTACAGATATACCAGGGTTTATAACGAAGAAAATTATAAACAATTTTTTTATAATCTAGGCAAGGAATCGTGGAACAGTATCTACAGCGCAGTAACGTCAGAAGAGGGATTCACTAACTTTATTAATATTTTAATGTATTATCATAATATCTGTTTTCCCGTCGTCAGAATAAAAAATAAAATTAATTCACAAAATGGATGGATAACCCGAGGGATTAAGATATCTTCACAAAAATTGAAATTACTGCACCAAATAAAAGTTCAAACAAACGATCTAAATGATAAAATTTTGTATAATAAATATAAAAATATTTACAAAGAAGTAATAGTTGCTGCTAAAAAAATGTACAATGATTCAATTTATCTTAAAGCTACCAACAAACCTAAAGCTGTTTGGTCAATAATAAATAACAACTTGAATAATCAAAAACCTAAAAATCAAATTAATGAAATTAAAATTAATAATAGTTTAGTAACTGATGCCTATCTTATTGCACAACATCTAAATAAGTATTTTATAGATCTGCCAGCTAAACTAAATGAGGATCTTGGAGAAAATATTACTGAAATCAATTTCGATCCGAATTCAAATTTTCCCACTCTTTTTTTAAAACCAGTATCGGAATCAGAAATTTACAATATCATAATGAAATTAAAAAATAGTGATTCTTTCGGTCTAGATAATTTGAGTTCTAATTTGATCAAACAATCAGTTAACTACTTAGTACTTCCACTTACTTTTCTAATAAATTTGTCACTATCAGAAGGAAAGTTTCCATCTATTTTAAAATCAGCTAAAGTTATTCCATTGCATAAAAAAGGAGATAATACATTATCTGAAAATTATAGACCCGTTGCTCTATTGTCAACTATTTCCAAAATATTAGAACGAGTTATGTTTAACCGTATTATTGAATTTACTACACAACATAATATCATTTCAGACTCGCAGCATGGTTTCCGAAATAATCGTTCCACTGAAACTGCCATATTGTCATTTTTAAATAACTTGTATGAAAATTTGGACCAAAACAATAAATGCATAGGACTCTTTATGGATCTAAGCAAAGCCTTTGATCTAATAAATCACACAATACTGATTGAAAAATTGAACAAATATGGTTTAAGAGGCAAAATAAACAACTGGATAATAACATACCTTACAAATAGAACACAAATAGTAGAAGTAAATGGAGTAAAATCTGATAAATTGAATATTAAATTTGTAGTTCCACAAGGATCGGTCCTTGGGCCGTTGTTGTTTTTACTTTATATCAATGAATTAACTAGTTTCTTTGATGACTTTTTAATTATGTTTGCGGATGATAACTCCTATTTATGTTGCAGGAAAACTTTTGAAACGGCTATACTTGATATACAAACTTCTATAACAAAATTTGCGGACCACTTCTATATATATCTAAAACTGTTTTTATTATATTTTCTCCGAGGCATAATGTACTAGATAAAAGTCACTTGATAAAAATAGCTGGCAAATCTATTGAACAAGTAAGTTGTACTAAATTTCTGGGGATATATATAGATAATGCATTAAATTGGGAAACTCATATTGACTCCGTAGCAAAAATACTTTCTTCCGTCTGTTATGCGTTGTATAGATTATCCAAAATATCAAGTAGGATAACTGTTATGGCATATTATTATACAAATTTTATTTCAAGGGCAACATACGGAATTCTTTTTTGGGGCTCTTCATGCCATTTTGAAAGATTATTTAAGCTTCAAAAGAAGGCTGTACGTAATATTGTGGGAGCATCTAAATATACGACCTGTAGAAATTTATTTAAAGAGTTGCACATTTTAACACTGCCAAGCATTTATATATTAGAAATACTTATATATGTTAAAAAAAATCTAAGTAACTTTTTACAAAACAATTACAACCATAAATATGACACTAGGGAAAGTAATAACTTAAGCACACCGTTACACAAACTATCAAAATATGAGGAATGCCCAAATTACATAGGAATAAAACTGTATAACAAGATGCCAGACTTTCTAAAAAGCATTGAAAATATAAAAAAATTTAAAAATGAAACAAAAAAATACCTAACAGTCAAATGTTTTTATTCAATTAACGAATATTTAAGTTAACAAGATATATGATTTTTTCTGTAGTTTTATCTAGTATTAAGCACTGATAAGAGCACTTGATTCATTGTAAGGTGCTCAATTTCTTTCTTTGTGACTAATCCTATACCAATGTGGTCTTTTGGATAATAAATTATTATTATTATTATTATTATTATTACTGAATTTTATAGCAACTCTGTCGTTAGGCCCACTGCTCTTTGTATGAGAGTAACTACATGTTTGAGTTTTTGATAAGAGAAATCTAGATTGTAGATTGTTTTATGGGGCCGTTTGGCTTCGAACAGCCTTACTTCACTTCGACCTAAAAGATCTTTTGTGATTTACCGTACATCTAGTTGTTGCCCAGGATTCCAAGACTTTTTACAAAGCTTGTGATTTTCCTGGGGGCTAATTTCCCTATGTCTTCAGGCGTTAATTCCGCCTGTTCTAGGAATTTTAGCCTAATGCGAACTAACACCTTGCATTCACAAAGTATATGTTCCGCAGTTTCAGTTGCAGTATTGCAATATCTGCATTTGTTGTCTACTGCCTTGCCCATATTCTTGAGATGATATCTCAAGGGGTAGTGGCCAGTTAGAAGGCCTGTGATTAGCCTTAATTCGGACTTTTCAAGTTCGAGAAGCCTTGTGGCATTCTTTGTCGAATAAGTTATAAACTTTTTCGCTTGTTTTTGGCCTGGAGTATTCCTCCAGTAGGACTTCTTCTGGTCCTTTTCCCATTCTTGGATCTCCTCCGCTATGTGTCCCTTGGCCAGGCCACAGAACGGTTCGGGTCCAATGAATGGTGCTTTAGATCCTTTTTTTGCAAGTCTGTCAGCAAGGTCATTTCCTTGTATTCCCTCATGCCCTGGTACCCACATCAAGGTAACCTTGTTGTTGTTGGCCAGTTGCTTTAGGGATTGTCTACATTCCCAGGCAATTTTAGACTCAAAGGTATAGGACCTTAGAGCTTTTAGTGCTGCCTGGCTATCAGATAATATATAGATCTTTGCCCTTCGGATGCCTTTATTTAGGCATTCCTGGGCACACAGATCTATAGCGTAAATTTCTGCCTGGAAGATGATTGGGGTGTTACCGAGGGCTTTGGATAACCTACATTTAGGCCATGCTATGCCCACTCCTACCCCTTCAGCCATCTTAGATCCATCTGTATACCAGATAAGAGAAATCTAACTGTCATTGTTAAAATAGATAATAGAATTCATCTTCTTTACTTCACATATTAGGCACTGTTTCCACTTGTCGTGCAAGGCTTTATTGGGCAGTCTTTCTATGTGCATTCTATTCGGATGCTCATTCCATTTCGTAAGGTTTTCTTCTATCCTGCCGTTTAAGTTAAATATCTTCAATTCTTTTCTAATACGTACATTTTTTATTATATCACTCCACGCACATCTCTTCACTCTTCTGAAAAACTTAATTTCTTGTGCTTGTATTCTGTGTTCGTATTTCTTTGTCGTTATCCACGATTCGCTACTGTCTTATAAAACTTCATCTGTGTTTCCTTCCTAGTTTTGTTTTTGAGGTTTTTTGTAATTATTCAGCAGATGTTGGTGGTCTTATTGATTTTTTTATTCGATGTCTTTACTATATTCATAAATGATGTCGCATCGTAATCATTTAAATGTTTGATTTGTTCAATCGTTCTATTATTTACGACTATTTTACTTCTTGATATTTCTGTTCCACAGAAGGTCATGTTTTTTTCTGCTGATATTTTCATGTCGAATTTTTTACGAATTTGTTCAAGCTTGTATATACCTAATTGAAGATCGTCTTTCTTTTCTTCTATAAGAGTTGGATCGTTTGTATATAATGTAACGGTTCACTTTTGTTGGTAATCAGATTATAGCTAACAATATTATTAAATGTCAGTTTGTTTAATAATAGACACTAACGCCCGGTATATGCAATAGTTCTCGTTGACATAAACATTTATTTTGAAATCTGTTTGATTATTCCGGGTGACCCTGTATACTGATTTTGCCGGGATATGTATAATCCTTTAATTATGAAGTAGCGCATCTAAAATAACGTGGTAAATTATTTTAAGTTATTTAATTATAGAAAACAAGAATTAGGTATAAATAAATTGTATAAAGAGATATCAGCAAAAAGAAAAGAAAGTTTTTCGCTAATCAGACAGCCAGGATCTGAGAAAGGAATTGTTAGGTCGAGCTTTAAGTTGTCATATATATAAGAGACCCACAATTGTTTTAAAAAGGCCATTGAAGATCTATAGGTAAATATGATTTTTATATCTTTCATTTGCAGCAAATTATCACTTAATATCTTACCATGTCATTTCAAAATGCAATTATTTCAGACCTTTTTTGATCTCGGGATTCCTTGTTTGCTCCCCCTATGAATCCTATGAAACCGATGAATCTTACGGTTTTATTTTACGTGACTACATGTAAAATTGTATATGAATTATTTTTATGGGACAAGGCATTTCTCTTAGACCATCTGTGGATCCAATCACCGAAGAAGCGTTAAGGTATTCTTTGTTTAAGAGACTAGGAAATTGGTGAGATAGAAATAATTAAATATATCAACAACTTGAGTTGCCGAAGTGATCTGTGAGTACCTTTCATCTTAATTGTGTTTACACGTATGCACTGCAGATATCTAAAATATAGAAGGCCTGCTCCTTTTTTAAAATATAATTTTACAAACCTTTGGTATTTGAGGCCATATCATATAATACAATAAAATATTTAGAGTATTCTCATGTAAACTTGAGAAACAGCTATTTTGTCGAGTAATTAATTATCTTATGCAACTTAATATCAAGATTACAAAATATTTAAGCTTTGTTGTTAATAGTAGATAAGAGTTAAGCAGTTTTCCTTCTTTAAGTAGTACTATTCTACATATATTAAATTGTGGTTCCATCTTTCAATGGCATAAAATGTGAATTGAACAAGGTGTTCTCGTTAATTCTAATACCTTTGTTGTACTTCGTTTTCCATAATAATAATAATATTTATTGATAAATTGTAGTGAAAATTAATAATAGTAGAATAGTAATTAATTGCAATCAACATACATACAGATATACAATAAGATTGGATTACTAAAAAGAGAATAGCTACGCAGTTGATGTTTTTTTCGTTTTTTTTTAAATTTTTTTTTAATATAGACTGTAACATACTTGTAAGATTCTGATGTTCATGTAATATATTATAACTATGATATATAACACAGGTATGTTAGACATGTATGTTCATGGGTTAGGTCCATTCTTAAATAATATGGTATATATATTTTATCCACTATTTAATGAAAAAATAATATTGCTTTGTTTATAATCCAATGCTTTATTTTAGTTTTATATATATATTTATAGATTTTTTTTTATTTCCATTGGTAGTTCATTCTATATCCTTGGTCCAATATAATAATAGCTTCTTCTTTATGTCGGGTATTATAAACGTGTTCAATATTTTAGAAGTAAGTTCTAGTTTTGTATTGATATATTAACATACTTTGACTCAGATCAAAAATGCTGGCTTCTTTATAGAGGTCATTGCTATAGTAAGTATAACCTTTTCCTAGTATAATTTTAATAATTCGTTTTTTAATAATTTCTCATTTTCTTATTAGGTAGGCATTAGTGACAACCCCCAAGCGATAACCCCATAGGTAAGGTCAGATTGTACCAAAGCATAATACATGTATTTTAGGAAAGGCATCTCAAGTAACTGTTTCAAAAATTTTAATTTTATAATGAAATATCTCAATTTACTCATGAGATCATTTATTTGCAAGTCCCATTTCAGGCGGTTGCCGATTATAACCCCAAGGTACTTAACTCTTTTAAGAGATATCAGAATATTTTGATCTTCACAGACTATTTGTAGAGTTTTAAAGTCAGGCAAATGTTTAGGATAACAAGTAAAAGGGTAGGAAGTGAGTTTCTTTATCATTAATAGTTAACAATTTCATATTAAAGAAGTCTGTCGCCGTTTTAAAATATTTTTCCACTTTATTCTTTAATGCATTCCACGTTTTATCTGTGTAAAAAATAGCAGTATCATCGAAACTAATAATATATCTCCACTAATATGTAATTAAAACAAGTCGTTAACATACAAAATGAATAACATTGGCCCCCAGACAGATCTTTGTGGGACACCGTAACTAACAGTTGATGCGTCGCTTAATTTGTTATTAATACTTACAGATTGTTGTCTGCCAGTTAGGTAACTTTCCATGAGTTTCAAAGTTGTGCCCCGAATACTGATATTCATCAATTATTGGATTATTTCGTCGACATATATATTGAAGACTGAAGACTGTTGGGGAGATACTGCAGTCCAGACTTACAGCTTTATTTATTTTGAAACTGTCGTTGTTTCACTACCAATGCTTAAGATGATTTCGGTTTGTTCGTATAGGCTTCTAATTGCATTTACTAGAATAGATGTTCGGGGTATCCTTTGTTTAACATGATGGACCATAGTTTTTCTCTGTTCAAGTTATCGAAAGCCTTCTCGGGGTTTACGAAGACTAGGTGTGTTTCTCTATTGAACTTCTTCTCGATCACTTGGAGGTCAATATTTCGTGTGAGTGAGCGTCCTTTCCCTATCTGTTCTTCACCTATTAATTCTTCCGTTATAGTTCGGACCCTGTTATTTAAAATTTTGGCGTAGATTTTATAAGCCGAATGTAGCCGGCTTATAGAGAATTTAACTGATAATAGAATTGCTGTTAACTAAACATTAGTAAGTTATGGAGGCAGATAGGAGTGAATGTATAAAAAGGGAACGGGAAAGGAGATCAATGATACTTAGCGGATGATAACAAAGCAGTTAATATAATATCATAGTAGCTAAGCAGTTCCATTTAAAGGTAAATAGTATACAGGGTGTCTCACCGAGAACTGAATCGATCGATACAGACAAAAGTACGCATCAGAAAATTTTGAAAATTTAGATATTTACTAAAGTCGGTATGGCCAATCCAACTAAAATAATTACAAGCAGCTGTCACTTCCCCTTATACCGGAAGTCGATACCAACTAGCTTTTTTCAAATGGAATATACTTTAGGGTTTTCGAAAAGAGCATAAAATTCTGAGTCGAAAATATGTAGCATATCCTATAGCTAAACCTAGCCGCTTCAGAGATATTTGACATTTTATAGAAAATTTGACAGGTGCAACGGTTTGCAAGAACCGTTATAACTTTCTTCGTGTAAAAGATCCTCATTTGCTTCTTGTCACGTAAAAATAACACAAGGAGAACTACGTTTCACAACTGAAATAAATTCAATAATATCATACCAAGTGTCCCGTTTTTCGCGTTACATCTTGTCAACTTCAAACCGCGAAAGCTTGTTTAGGTCAAATGGAAACACCCTGAATTTTTTTACGTCAAGTTGTGTAAAATTGAATTCCTTTTTTTTGATATTAGCATTGTGGGGGTTAAAGTTACAACTTTTTGAAATATTTGTGATTTTATTAGAAATTCATGAATTGTTGTAATCATTTCATCAAAATAGCCATGATTAGAAACAATCAGTCATTATCTTATGTCAAAAAATGCCAGTACGTTTAAATTACACCTACGAAGACTTTTAAATTTGTTTATTATTTATGGAGAATGTGATAAAGTAATATCAAGAACTTGCAGCACATTTGCTACTCGATACCCAGAAAAACGGAAACCGTCACCAAACACTGTAAAACGCATACTGGAAAATTTTAAAAATTATGGCTCTGTCAAGGCAAAAATGCAAAGAAGAAAATCTATTGTTGATGACGGAAACATTGAAATAGTCATTCTGGGATATTTTCATGCATTTCCAAGGATGTCATTAAGACAAGCTGCTCTGGAATCGGGACTATGCACGGATTCAATTCACAGAATCTTATTAAAACATACGTTTCACCCGTTTTCATTCCATATGGTTCAAGGATTAAAAGAAACAGATTTCCTAAGAAGACAGAATTTTTGTGAGTTTATTCTAATAGGGTCTGAGGGTCACGATTCTTATTTGGGAAATATTATATGGACAGATGAAGCAAAATTTACTAAAAATGGACTTTTTAATAGACACAATTCGCATTATTGAAGTGACTCAAATCCTCATATGTTCAGAGAGCGAAACTTTCAGGAAAGTTGGCAGTTCAATGTTTACTGTGTCATAAGAAACGATAGAGTGGTGGCATTACAATTTTATCAGGAAAATTTAAACGGTAAATTAAATTTTCTCTTCTGCTAATATGTATAGGTACATTTTTTTTTTTTTAGCTGAAAGATATCTGAATATCTTACAAAATTTGAATAATAATTATTTAGAAAATTTACCTCTCGCCGAACATAGAAACATTTTTTATCAGCACGACGGTGTTCCCCCACATAATTAATAATTATTTACAAGAAACTTTTTATGATCAATGGATTGCCAATAATGGACCTTTCTTATGGCCTCCTCGCTCGCCCGATTTATCAGTTCTGGATTATTTCATTTGGGGAACTATTAAAATTAAAGTTTATGAGAACCCATTAACAACCATTGAAGATTGTATGCAAAGAGTAAGAAATGCATTTCAAAACATATCACAGGATTCAATTAGAAGAGCTACCCATGAGGAGCTAATCCGAAGGTGCGAAAAATGTGTCGAGGTTCGAGGGCGGAGTTTTGAGCAATTATTAAATTAAAATGAAATCATATTTTAAATTGATATTATCTCTGCTATTTTAGTTCATGCCATATCTTCAATTCGATTAATACGCATGTTACAGTGTTAGTGTTATTTTGCGTTTTTGTGGATATCGAGTAGCAAATGTGCTGCAAGTTCTTGATATTACTTTATCACATTCTCCATTAATAATAAACAAATTTAAAAAGTCTTCGTGGGTGTAATTTAAACGTGCTGGCATTTTTTGACATAAGATAATGACTGATTGTTTCTAATCATGGCTATTTTGATGAAATCATTACAACAATTCATGAATTTCTAATAAAATATTCAAAATGTTGTAACTTTAGCCCCCACAATGTTAATATCAGAAAAAAGGGAATTCAATTTTACACAACTTGACGTAAAAAAATACAGGGTGTTCCATTTGACCTAAACAAGATTTCGCGGTTTAAAGTTGACAAAATGCAACGCGAAAAACGGAACACTTGGTATGATATTATTGAATTTATTTCAGTTGTAGAACGTATTTCTCCTTGTGTTCTTTTTACGTGACAAGAAGCAAATGAGGATCTTTTCCACAAAGAAAGTTATAACGGTTCTTGCAAACCGTTGCACCTGTCAAATTTTCTATAAAATGTCGAACATCTCTGAAACGGCTAGGTTTGGGTATAGGATATGCTACATATTTTCGACTCAGAATTTTATGCTCTTTTCGAAAACCCTAAAATATATAGGGTGTTCCATTTGAAATAAGCAAGTTGGTATCGACTTTCGGTATAAGGTGAAGTGCCAGTAAATATTTTAGTTGGATTGGCCACACCGACATTAGTAATTATCTAAATTTTCAAAATTTTCTGATGCGTACTTTTCTCTATATCGATCGATTCAGTTCCCGGTGAGACACCGTGTATGTATAATCTGAAAATCCAAAAGACTGATTCCTATTGTTTTCATTAACGCTGGAGGCGTTCATTTTGAAAAAAAAAATTTCCTATTTTTCTCTTCTTTTCTTTAAAATTGTGTGTGTTTCTGCCTATTCTTTATCAAAATAAAATTCAATATTTTAATATTATTTTTTAAATATGTTCAATTTTAAAGTGAATTTAGTAGTTCTTGGTAATCATGTATAGTGTGAATATTAGAAAACTGTCAATACCTTACTTCACTCTCGAGTCACCCTGTATCGAGTATTATGGCTTCTGTATCAATATCATTATTAAATTCCTCACAAACTTTTATGAAATTTATTCATAAGGAAACAGAGAACAATACATTTCGTTAGTATCACTTTACTAATTCCATTTATTTTTATTATAAGCTTTACAGCTCTTTTACGAGGCATGCCAAATTTTGCATTACATTTGATCCTGTTTTATATTATATATATAAACTGTAACAAATTCGGTAATACCCAAGTGCGATAGCATCAAGAACTTCTAATTATGGTTTTTACATCAAGCTACTTACTGAACAAAACAGTAAAGTAGTGAGTAATTATTTAAAAAGGAAGTGATAAACGCAGAACAGAGCGTAATATACATGTCAAGGAGGAATGGCAGAAAATAATTTCGATACTTGATGAACGAGAGAGATAAAGATATCAAGTTGAGTTTCGTTTTTAATAATATTACATTGCATTGGTTAAAACTAAAAAACTAATTAAATTTTATGTCTGCAAACTCCCTTAAATATAAAATTCATATTTTAAACTTAGTCATAGGTTGGAGTTTACCAGTCTAACTGAAACTTCTGCTTAAGGGGTAGTTTTAAGGGGTGACTGTCAGTAATGTCCTCATAACTTATAAACTACACCGTTCTTGAGCAATTTATGTTTAAAAAACGACGTGCATTTACAACATTTTATTAATAAATTCTTTTACACATAAAGAATGTTTTGGAATATTACTTTAACATTTCTGTTATTCATAAGTCTTTGATTCTCTCTTTTTTTTAAATAATTCCAGTTTAATTGTTAATAGTATTTGAACATGGATGATTACACGTTCTCTGAAACAACAGACGTAGTTTTGACGTTGGGAGAATGCTTTGGTAATGCTGATGCAGCCCTGAAACCTATAAAGATGAATTCCCGAACAGAAATATTCCTGATGCCAAATTTTTTTTAAGTACAAAACAAGGAAATCTTCAAGTGAAAAACAGAAACGCTGGCCGTCCATGAAGCACGACGTTGAAGAAGGAATATTAGATATTGTAATGGATGATAAGTACTAGAAGATTAGACTTAAGAATGGATATATCTCACCACAGCGCTTTGAGAGTACTTACTACATGAACAACAATTGAAGGGCTTGGGGCGACAAGGCTATATGCTACATATTCATAAAATCCGCGCTAAACGCATTTTTAGATGCTCCATATAAAAAGACATCTACCAAATAAAACTTGTAGCTTTTCATCAACAGATGGCGGCATAAAATATATGTAGAGTTTTTGAGCAAAAACAATTTTATCAAATATTTAGACTAAAACGATATAAGCCACCTGTTACTTTGATAATGGCGTCCACGCGTGACGGTGCTATTTAGCGAAGAATCTTTACTGACAGCCATTCTAGCGATTAAAATGACAATATTTTTGATTCGGACGATAGTGCGAAGGACAAAGATTATATCGAAAGTGATAGTGACAATGAATCATCTATGGGCACGTCAGACGAAGTGAGTAAAATTTATATGTGGCTTATACCTTTTTTCTCAAAATAAATGAGGCTTATACTAGTTAGTTCTGTTGGGTGTATTTTGAAGTTTTTCTTTTTCAAATATATATATATATATATTAGAGCCAAAATACACGCTTTATTCTCACACAAACCGACCTCTGTTTGGGGGTATTTATTTTGACATTGAAATTGCGATATTCGAGCGATTTTTGTGGTTATACCCACGTTGCCATAATATTTCAGACATGCAGCTTGTACCGTTTTGTCCAAAAATATTATCAATTATTTTTTATAATGGCTTGGGGCAATAAGGCTATAGCTAATATTAGACTGGAGATAATCTAAGATATATTTTAGGGAAGTGAAGGAGACGCCCAACAGAATGAGAGTGCACCTATAACCACGGCTAAAAGAGGTGCTTTAGTAACCCCAGAAAAGGCGGCTCCATCAAGATGGCGAAAATCGAATTTACAGAGAAGGATAAAGTTTAAACGAAAAATTAAACGTAATTCTGGTCACAGTTATACCTCTAAAAAAGGAAAAGATGTACCATCGAAGGAAATAGGACTCCCATGTACCTGTAAAAAAATGCAGACAACTTCTGTTGGGTAAGTCGACATATTTAATGCATTTTGGAATCTTGGAGATTATGATAAACAAAATATATATTTGTTTGCCAGTATGAAATCCGTCCCCAAAAAAAGGTCTTATCCAAAAAAAACAAAAAGGCAGGAGTCCCAAAGAAAAGTCACCATTAACTATTTTGTCAAAATTAACGGAGTGGACATTAAAGTGTGTGAAAGCGAGTTCTTCGCCATCCATGGCCGACAAAATTCTTCTAAAAGAATCCAGTTACCCTGTGAGCAAATATCAGCAGGTATGACAACACCACAGTCTGACAAGCGTGATAAACATCGTAATCGTCCTAATAAAATCTCTGAGGAAATATGCCAAAGTGTAAGAGATCATATTAATGCAATTCCTAAGTACACAAGCCACTACAGTAGACGAGACAATCCAAAGAAAATGTATATTGACCATGACCTGTCGATTTCATCACTACAAAGATTACTACGTGGAATGGCGTATTAAAAAGGTATTCCTCCTGCTTCCGAAAACAAATACCGGCGCATATTTTGTAGTGAATATAACATTGGTTTTAAACTTCCCAAAACTGATACCTGCAAAACTTGCGATTCCCTCAAAATCCAAATAGATCATAACCAGAATAATGTTGATGAACATAAAAAATTACTCATTGATTTGGCACTGCATCAACGGCGTGCGGAAGCCATGCAGGCAAATCTAAAATATTAAACGGAGCAGGCTAAACTCAATAAACAAACTTCCATTTTGTCTTTTGATCTACAACAAGCTCTGCCTGTTCCAAACCTTTACAGTCGGCCCAGCTTTTTATTTAAGGAAAATTTGGACTTACAACTTGGGAGTCCACGACTGCGTAACAGGCTTGGGATACAGGTAATGTGGCCGGAAAATGTAGCAAAGCGAGGAAGCGAAGAAATAGCTAGCATTTTGTACAAGCACTTGAAGGAAAACGCAGCTAAAGAAGCTAAACACCTTATTGTTTTCACTGACAATTGCGGCGGTCAAAATAAAAATTGGGCCTTAATTGGCTTATGGTGACAGCTTGTACAAGAAGGTGTTTTTGAAACAATTGAACATCGCTACCTAGTAGTAGAACATACACATCTGCCGCCAGACAGAGATTTTGCGATGATACAAAAATATAAGAAAAGGCATCAAAAACAGGTGTACATTCCAGAGGACTGGTATGAAGCAGTACGAAAATGTAAAAGGGCAAATCCGTTTAAAGTCATTGAACTAGAGCAAAAAGATATTTTTTCCTTTAAAGAGTTGCAGAATCAAGTAGTGAAGAAAACTGTATTGGATAATAAGGAGAAACTGAAGTTTAGCAAAATTTGTTGTTTTAAACTTATTAGCGAAAATCCAAACATACTGTATGTAAAACACTGTGTCAACGAAGAATATAAGTCTGTCAACACGAAGCAGTTCATGTGAACGCAAAAAAAAATTGAAAATTTAGCTAAACTCATTGAGTACATTCCACTAGTTTATCACCGCAACTATGTCAATATTGGAGTGCCAATAAACCAAATACATGAGCAACACTTGCGGAAGATATTGTTGAAGTAGAAAATTTTGATGAATTCAGTGAGATTGAAAGCAGTAGCGATGAAGAAACGTGATTATATTATGTTATTCTTTCTTCTATATTTGTTATAAAAATGTTTGTAGCATTAAAGGTTTAAGCCACACTTTTTTAGAAATATGTACTTTTTTTTGTTGTTTTATTTATTTATTTATTTTTTTATATAACTATATTAATATAATATGTATGATCACAAACAGAATATCCCAATGATTTCAGGATTTGAACAAAAAGTTAAAACGCAATTATCTTGAGTTAACATAATTGTGGCACATAGCCTTGTCGTCCCAAGCCCTTCAATTACACCCATTCCATTACCGAAAAATTCAAGTTGATTTTTGTGAATTGTTGCTGGAACGAACGGAAAATGCTCCAGAATTTTAAAGTAAAATACTTGCCACGATGCCACGAAAACTCATGTTGAATTCTCGTAACATGCACGAAGGAAAAGAGGAAAATCCTAATGCAAGAGTACAAACCCATTTTCAACATACCTTCAAAATAAATGTATGGGCAGCAACTCCAGGAATCAGTTAGTTGGATACTACATATTTCCTGGAAATTTAAATGACGATATGTATTATGTTTTTATGCAAAATACTTTGCATGCAATATTAGGTAATATTTCATTACGAAGGATAAGAAATATGTTTTCTTATGCATGACGGCACAACACCGCATTATACCAGAACATGTAGAACATGGTTACACACTATCCTAATAGATCGAATGGCCGGGGTGCAGGTGCACCAATCAAGTGGACTGCTCAGTATCCTTACCTACTCCCCTTGATTTCACTGTGGGGAGTTATCTAAAATCATGAGTTTATAATACTCAAATTGACAAGATTGAATAGTTAAGAGAAAAATCGATCAAGAGTTTACAAGTCTACAGAATTATGAAGGAATTTTACAGGGTATTAAATGTTCCTTAAGAAAACACTTAGATTGTGCATAAGGCAAGATGGAGGACATTTCTAACAATTTTTGTAATTGATAATTAGCTATTTTCTACGCTTAATCATGCAGGGTGTCCCACGACGAATTGCGGCGATCGATATCTCGAAAGGTAGACATTGGAAAATTTTGAAAATTTGGTAGTAAACTAATGTCAATGGGGGCGACTCGGCTAAAATATTTTCAAGATAATGGCGCTTCCGATTATACGGGAAGTAGGTGTCAACTTGCTTATTTTAAATGGGGCACCCTATATATTACTATATTTATGGATTGTTCGCAAAATTCTAGGACGATTTTGTGTATCATGTCTTATACCTAAGTCTCGCTGTTTTTGACATATTTCAATTTTTATATCAAGAATGACGTTTGCAGGCCCTAAAAGAATCATCAATTCTTCCTATAAGGAAGCCTTTATTATGTAATTTGGGTTGGATTCTTTGTTGAAAAAGATCCACTTTAATAGAGTTTTTATAATATTTTGATAAGTATTAATATAGAGTATTCAAAAAAAGAATAAAAGTAAAATTCAGAAAACTGTCAAAAATCAGTTTTTTCAAATGGAAACCCAAACCCAAAACGGAGACATGTAGCGTGAATGAACTCTTTGGCCTGTCTCTGTCTTGGGAGATTCCTCCACCATTCCAAAGATTTATATTGCACCCATTCCTTAATGCCTGCTAGTATGCATGGCTTTGCCACACCACAAGGGGGCTCGTGTCCTATTGGTGCTTCAAGTACACGTTCCTTGGTCAGCTGATCAGCCTTTTCGTTTCCTCTGTGTCCCTCGTGTCCTGGTACCCATACTAAGATTACTCTGTTCTGACTTCCCAGCTCTGTAAGGGCCATCAAGTAGTCCCACACCAATTTTGAGTTGATTTGCATGGAACTGATTGCTTTTATTGCCGCTTGGCTATCAGAGAAAATGGCAATCGACTGGTTAACAGTGCCTTGTCCTATTATCTCACTTGCGCAGCAGTGTATGGCCGATCACTTCAGCCTGAAACACCGTTGCGTATTTCCCTAGACTTATCGGGATACTGGCTTTTGACCTTGTTCCGTAAATCACGGCTCCGACTCCTTGTTATGTCTTGGAGCCGTCAGTGTACCAAACTGTTTGTGTTGTTATGTTAGGACCGTTTTTCCAGTCATCCTTGTCTGGTATTACAGTCTGAAAGTTCTTGTTGAAGTTATACCTTGGGACCATTACGTCCGTGGGCCTGTCTAGAATGGGATCTGCCCTCATCTCCGGGTATAACTTCTGGTACTCCGTCCCGTGTTACCGACTAATTGGCGTGCATTAAGCTGTGCATCACTGATCGAGCTTTACCTTGTATGAATATGTGTAATGGTGGCAGGTCCACGAAAACCTCAAGTGCAGTCGTAGGAGCAGTTTTTATGGTCCTCGTGGCGCACAGGCAAGCAAGCTTTTGTACGCCAATTAACAGCCTTATTGCTCCCGACTGCACCGTCCTAGTCCACCATACCACTGACTCATAGGTTATCATGGGTCTCACTACCCTGGTGTTATAACCACAGGTTCATTTTGTGATTTAGCCCCCAGTTTACAATATCCCGTGCGAATGTGATAAATGTTATTTGGGTAAGTCATTCAGGCCTTTAGTGTGAGATTGGATGAGCACAAGAATTACGTTAGAAATAATGAAAGTCCGAAATCAAAGATTTGTGAACATGCTTGAGTAAACGGACATAAACTGAGACTCTGCAAAAACTTTAACAAAAGAGGCAGATAACAAAGAAAGAAAAATTAAACAATCAGCAACAATCTTATTAAATGAAGATAAATGCGTATCGAATTGTTCTGTAGATATTTGTACAATCTGGCTACCAATGTTAAAATAAGAACTTAACAATTTGTACATTATCTAAAAGAAAATATCATCAGTTCTGTGTAACTAGTAAGTATCTATGGAAATAACATAAACAGATTCTTAAAGCTGTGTATTTATCATACACAACAAATAAAAGTTCTTCGAAAAAAGCTTTGAAAATGGAAAGAGAGTACTTTTCAAAACGGCAACAAAATACATTATTTCTGTGTTTATTCCGATTTATATTATTTGTAAGAAATAACCTCTGACTGTTCCTGTGACTTAAACGTCACAGGCGCAGAGACCTTTTTTCAATAATTCTATTATTTTGTAGACACGGTGATTTGTTTTTGAAGAGGATAATACATGTGGTAGAGAATCCAAATAAAAGGAAAGAACATTCGTAGAATGCCACAAATAACTTTCAGGCAATATATCTATTAATATATCTCTATGTCTATTCTTTCCTATTATTTGGGTTTTCTACCACATGTATTATTATCCTCTTCAAAACAAATTACAGAATCTACAAAATAATAGAATTATTGGGAAAAAACCTCTGCGCCCGTGACGTTTACGCCAAAGGAAAAGTCAGAGGTTATGTTTTGCAAATAATATAAATCGGAATAAACACAGAAATAATGTATTTAGCTGACGTTTCGGAAAGTAATCTCTTTCCGTTTTCAAAGCTTTTTTTGAAGAACTCTTATTTTGCTGTGTATGTCAAATACACAGCTTTAAGATTCTGTTTATGTTATTTCCATAGATATTACTACTTACACAGAACATAGAGCTGATGATATTTTCTTTTATACAATGTTGAGTTTGTTAAGTTCTTCTTTTAACATTGGTAGCCAGGTTGTACAAATATCTACAGAACAATTCGATACGCACTTATCTTCATTTAATAAGATTATTGCTGATTCCTTAATTTTTCTTTTTTTGGTATCTGTTTCTTTTGTTAAAATTTTTGCCGAGTCCCAGTTTATTCTATGTCCGTTTTCCCAAGCATATTCACAAATCTTTGATTTCTGAATTTCATTCTTTCTAATGTAATTCTTGTGCTCATCCAACCTCACACTGAAAGGTCTGGATGACTCACCCACATAACATTTATCACATTTACACGGGATATTGTAAATACAGTTTTTTGAATTCTGCTCCCTGTTTATCGGTTTTGTTTTTGTTAAAATAGATCTTAAAGTGTTCCCCGTTTGAAATACCGTCCTAACATCAAATTTGTCACCTATACGGCGTAGCTTTTCCGATAGTCCGTATACATAAGGAATTATTGCTGTATAATGACGTTCAGGTTTTTGTCGTACCTGATTGTCCCTATTTTCAACATTTATGAAAACTCTATCAACAAAAGCTTCAGGATATTGATTTTGTACTAGAACCTCTTTGATAAATTTTTTCTCGTTATTTAATATTTCATTATTAGATGAAATTATTTTGGCCCTATCGTATAAACATTTTACTACACCCCTTTTAACATTTATCGACTGATTTGAGTTGAAATTTAGATATCTATTAGTATGTGTTGGTTTTCTATAAACACTTGTTTCAATTGTATTATTTACCCTTCTAATTAAAACATCTAAAAACGGTAGTTCATTCCTACTTTCTACTTCTAATGTGAATTTAATAGATGGTTCCTTACTATTTATATTTTCCAAAAAACTATCTAGTAAATCGACACCATGAGGCCAAATTGCAAAGATGTCGTCAACATATCTCCACCAGACAACCGGTTTGTTTATACAATTTTGAACATGTGTGTTCTCAAAGTTCTCCATAAATATGTTGCTTAAAATTGGTGATAATGCAGACCCCATAGCCATACCAAAATCCTGCTGATAGAACTCATTGTCCAATTGAAAATAGGTTGTCTTTATACACAGTGTTAAGAGTTCCATTATGCTATTTACACTTAATTTAGTTCTAGTTTCCAAATTATTATCATTTAGTAGCCTGTCTTTAACTATTTTTAACGTCAGCTAAATACATTATTTCTGTGTTTATTCCGATTTATATTATTTACAAAACATAACCTCTGACTTTTCCTTTGGCGTAAACGTCACGGGCGCAGAGGTTTTTCCCAATAATTCTATTATTTTGTAGATTCGGTAATTTGTTTTGAAGAGAATAATAATACATGTGGTAGAAAACCCAAATAATAGGAAAGAATATTCGAAGAATGCCACAAATAACTTTCAGACAATATATCTCTATGTCTCTAAACAAGTAATTTTGAACTGCGTTGGCGAGACGAACATTTTCTGCACAATAGTGACCCAATGTAGCAATTCAACTGAAATTATTCAATACAATCTTTTTTTTATCGAAGTAATTCTTTAATTACAAATAACTGGGCGCAAAAAGAGAAAAAGCAGAACAAATACCGATGACGACTTACCCTGTATAGATGCAAATATAACGAATTTTCGCAAAATAATCACGACACTGTAACACCAATTAAGAATTACGCGTTTCAATAATGGTCTCTGTGAAATAACCAACCTTTATGAAAGAAAATAAGACAAAATAATTTGGTGAATAAAAAAACAAAGATATTATGATATATTGCCGTCCTATTACATATATCCGTGAGTCAATTTCGGTTATGAAATATCGTTGATTTACAGGTATATTTGACCTGAGCAGTGTCAATCAAAATAAATAAAATAAAACCGAATATCGAAAAGAGAGTTGAGGTACGCTTACAACACCTCGTCATATTGTGAGCTAACGAACATGAGATATTTATCTCAATCAATCATTATTGATTCCATTGATCCTTAGGCGGCAAATCTCTTACAATGATGACCTACAGCGGCGTTTCACACTTCGTATATACATACTTGCTCAAGCGCTTATACCGTGTAACTGTTTATTATTAATGTTCATTTATCATTCATTACTATCGCCAAAACTCGAAACTGGTATTACAAAGCAAATCATTGATTTGTCTTATTAACAGCCAATTACCTAATTGTTTTTACTTGTTAACTAATAGTGGCGTATATGAAATTTCACGTTATAATTCGTTTGCATTTTTGGTTTCACGCAATTTAATTTTATCAAGATAAATAATGTGTCCATGGATGGAGCTGTAAAATATTTTATTATAAGTCATTCCTTACAAAACTTCTAGCTATCCTAAAAAGTGCTTAGCCATAATCAGAATATTAATATCTTAACTACCTCACCCATTGATATTAAAAATAACCTGACTGAACAACTGTCCATAAATTTCAAATGCAAAAAAGATAATTTTGCAGTAGGGGTTGTATATACGGGTGTCTCACCGGGAACTGAATCGATCGATATAGAGAAAAGAGCATAAAATTCTGAGTCGAAAATATGTAGCATATCCTATACCTAAACCTAGCCGTTTCAGAGATATTTAACATTTTATAGAAAATTTGACAGGTGCAACGGTTTGCAAGAACCGTTATAACTTTCTTCGTGTAAAATATCCTCATTTGCTTCTTGTCACGTAAAAAAAACACAAGGAGAACTACGTTCTACAACTGAAATAATAATGATAATTCAATAATACCATACCAAGTGTTCCGTTTTTCGCGTTACATTTTGTCATCTTCAAACCGCGAAAACTTGTTTAGGTCAAATGGAACACCCTGTATTTTTTACGTCAAGTTGTGTAAAATTAAATTCTTTTTTTTTCTGATATTAGCATTGTGGAGGTTAAAGTTACAACTTTTTGAAATATTTGCGATTTTATTAGAAATTCATGAATTGTTATAATCATTTCATCAAAATAGCCATGATTAGAAACAATCAGTCATTATCGTATGTCAAAAAATGCCAGCACGTTTAAATTATACCAACGAAAATTTTTTAAATTTGTTTATTATTTATGGAGAATGTGATAAAGTAATATCAGGAACTTGCAGCACATTTGCTACTTGATATCCACAAAAACGCAAAATAACACTAACACTGTAACATGCGTATTAATCGAATTGAAGATATGGCATGAACTAAAAAAGCAGAGTTAAGATCAATTTAAAATATGATTTCATTTTAATTTAATAATTGCTCAAAATTCCGCCCTTGAACCTCGACACATGTTTCGCACCTTCGGAATAGTTCCTCATGGGTAGCTCTTCTAATTGAATCCTGTGATATGTTTTGAAATGCATTTCTTACTCTTTGCATACAATCTTCAATGGTTGTTAATGGGCTCTTATAAACTTTGTTTTTAATAGTTCCCCAAATGAAATAATTCAGAATTGATAAATTGGGCGAGCGAGGAGGCCGTAAGAAAGGTCCGTTATTGTCAATCCATTGATCATAAAAAGTTTCTTGTAAATAATTATTAATTAAATATGCGTTATGTGGGGAGCACCGTCGTGCTGATAAAAAATGTTTCTATGTTCGGCGAGTGGTAAATTTTCTAAATAGTTATTATTCAAATTTTATAAGATATTCAGATATCTTTCACCTAAAAAAAAAAACAAAAATTTACCTATACATATTAGCAGAAGAGAAAATTTAATTTACCGTTTAAATTTTCCTGATAAAATTGTAATGCCACCACTCTATTGTTTCTTATGGCACAGTAAACATTGAACTGCCAACTTTCCTGAAAGTTTTGCCCTCTGAACATATGAGGATTTGAGTCACTCCAATAATGCGAATTGTGTTATTCTAATAATTTCTAATAAAATCGCAAATATTTCAAAAAGTTGTAACTTTAACCCCACAATGCTAATATCAGAAAAAAGGGAATTCAATTTTACACCAACTTGACGTAAAAAATACAGGGTATTCCATTTGACCTTTTTATGTGACAAGAAGCAAATGAGGATCTTTTACACGAAGAAAGTTATAGCGGTTCTTACAAACCGTTGAACATACATACATATTCTCGACTAAGAATTTTATGCTCTTTTCGTAAACCCTAAGGTATATAGGGTGTTCCGCTTAAAATAAGCAAGTTGATATCGACTTCCGGTATAAGCAGAAGTGCCAGCTGCTTGTAATTATTTTAGTTGGATTGGCCACACCGACATTAGTAATTATTTAAATTCTCAAAATTTTCTGATGCGTACTTTTCTCTAAATCGATCGATTCAGTTTCCGGTGAGACACTCTGTAGACCTCCAACTCTGGATTCCAATTTATTTCTATCTGAACTTGAGGATACTTTGGGTTTCATTTTTTCGACAGTTGATGATGTTTTATGCATGGGTGATTTCAATATCGATATGTTGAAATTGGATAATCTAGATTACTTTTTTCACTTTTAGATTCATTTAGTTAAAGCAAATTATTGAAACACCGACCAGAATTACTAAACGACAACAATCTTAGTTGATCTTATACTAGTAGGAAGAGATGAAAATGTGGTAGAGAAGGGAGTTGTCGTCTGCCCAGTTTCAATTAATATATTACATGATAAAGGTAACTGGTAAGAAAAATGGACCTGAAATACGCAATAGGAATATTAAAAATTTTAATTATGAGGCATTTGAAACAGATCTTTGTAGTACTCCATTTTATAATATTTTTGACTTAAATGAAGTAAATGATAAAGTTTCATATTTAAGCACAAATCTCATTAACCTTTTTGATCAACACGCACCTGTTATAACATCAAGAGTTACAAAATCCCGTGCTCCATGGCTAACAGATACAATTAAATAACGATGTCAATTAGAGACAAGGCTCAAAATAAATGAAATTCCAACTGAACTTAAAAAAATAAATGATATTAATAACCATTTTGTTGACGCAATCCCAGCAACTTACCCCTCAAATGACTTGATACATTTTTATGAAACAAGTCATATTTGTAATACTAACTTTAAATTTGAATCGGTGAATGAATCTACTGTATATGAAATTGTTAATAAAATATCTACAATGGCTGCTGGATGTGATGGAATTAATATAGAGCTAATAAAGCTGTCGTCTCCTCATATTTTGCCTTATATTACCCACATCATTAATTTATGCCTAACAGAAAGCGTTTATCCTTCCATATAGAAAAATGATATAGTTACTGTGTTGCCTAAAAAGGTTAATCCTGAAAATGTTCAAGATCTTCGTGTCATAAGCATTTTGCCTACCTTTTCTAAATTAATTGAAATAGTAATGGAACAACAATGAATGGTGCACCTATCGAATAATAATATTATACCTCATCTACAATCTGGTTTTAGGGTTGGACATAGTTGCAACACGGCGCTGCTAAATGTACGAGATGATATTTTAGGGGCGATTGATCAAGGTTTGTGTACTGTACACGTTCTACTCGATTTTAGCCGAGCGTTCGATACTATTAACTATTGTATGATTGAAGCAATTTTACATTACATCAGTTTATCTGAAGCAGCTATTATGTAGATTAAAAACTATATCAGTAATAGACAGCAAAAAGTTAGTATCGATCGTGAAAGCTCCGATTCCTTAGCAGTCAAGTCAGGAGTACCACAAGGGCCCATCTTGGGTCCATTATTTTTCAATATATATTCTAACCAGTTGGCCAAATCTCTATCTTACTGTCAAGCTCACTTTTATGCAGACGACGCCCAAGTCTACCACTCTTTTCCACCGAACGAGACGGATAATGCCTATACCCATATTGATGAAGACTTAAAACATTTTGTAGACCTATCCAAGGATCACTGTTTAGTTATAAACCCACAAAAATTGAAAGTCAATATCTTTGGACATAAAAAAATACGGAAATGAGGTAAAGAGGTCTATACAAATTTCTATTGAGAATCAAACAATTGAAGCAGTAAATGAAGCAAAAAATTTGGGGGTCATTATTGATGAAGATCTAAGGTTTAACACGCATGTTAATAAACTAGCACAAAAAACATATAATGCCCTCAAATTAATATATGGTAATAGGCATTATCTACCTCAGAAAACTAAAGTTACATTATGCGAGTCACGAATTTTATTAGTCTGTATAAAAATAAAATTCAGAAGATAGAAAACTCTTGTTTAAGACTTATTTTTGGAATTCGAAAGCGGGAGAGAATTTCACATAAACTGAGGGATATAGGCTGGTTATTTAACCAGCCTATATACCTTAGTTTCATATTATGAACAACAGACGATTTTATATCATAAAATCGTAATAAATAAATCACCTCAGTATTTATACAGGAAAGTAACATTCAGAACTGGTACCTAACCTAAATGTTCGTTTCAAAGGTTTGTTAACTCCTTCACCTCATCGCACTGAACTATTTAAAAGGTCCTTCCGGTATCATATTTGCAAAGTTTATAACTCAATTCCTCATGAATTAAAAAATAACAAACTTAGTTCGTTTAAAACTAAATATAAGGCATTATTATTTACGACTCAATATCGATAATACAATATTTAATTGTGTATTCTATATTTATTTATTTTATTTTTGGCTCCTCTATTGAATCAATTTTGCATTACATTTTTATTCAAATTTTCAGTTCAGGACTGAATAAATGAACCTCTCTTTTATTATTTTCATGGTTTATGTCATTGTCTGTGTAATTATACTATTCTATTTTTCCTTTTTGATTGTAAGATCTTATTTCAAGATTATGTAATCAAATGTTGTTGTCTTTATAGTAGGTATATTTATTGTATTTATATAACTTCGCCATTTATTTTTGCCCATGTCTTATTTTTTTCATTAGTTGTTATGATGTATTTTTGTGGTGGAAATAAGAAAGATGTTTATTATTATTTTATAGGAACTGGAGACCCACAGAAATCAGACGGAAACAAGAAAATTCTACCAAAAGAATAATAACATGAGCAAAGAGTTTAGGCCAACGACAAACGCATGTACATAAACAGGAGAACATAGTAAACAACGAGAATGAGAAACTATTCAATGAAGAAGCTCTGAAACCCACGGCAAATGCTGAAGGCGATATTGCCACACCAACTCCGAACGAAGTACAAGAAGCCATTAAATACTTAAAGAACAGCAAGAGCCCTATAAGTACGGAGGACAAAATCTGGCTAACCTTGTCTGGATCATGATCAAGGCGGCCTGGGAAAATGAAGAAATACCGCAGGAATGGAACGTTGGTCTTATCTGCCCTCTGCATAAAAAGGGCGACGAGCTTGAATGCTCGAACTACAGAGGCATCGCGTTCCTTAATACAATATGTTTCTTAAAGAAATGTTTTCTTAAAATGTTTTCTTAACCGCCTCTCAAGCTACCGAAGTAACCTCTGGAAAATTTCAAGCATATTGTGCTAGGAAAGAGAGATGAGGCCCTACAGTTTAATGTGGACTCCGAACCACTCTTGGGGCAATTTTTCTAATGAAAAATTGTTTCACATTGCGGGAATAGAACCCACTTCGCTAGGCAACTCAGTTTGCTAGCCAGACGCTTCAGCACATAGTATATATTGAAGACAGCCTCATACTGAAAATGTGCTGGGAAAATAGTAGAGCGGTTTCCGGCCAGGCAGATCCACCATTGACCAAATGTTCGTCCTGCGACAGATCCTAGAAAAAACCACGAAGTATAATATTGACACGTTCCACATGTTTATAACTTTAGGGCAGCCTATGACAGCATCATTAGACCCAAATTATACGAGGCTAAGAGAGTACTCAGAATACCCACCAAATTAATAAGACTTGTCAAGTCAACAATGAGCCAAGTAACCTACAAAGTGAAAACAGAATAAAATATCCATGTCTTTTAACGCAAATAAAGGGCTAAGGCGGTGCGCTGGCGTGCCTTCTTTTTAACTTAGCACTAGAAAAATTAGTCAAAGATGCAGGACTAAATAACAGGGTACGATATTTAACAAGAGCATGCAGATAGTAGTATATACATACGCCGTGGATGTTGTATCACTTAGTACGACACTCCAAAGAGGTGTTTGCCGCACTTGTTGTCGCAGCAGAAAACATGGGTCTGATGGTGAATGAGGAAAAAACTAAAGTTTTCTCTCTTTTTTAAAAAGTAAATTTAATACACGATCCCCTGTGCACACAAGAAATGTAAGATTTAAAAACAAGTTTGCAATGCCTCATCACTAGACGGTCATGTATAGAAGAAGCTTTATTTCTAACGGTAGATTGTGGATTCTATTACGGGTTCGTTTGGCTTCGAACAGCCTTGCTTCTACCTAAAAGATCTTTTGTGATTTACTTGTTGTTGCCCAGGATTCTAAGGCATTTTACAAAGCTTGTGACTTTCCTGAGGGCTAATTTCCCTATGTCTTCAAGCGTTAATTCTGCCTGGTCTAGGAATTGTAGCCTTGTGTGGACTAACACCTTGCATTCACAAAGTATGTGTTCCGCAGTTTCAGTTGCAGTATCTCATTATCTGCATTTGTTGTCTACCGTCTTGCCCATATTCTTGAGATGATATCTCAAGGGGCGGTGGCCAGTTAGAAGGCCTGTAGTTAGCCTTAATTCGGACTTTTCAAGTTCGAAAAGCCTTGTGGCATTCTTTGCCGAATAAGTTTAAACTTTTTCGCTTATCTTTAGCCTAGAGTATTCCTACAGTAGGACTTTTTCTTGTCCTTCTCCCATTCTTGGATCTCCTCCGCTATGTGTGTCTTGGCCAGGCCACAAAACGGTTCGGGTCCAATGAATGGTGCTACAACTCCTTTTTTTGGAGGCTGTTAACAAGTTCGGTTCCTTCTACTCCCTCATGCCCTGGCACCCGTATCAAGATAACCTTGTTGTTGTTGGCGAGTTGCTTCAGGGTGATGGGGTAAAGATTTTTGAATGTTTGCAATTAAGCAAACTTGCCTTTTACTTCTTGCTATTCCGTGCTGCAATAGCAATTGAACTCATTGGTAATAACTCACTGGTTGTCGACTGTATGTTTGGTTGATTAAAACTATTTTATTCAAACAAGGTGATATATTTAATAACATCACTTATTGACAGCTGCTTACTTATTATTTTTCATGCTGAATTGTTCAGCCAATTGTCTGTAACTTAAAATTAAACACAGGGTTTGTCTACATTCCCAGGCAATTTTAGATTCAAAGGTATAGGACCTTAGAGCTTTTAGTGCTGTTTGGCTATCTGATAATATCTAGATCTTTGCCCTTCGGATGTCTTTATTTCGCCATGTTGCGGACCTCTAGCGTATGCGACCCACCATACGCCTTGGCGTTTTGTGGGCCGTATTATAACAACTGCTACACGTCCGTAACACATTTCGCTATTCTCCACGGGAGGGCGATATATTTGCGACACGTGATCAGCAGAGACAAACGGAAGCAAACGATTGTTTTTGGCGTGGTTGGTAGTAATTAGTTGATAATTCTGTGAACCTCGGTTTTATCCAAGGGATCCTGGTGGATTTTAGAATTATCACACAAGAAAATTTTCTCAATCTGTTGTTGTTCCGTTTAGCGGAATATTTTGTGTTTGTGAGTAAATTTTATCTGCGGAAGCAGGTTATTTAATTACACAAGGCTCTCCTTTGGAAATACCGTGCCAATTTAAAAGGCGGACTCGACCTCATTCATCCGACTGTGGCTTCCCGGAGTATTGGTGGATTGTTCCCTCATCAGTGAGGGTTCCACGGACGGGGCTTCTACACACGTCAGTGAGAATTCCACGGACGGGGCATCCACACACAGTGGAAGGTGCCAGGGCTGGTGAGGCTACCATCAACCCCATCCTTGGGTCCATTTCTTGTGTCCCGAAGACATCTCCGTAGGGCTACAGTTCTTCCACGTCCGGACTCGGTATCGTACCACCCTAAACAAGTGTATTGTGTTGTTTTTTTTTTTACTTACCGGAGACCACCTTCAGTGGTTCGGCTGGATATCAGTTCATACTTTACATTTTAACTTGTACATACTTAAAGATTTTATGCATTTATATTTATTTAAGGAGGTTCTTTAAATCAAACCTTTGTGGCAGAATTTAAGACAATTTATGAGGACATTGTAAACCGATGTGTAGCTACACGAGGCATTTTATGAATGTTATAACTTATTAATCGAGATATTTGCCACACCTTGTGAACATCGCCAGGTTATATGCTAGAGAACCAATTTTGTAAATTGTATAGTATAGTGCATTTCATTTTTAAAGAAAGTGTCATTATTTCGTCTGCAGCCACTACATATATGGAAAACCTCAGTGAATTGTTAAGTAAGTAAACTAATAATTTGTCACAGTTTATGTAAACTTGGGCTTAACGCCCTGAGATAGTCTGAGCTAGAGAAATTTTATCGTAGGCACGTACATCACTTTCCGGGTTAAGTAGTTCCTACGATATCTGCTACGCTACAGTAGCCCAAGTGATTTCGTTACGTAATATCTTATAATCATTAATATCCAACGTATTTTATTTGTTCATGTACGTGTAATCCGTAGCAGCCATTCCTGGGCACACAGATCTATAGCGTAAATTTAAATGGTATATCAACTTACAATCTAATCCTAACGTCATTGTTTTCTAGGATTAAGGACTGGAAATTGGAATGCAAATTTTTGGGTTCTTCGTCGATAAACCTTTATATTTTTATGTCGACAAATAAAACAGAATTTTTGATGCCACCCTGTTTAATACATACCGACTGAATTATGTGATGTTTATAGCATAAATAAACATTATCTGAATTAATACAGTGGGTTGAATAGATAACGATTAGACACGTTCTCAGGGAGTTTTAAGCTTATGTTATTAATTCTCAAGTTTACGATGATGTAACACTTCAATCATTCTGAGACACCATAATTCCTTTCCCTCAAAAAAAATTATCTTTACTTTCTTGCTATTCTTGTTTACCGATTACTAATGGCCTGACAACATCTATAACCACATATTGTATATCAACTAACAATAATTATATTAATTCTTGTAAATGAAGAATGACCGATGCAAAAAAGGACCTTAAACAACTGTAGTTGGAAACTTTTCTTCGCAGCGCATAGAGATGGCGCTTAGTTCTTGATAACTGAAACCTTAAAACATTATTCATATGCTAAAGGGATGATTTATGAACAATCATCAGACATGTTCAACTCTGTCTTGTTACTTAAGGGAGTACGACAAGATTCCATCTTCAAAATTGGAACGAAAACGTTGATAAATAAGAAAATATCATTACAACACCCTGAAATAAGCACCTGGCGAATTAGAAGTTCCTCAAGTGCGGGTAGGGAGAACTCTTAGTAATGAGAAATTGCATTCATGTAACGAAGCTCGTCCTCATTTTGCAATCGAGGTTAGAAGGCATCTGAATAATCATCATCCAAACAGATGTATCGGACATGGAGGACCTCATCTTTCGTCAGATAGCTCACCAGATTTCAACCCTATAATTATTTGTTATGCGGATATTTCAAAAATGGAGTCTACAGCGTCCCAATACATAATAGAAATCAGTTACTTCAACGATTTTTTCGTTGTAGTGGCCAAGCTAGAAACTATCGTTAGAGATGGGTTTAAAAAATAATAAAGCACCGAGCACAAATAAAATTGAGGAGAAAAATTGCTATATTTATAAAAAAATACACGTTGTTTCCTAGCACACTGGATAATTAAACAAGTTAAATTTCCAAAATCGCACATTACTTAGTAGTACTATATTTTGTACACTTCAAAGTGTCCTGTAATTGGGCGGGAGCCTGTTGCACAATAAAAAATTAAAAATTATTATAAAGGTAGGTTTAGTTAATTGTGGAAACAAATTGGTATGTTCCAACTATTGTTCTATAACAAATAGGGCAAGAATATTGAGAAAATTATTAAAATAAAAATAAGCGAGTTCTCAGAAAAATATAATATTATTGGCGACTCACAGTTTGGTTTCAGAGAGGACAGGCCCACTCAGGAATGCAATGGGATACCTAATGTTAAATATCTATAACAATGTTAATAATAGCAAGCCAACATTTGTGGACCTGGACAAAGCTTTTGATACTGTAAACCAATTAGTAGATTGCCTAGAAGATGCAGGATTCCGGGGAAATGTTTTAAATTTAATAAGAAGTTAGTTCAATGATAGGGAGTAAGTTGTCACAAATGCGACAAAAAAAACATCAGAATACGGTGCCCCACAGGGAACAGTTTTAGGGCCCATTATTTAATACATATCTTAATAATTATTTAAAATATATCTTAATAATTTTCTGGTCGATAGCCGTGTAGGTTAAGGCGTGAGGTGGCAATCGCGATTAATCACACGGGCATCGCACCACCGAGTTCGAATCCTAGCTCCGGCACTGTCGGAGGAAATGGTTGTATGTCCGCACAAGCCCCTAACTTCTGGAATTGGGGATTGTCTAATTTCTGTGGTGTTTATGTATTTATTCATTTATTAACTGATTTTGTCAAGAGTCCGCTGGAAAAATAGTAACTCTCGCAGACGACACAACAATTTTGTAAACAAATAACTCGTGGGAATCGTTCGAGTCTCACCTCTTAAAGATTAAATATGAGCTTTTCCATTAGTGAAATAAATTGTTTACCTAATGGAACATACATATAGAAAAGCTTATGTCTAAACTAAGAATTATCCTCTCAAAATTTAAGAACTTTGGACAGTTTTTAGGTATCAAAGAGTTAAAAGTTATGTATCACCCATTTGTAGTATCGCAGCTCAACTACGGAATAATAGCTTGGGGTGTAACTTGCTTGTTTACTTAAAATCCTTTGAAATAATTCGAAAGTAGATACTTAAAATTATATTTTAAAAAGATAATACTTAGTCTACTGATATTGTGTGTCACTTGGAAAAGGTAGCGCTTATAAGATAGTATCTTTTGTGTCGCTACTTTTATTGAACAGAGAAAAGCTAAAAATTTAGGTGATGACTGACTGTCAGTATTTTTCTCATAACTTTTTAATTCATATTTCTAAAAATTATTATAAAAAAGCTAGTTTTCAGATCATTTGAAATCAAAAAGGAGTTCTTATTGCATTTCGATAGACCAAGCCGGTCTCGAGTAATTCATGTTTGAAAAACAACGCGCATTTACAACATTTCATTAATAAATTCTGTTAACACAAATATATTATTAATAAATTGTGAAGGGGATAGGTCCTAGTATACTATGAAGAGGATAGGCCCTAGTACACTACCTTGTGGAACACCGTTATTATTTAAAGAAAATTCAGACTTAATATTAGTTATGTTGGTTTGTTGACTCCACGTCTATTTAGATAAGACCTAAACCATTGGTATGCCGTGTTCAGCAATCCTGAAATACTGAGAAAATTTTTATAGTAAAAGCTCTCTGTTGACAACTTCGAATGCTCTTCTTAAATCGAAAATAAGTTACCACAATGTCACCTAAGCCACCTGTATCAATGGAGTACTCAAAATCTTGCAAAGCAGTCTCATATTAATAATTTTCTCTAAATCCTGACTAGTTTTCGTGTAATAATTTGTTACTAAAACATAACATTTTTAGTTGCAAACTCCTCTATAAAATCCTTATTTTACTATAAGGAACGTAACCAGATCATAGCTCTCGTGAGAGCTCCTTTAATTAGGATCAGTCTTTCAGCTGGTGTTTGTTACAATCGAAGCATTAGCGTTTTGATGGTAATATGCAATTATTACACTTAACGCGCCAGGCTTGTAACTTGTAATTCAGCGCTCGGCGGGGCACATAGCCCGGAGAGTAGCTGTTGGTTGCAGTCTGGTTACGTTCCTTATAGTAAAATAAGGATTTTATAGAGGAGTTTGCGATTAAAATCTTATGTTTTAATATCCCGCCCTCTAAAAGCACATTTGAACTATGCTAAGCCCAGTCAGGCTATTTATTTTTCGATTGCAACAGACACTGGACCGATAGATAGCGCCTGCTGACTATTTTACATGTCGCTATCCCAAAGATACCAGAATGTACTAAATGGTCCAGTGATCCTCGTGTCGGTCGTCACATGCCTACCTTGCACTGACAAGAGCCAACAGCTCGAAACTGCAGTCTACAAGTGGTGTGTGACGACTGGTACGAGAGCTCCTTTAAGTAGGATCAGTCTTTCGGCTGTGTTTGTTGCAATCGAAGCATTAGCGTTTTGATGGTAATATGCAATTATTACACTCAATGCGCCAGGCTTGTAACTTGTAATTCAGCGCTCGGCGGGGCACATAGCCCGGAGAGTAGCTGTTGGTTGCAGTCTGGTTACGTTCCTTATAGTAAAATAAGGATTTTATAGAGGAGTTTGCGACTAAAAATATTATCTTTTAATATTCCGCCTTCTAAAAGCACATTTGAACTAATTTGTTATTGCTTATAAAATTAATAACTTGCACACGAGCGATTGATACTTGTATTCAAATTAAATTTAAAAATGAAGAAATATTTGATTGAGGATTAGAAATAAATCAGTTCAACCCGTTCGGCACAAAATTTATGTAGTTATTAATGAATGTAGTTATTAATTTAATTGAAACTGCATTTTCATGCGAATCGTCCCTCTCCAAAAATAATCCTCGTTGACAGTTAAAATAAATTTTATTAAATTTACTGCTGCCTTTTCTTTGCAATAAAGGTTATGGCAAATTCTCTAATTGCAAAATGAGATCTTGGTCACACATTATATATGTAATTAACACTTTTATAATTAGTTACATTTATATGGGTAACTTTATAGCCGTAACTTATTTGCTTGGGAACGAATAGCGAGCTATGAATGGTCGACGATGAGCCATTACAAAATTTAACGGCTGTAATTAACACCGAGATAGTAAAATATATGAAAAAAATGATATTGTGCATTTAAGGCGATTATTGTCAAAATTATTACCAATTACTTTTTAGCTTTTTCAGCAAGTAATGAGCTCCAGCGATGCGATGTCGTTCGAGTGTCCTGGGGAACACCTTTAGTTTCCTTAGAGGAAAAAATCATCGCGGGGACCGACAAGGGGAATCCAATTAGGGTTCGGTTCATATCGGATGTTACAATTTTCCACTTGTTAGAGTCCGGTCGATGACATTTGGTGTTTTCAACGTTTTCTCTGTTGCGGAAATCTAAAGACATTAAATTTCAAATAGAATACCAGGTCTCCCAAATTAAAGTCCCGCTATTGATATCTTACTAATTAGAGAAGCCAGATGGTATGCTTTTATGGGGCACTACTGCGAGTTTTTACAAGAAATAATTAAGAGAAACCGTTTTTCAGAATGTCGTAAAGAATTTGATTCGAGAAAGTGTATGGATATTTCAAGTTTGAATACACCAGTTGTTTCTTTAATATGTTGACTTAATGTTGAATAATATGATATATACTGACATCTCAAGAGCCGTTGACTGTATAGATCACAGAATTCTTTTATCCAAACTATCTGAACTAGGATTTTCTGACGCGCTTTAATTTTTTCACTCATATTTGACAGATCGTTTCCAATTCTTTACATGCAGCTGTTTCAAATCTAGTGTAATGAAGCTACTTTCGAATAGAAAATATCACTATTTCTTTTATTTTGATTTTCTTGAAAACCAGAATTCCATTTCTTTTTAAGCACACCCGGTATACTTTCATAATTAAAATATCCGTGTTTTGTTTGAAGTAAAGTATTTCAAGGAAAAGTCAAGCTTAAAATTTCATTTGGGAACGAATTAATAATAAATTATTTAGATTAATAATTATTAATACTGGGACTATTAAATTCATTCTATTTCTGAAATAATATAAGTAAGTTATTTGCAAGCGATTCCGAGCATCTAAATTATCAGAAAATTATTATTTATATCAATTAACGCTACTAGTTATAAACATTCTGCCTCGCCGTCGAGGCAGACGTGAAGACTGCTTGGCTGAGGTGTGCAAGCGCATTCTGCGCTAAACTGATTTCTAGCTCAACACGGGAAGATCCTGAATCGGCCTCCTGCTTGCTAAGGCTCTCTTTGGTTTTCCGCGCTCGACCTGACCAGTCGACTTTTGGTAGGGATTTGCTATTTTAAAGTCATATCCAATTTGTGGTAATTTTGGACTTAGAATATTTGCCGTAATCATTTGAATACCGTTAATTTGTCTTTGTTACATTTCGATAATTTGCGCCTTCAGCGGCTTGTAGTAATTTTTTCAAAACTTCATTTTTGCAAATTAACTAAGTGACTGCGAAATCCTCAGCCGGGGACGCTGCCTTTAAGTGGGACACTCCACCTGAGTCGCACTGTCACTTTGCCAGGAAAGATACACCGTTAACGAAATAAGTCATTTTGCATTCACGATTGCAAATAACAAAGACCAATTAATTCCTGATAAACTTGATGTCCTCGAACCTGTTTGCTTAGTAGCTTATTTTCTTTGAGGCTCTTTAGGGGACGCTGCCTTTAAGTGGGACACTCCAACTGAGCCATACCGACTTGTTTCATTCAGTAAAAATCCGATAACCAGGTTCGCAACGTCAAGTAGTAAATTCTAGCTTCTCCGAAATATTCTAGATTAACTCATTTTGTTAAAATCCATAGAGATTTAGTAACTTGTCTATCTGTCGCGGAGTCAGTCCTAAATTACTCACATTTGCATGCGTCGAGCCACCGTTTTGCTTTGCTAGTCATACCCGTTATTTTGCTTTCACTTTTCTGTTTGCCCTGTATATGCCGCGTCTACTTACTTAATATCATTTTTTAGAAACTCTAGTCAGAGAGTAAAAATAGAAATTTTGCATAAAATTAGGGTTACAAAACTTGGGTAATTGAAAATTCCTTTTCATTTTCACGAATGTCAACTACCTGTATTAATTATTTTTATGTAGATAAATGTACCAGAAGTTTTAAATATATTTCTATATGATATATCTTAAGATTTTCCTTCTTGACATGTACATAGTTTCAATATATCATTAAAACGTTTTGTGTGTCTTATTTTGAGTCACTCCTCTAAGTTAGACTGACTGTCTTGAAAAGTAAAAGTGTTACAAATATAAAAATCTTTACAGCTGTCCATTCCTTGAGAAAGACGGCCTACGTTTCGACCCCTGGTAATAAACCGTCTTCACTGATTCTATTTGGGGCCTCTATTATACCGCTAATAGAGAAAGTGGTGTTTCTACACTTAAAATCAGAAACTGGCGCTCGAGGCAAAAACCGCTTACACTAGTTTCAAAGTGCAAGTTGCAAAACCGACAAAGAGGCGGCACACTAGCCTGTATGAAATTACTTAGGAAGTTCCACAAGGCTCTAACCTTGATCCGCTGTTTTTTTGTCCTTTCATTAACGATATGAATGACGTAATTGGTTGCCTAAAATTGTTTTTTTTTTCAGGTGATTCGAAAATTTCTTAATGACTTTATTAACCAGCAAGCACCGCTAGATAATGTGGTGCATTGGTGCAATACCAATCCTCTTAACTTAAATATTTCTAAGTGTGAATGTGTCATTTACTCCAGCAAAACTAACGCCATTACATACAATTGTCAAGTAGACTTGCGGGCTCTGGTTCTCATTAATGCACTTAAAGACTTAGGTATTCACTTTGACAATAAATTGAATTTTTCTGGGCACGCTGAGTAGATCGTTTCATCTTCTATGAGCATTTTGGGATTTATTCTTAACCTTGGAAAAGGTAGCGCTTATAAGATAGCTTCTTTTGTGTCACTACTTTTATTGAACAGAGAAAAGCTAAAAATTTAGGGGATGACTGACTGTCAGTATTTTTCTCATAACGCCATTACATACAATTGTCAAGTAGACTTGCTGGATCTGGTTCTCATTAATGCACTTAAAGACTTAGGTATTCACATTGACAATAAACTAAATTTTTCTCGGCACGCTGAGTAGATCGTTTCATCTTCTATGAGCATTTTGAGATTTATTGTTAACCTGAGTCAATATTCTCAGAATGAGGATGTCCTCATAAGGTTATTCTCAGTCTATGTTCGTTCTAAGCTTGAATATTGCTCTCAAGTCTGGAACCCCATTTACGCCTGCTATGTCAAATCCATAGTGTGTTCAAGAAAATTTTTAAAATTCCTCATTTTTCGAATTGATGGCCGATTGATATCCCAACAGAGGTTGTGATTAATTAAATATACTTAACTTTGATTTGTTACAGTTTAGGAGACATTTCTACAGTTTAAAGTTTCTAAACATATTGCTACGCACGAACATGATTAGGAAAATGGACATAGAATAAACTGGGACTCGGCAAAAATTTTAACAAAAGAGGCAGATAACAAAAAAAGAATCAGCAATAATCTTATTAAATGAAGATAAATGCGAATCGAATTGTTCTGTAGATATTTATACAACCTGGCTACCAATATTAAAAGAAGAACTTAACAAACTCAGCATTATCTAAAAGGAATTATCATTAGTAAGTAGTAAGTATCTACGGAAATAGCATAAACGGAATCTTAAAGCTGTATGATGGGGGATATGGGGCTAAATAATTAAATAAAGAAACAAGTTACTGCCTTATACCTCAAGAGAAACCACAATGCAGCTACGGACACGTGTTTCGGAGTTACTGCTCCTCATCAGCGTAGCGTAACGAATATATCTTATAATCGAGCAAAACCAACAAAGGTCGGAAAGTACAGTGCACAGTACGCAATAACTTGTTTCTATATTTAGCCTCATAAACCCCCATCATATTTTACTTATTGTTTGCCAGGGGGAAATAGGGCAGTACACATAGAGCTCGTCGTACTGATTGCTCTTATTTGAGGCCCTAAATGTGGCACATGAAGTATGAAAGTACAAATCGAGTACTGTGCACTGTACTTTCCGACCTTTGTTGGTTTTGCTCGTTATAAGATATATTTGCTAAGCTACGCTACGCTGATGAGGAGCAATAACTCCGAAACATGTGTCCGTAGCTGCACTGTTGTTTCTCTTGAGGTATAAGGCAATAACTTTTTTCTTTATTTAATTATTTAGCCTCATAAACCCCCATCATATTTTACTTAGTGTTTGCCAGGTGGAAATAGAGCAGTACATAGAGCTCGTCGTGCTGATTGCTCTCATTTGAGGCCCTAAATGTGGCACATGAAGTATGAAAGTACACATCGAGTACTGTGCACTGTACTTTCCGACCGTTGTTGGTTTTGCTCGATTATAAGATATATTCGCTAAGCTACGCTACGCTGATGAGGAGCAATAACTCCGAAACACGTGTCTGCAGCTGCATTGTTGTTTCTCTTGAGGTATTAGGCAATAACTTTTTTCTTTATTTAATTATTTAGCCTCATAAACCCTTCATCTTATACTGTATATTATAAATTTTGTTTATATTTAGCGTACACTTGTATTTGAATGCATTTGAAATTGTAATTTTGATCTCTTCCCGCAATTCGGGACAATGCCTGTTTAATATCGAAATAAATAATAAAAATAAACTAAAATATACAATCACTAAAACCGTCTGGCAACAGCTATTTGAAAACTTTTACTTCTATAATAATTAAAATGTGATTCAAAATCAGATAACTTTTATTTGGGTAATTTGAAAATTTACATAATCAGATACGCCGCGCCGTTGCATTATGCATTTTGAAGCACAGCATAGATGAAATATATAATAAAACCATTTATACATATTTTATAACAAAATATTACAACTTGCCGTACCTTCTCGCTTTAAAATATTACAATATCTACTAAACATCTATTCTGTTTCGCAGTAAAACATTTTATGATGCCGTAAAACTAGTGCTACATAATGCCCTTGCGTTCTTTGAACAGCTCGCCTGCATTTGCATCGCATTCAAAACACTGAATAAAGTAAGAAATATTAGTGTGAAGTTCATAAAATAATTAAGAATTTATAAATCGTAGCCGAGATCAACCCTCGCAGTTTCCATCCACTTTTCAAACCAATTAGGAGACACTGTGCCGCTACGTATGCAGGACCGTATCAATACGTTTCAACATACCTTGGTATCTAGATCTTACATATTTAATTAATTTATGTTTCGCTGAAAGAAACCACTAAATATTGAAAAGTAATTTTATTATTTAATAGAAGTGATTCGTCTGTAATAGATTACTGTCGGATGTTAATTGTGCATATTTTCGCTAAAATCAATGAGATAATTTAAAAATAAATAAATAATAAATTGTAACACCAAGATTTTATATTTAGTTTTATGTAACAACTGTAACAATGTTGATGTTGAACATGGCGACTACTTCATGGTAAATCTAGATCTGTATCATCCACAGCTAACAATTGAAGTTAATCAATATAACTTATTTCCGGAACCTGTTGTCGATACGAGATGGAAATATAACTTTTGAAAACGTAATTATAATAATATAGATGATTATTTTGAGACTTTAAACTGGAATATGGTGTTTCAAAATAGACCTGGCATAAATTGTCTCGCTAGTTAGATTCGTCAATATAAGAAACAAGTTTTTAAAAACTGATTAAAAACTTTATTGGGCACCAATACAGTAAATGTCGCAAGTAACTGAAGAATAGAATTGAACAATTTAGCGTCTATTACTAGTATTTATAAGTTTCGTTATCTACTATGCTGAGTCCTATAAAAAGGTGCTACATGTGTCTTTTATATGACGCCAACATTATGTATGAATATAACTCCTCCGGCCTTAGAGTAAAATTATCCTGAAAGGGTTAATTTTTCGGTTTTTTAAATTATTATTGGATCTTCGGTAGAAGGAGTTTTAGAATTTTCTTTTTTGATATATTTCTTAAATATTTTTACATAAGCGATATATAATAATATGATTATTAAAAGTATATATAATATAATTGTCCTTACACTGGTTTTATAACTAATAGGAACGTCATTTATTTCCTTAATTTCCTTTGTTTGTTCTGCCAATAAATTTTGAGTTTCTAACAATTTATGATTGTTGAGTTGATTGTTTCGATTTGAAGAGGCCCTGGATGATAATTAATTTTTGGTTTTTTATTATAAGTAATATTTAAGTTAGGCAATTCAAATTTCATAATATGAGTTTGTAAGATTTGGTTTTCAATTAAAATTTGACAATATTTATTTAAATTAATTACAAATGTTCCTTGTACTTTCCTTTTAGTTATAATTGTGTCACTAGTTAGGGTAATCGTAATTTCCCGTGGAATTACTACAAGCCATTTATTAGGTTTTATCCTTTAAATTTGAGATTCGGTGATCTCAATATTAATCCGATGACAGTCACTTAAATTGGTTGCGTAAGATAACAAAGCTATCTCACATGGTGGATTTTTGTATATTAGTAAGTAGTAAGTTAACGTCCTTACATAAATATTAGTGGGTATTTATGAATATACATTTTTTGTTGTTCCTAAAGCCATGAATTTTGTTTTTGGTAATAATAATTGATATATGTCTGTTGTTTTTACAAGTAAAGTATACAATTCAAAAAATTGAAAATTTTCCTTTTCCACTAGAGGAATTTCTAATATAAAAATTACAGTAAAACCTCTAGAGTATCCTTTAATATTTATAACTTTTTCGTATTTCTATATATGTTAATTTCTGGTTCGAAAGGTAGTTGTGAATTTATTAAATTTTTTTTAGTTTCTTTTATTTCTTTCAATAATTCTTTTGGATCCATTATTGAGTTATGCGAGGTATTTAGTTTAGCAAAAGTTGATGCAATTTCGATTTTTTCAAATATATCATAAATATTTTGATATAAAAATGTTATTTGCGTTAACAAAGAGTAGGTTAAGAAATATTGATAGTTATTATTTTCATTAGATAAGATTTTGGCTACTCTATTTGGATACGTTGAATTCTAGATTCTAGAATAACTTGATTATGCGAAAGATTTTGAGATATTTCATTAAAATTTGCAATAGTTGAATTTAGTCTGCATATGGAGAATGTTCTAAAGCGAGCATATCGCCTGTGTGGTTTTATTAAAAGACAATGCAGGAATTTCACAGATATTACATGTATCTTATAGTTATTTAACGAACAAGTGTATTACTATTGATAAGAGGTAAGTGAAACCTCTCAAATGGTCAATTGCTACTATACACCATAGATGCCTCCATGGGGTGTATAGCGACTTGCGATTCTGCAAGTACGTGAGAGCGGCGACCTTCCAGTCCTAGGTGGACTTAACTGGTTATAATATATGATTTGCAGGAAACAACTACTCAGCGGGCAAATACCCCGACTGCATTGAATTACCCCTTACAAATCATGAAAGAATGGTAACCAATATCATTTGTCAATTCCCTGACCAGACATAGACCGGTTTCGAACTTATTAGTTCTTATCAGTATGCCATAGGTCATGGAACAGACAAATGATAGTGGCCAACCTGCTAGTTTTATACAAACTATAGTAAATTGAGTAGTGGTGAGAGGTAAGTGAATCGTCTCATATGGTCAATTGCTACTATACACCATAGATGATCTATGGTGTATAGTAGCAATTGATAATTTGAGAGGTTTCACCATAGATGATCTATGGTGTATAGTAGCGATTGATCATTTGAGAGGTTTCACTTACCTCTCACCACATGAAAAGTATACAGAAATTTCGTTATTGTCAATAACAAAATAGATTCTACAGAAATTCTGCTATTATTCTATTTTAGAGTTCCCACATTTAGTACAAGAAATCATGATTTGTTCTATGTTGATAATTTTCATTCTAACTATAGTAGTCACTGTTCGGTTGCAAAAGTCACTTCAGCTATTAATAATCTACCAGCAAATGTTGATGTCCATTTTTGTTGATTTAGAAAATTTTTAAATTGTGTCTCCGTTAGTAACAATCTGGTTTAGTTTGTTTTATTTTGTTAGTTTTATCATTAATTTATTGTTTGTTTTGTGATACTTGATACATATTTTATTATATTATATTATAATAAGTTTATTTTATTTTTTTCTGTTATATGTGTATGTACACACGAGATACTGTATTATTTCATTTGAGGTTCTATCCTGTAGATATTATGAATGTATAAATAAATAAACAAAATAAACAAATAAATAAGAAACAGAATATTTTTTTACCTTCAGTCAAATTCATTTTCAAATACTTCCCACCTTTAAATAGTAAGTCAACAAAGGCTCTTCATTTTGTTGTGAAACAAAAAAAAGAAATGTACAGCACAAAGGGTAGGAATTTGGCTAGTCCTTCCATTCCACTCAGATAAGAAAAAGGTAAAGTTCACAAAAGTTCAAATAATACACAATAAATAAACTATAGCTATACAACTGTATATCATCAGCATACAAATAAAGTTGAGAATATTTTATAGCATTAGGCAGATCAAATGTAAACGTCGAGAATAAAAAAGGGCCAGAGATGCTACCCTGGGGTACACCGGAATTAGTCTGACCAAAGTCAGAGTGAACTGTTTTATTGATTTTCGGTCTTTGCGAACGACTATACAAATATTCAGAAAACTAAGCTAAGATAGTAGTATCAAAACCTACAAAGGACAACTTTGCAAGCAATAAAGCAAGATTAACTTAATCAAATGTTTTACTTTGATCCAAAAGAACTAGTATTATCAAGACTTATTAAATGCCGTCGATATAACATCAATCACTTTTAATAAAGCTGTATTAGGGCTAATTTTTTGACGGAAACTGATTGTATCAAAAGTAGAATTCGATTTATTTCTAAGAAATTTTTTACCCAAAAACAACAATTTTTTCCAGTAGTTTTGAGAATGCTGGTAGTATTAATTCATTATATGAGGATGGATATAGCGATTTAGGCAAGGGTATGACGTCTGCAGATTTCCAAATGGGTGGAAAGCTGCCCTGATTTATAGTGATTAAAAAGATTTTTTACTAGATCTAAACAATATGGCAATACAATGTTTATCAATTTTGTATTTATATCATCTACTCCATACGTTTCTTATTTAATAGATTTTAAGCCTCTACACGTTGATATGATTTTACATTTACTTAAGCTAAAGAACACATTCGGGTCAATTTGAGTTGTGTATTGTTAATAAAATGCATTTTAGTAAAGAGTTGCATGCATGTTTCTGTTTTCTTTTATTTGGTCTGTTTGATAAAATATCAAAGTATTCTACAGAAAACAGATATTTTCTATAATTACATGCAATTGTTATGTTTATAACATAATTTAATGGTAATTAGAATCAGTTATTTTATTTAAATTCACTTAGTTATTGATACAGTAATTATTAAAACGTTTAATAACATCTCGAACTCTTAACGCATTTAATATGTTCAAGTATATATAAGATTTTAATTTAATTTGTACGGGAAAGTGATAAAACTGGAAAAAGGCTCAATATCACATGATGAGAATCAATTCGTTTCGTTAAGTTGATGTCATGATTCAAGTTGGTATCTGCGAGTTTATATTTTGGAGAAAATATAAAGGAGATTGTGAAAAATTTGAAAATCGGAGGTTGCTAGAGGATACGGAGAACAACAAGAAAATCGTGAAAATTGAAAGGGTGAAAAATTTTGGAAAAAAGAAAAGATTGGAGCAAAACAGAAAAATAGACTGTTGCTGATTTAATTAAAGATAAGTAAAACGAAGGAAGACAACTAATTAACGAATTTATATAATTTTTTAAGGTCCAGAAAACGATTCCTGCTGGAAACGATATACCATTTGAAATGGGAAGGAGTTTTAGAGATAGTGAGTGAACATCGCAAATAAGTGATACTGTGCGTCTGGAGTTTATATTGAGCTACGAGGACTAAAAGGTTGCAATAAACTTCATCTAAATCTCATGTTCACCATTTCATATTTTGGAAATAATTGAGAATTTTTTAAATTACAAATTTAGATAATTTATTTCATTTTTGTCCACAAGTTAATTACTTAATCATTTCCAAATTGTTTTATTCTAGTATCATATTTATTTTATTTAGCCAGACAGGGAATTTCTTATTATTTGTATCGAGTATTATTCTCGCCAAACACTGCTCAGTTTGATTTGAATTTGTTTTATTGTTTGTGTTTCTAGAATTGTGGTTTCTTTTAAAGACTCCTAATTTTCGACCTTGAGAATTAATGTAAAAAATTATTTACTGTGATATTTTAACGCCCAAATGCGGATATCATAGCAAAATGTTCTCATTGTTGATGTATTTCATGGAAAATTGTCTATCATTCAATTTATTTTTGTTGTAGTAATTTAATAATTCATTATTTAGACTCGAGTCGCCTGTAATGCTTAGAAAATATTAATTTGTCTCATTTGGTTTCATTAAATCTTCAGGTAAATTGTTAATATAGTTAGTTAGCCCTTCTTTTACATAACTTAAACTGAGTATAACCTTTTTTTTCACGTTTAATTGATAGCATCTTTAACATATTAACATTATCACGTATTAACTTACAAAATATACAATGTACGTACAGGAATGAATAACAGATTTCTATAGTTTAGTCAGTTTAGTCAACATTAAAAAAATTACACATCACTATATGTGTACACGATTTTTTAAATTAGATTACTACTTAATAAAAATATAAATAACGTGGCGTCTCAGAAAACAGAGCAAATAAATTTGAGACATCTTCCTCTGTTATTCATAATTTCAAAGTATATTTGTTAAAAACCATTATAAATGGCAGCCATGGAACACCTAACATATCAGTAATATCTATCAGTAATGAACACATGTTTACTTGTCATTAATTCCAGAAAACAACATCAAATATAATCAATATAAAGTATTTAGCTGAAACGACAGTGGAGGAATCTAATCATATCAACAAATGATGGAAATAAACGGCTGTGTGATACTGAACTTGTAACACCCGAGACCCACTTGCAAAAGTGGAGCGACGGCGTTTTCAGGTACTTATAATTTTGAAGTCAATTATTTTGGTTAAGTTTAAAGAGCCATTATTAACAAACACCAACTAATAAGGAAATATCCAACTTCTCTGCATTTATATAAACATTCTTAATTTCGAATGTATCAATACATCAAATTATTCTGCAAAAAATTATTAGACATTTTTAAAAACAAACCATTGTATAGTGTATCAAAATAGTTGCCTTATCCTAGTTAATAGATAAATTGAAAATTCAAAGAACTTACGGCAAGACTTTCACACTGAAATAAAAAGTTAGATAATCAACAACGAAATAAAATCTAACCATAAGCTCCCGGCCGATAACTTAATGCTGTAGATCTAGAAAATGTGGAGTGAAATTTTCCTAAGGTAATGCAGATTGGAAAATGTAGAAAAATAACTGTCAGTATTTCCATATATAGGCCTATTGAGAGATAAGAACATCAATCATATTATTATAATTTGTAGAACAGCTTAAGAGGGGTGAAAAATATTAAATATATCAAAAAGAAATAATTACGTAAAAGGACATGAGAACTTTGTCCTTAGTTTTAGTGTCAAAATATTCTAGTTTTTTCATTTAACTAGACCTCCTTGCAAATAACAACGTCTACATCTAATTAATAGGCAAATCTCATCATCCGAATGACTTAAATGTCGGCACCGTAAAAACAAGATTAATTACGGTCCTGCATATTCAGGGCGGTATTCTCTTTACCACGTATTGTGTAGCAACTAGTTGAATGAGTGTGTATTTCACTCTGTCGGTATCTTAACAATAGCCATAATGCCAGCGGTATTCTTGTTGTTTAAATATATTGAAAATCATGTCATTTTATAAATAACATAATTTTGTTTATTATGTTGTGTTGTTGTAGCATGAACAATTGTCTTATAGGGACTTGCATCAGTGGTGTGCAACACTGTAGTGGAGTAGACGGTATTAAAACGTAAAACGTAATATTCCAATTACCATCTCCTCTATAAATCCTTTATTTTTAGTATAATTAGATCTATATTGTTTCATGTTCTTGAAACAGTTTAAATAAGATGTTCAAACTTGACAATAATGGAGGCGTTGCTGAAATTCTTCTAAAACATTTTGTATCGTTTCCTGGATGATTTGATTAATTTCTTGCCTTATTCTGTCTTTAAAATCATCGACATTATTTGGTCTGTTGAAGTAGACTTTTTTTAAGTAACCCCATAAAAAATAGTCAAGCGGGATCAAATCGGGAGAATGGGCAGGTCACTCAAAGTACAGCGTCTACCGATCCACCTATTGGGAAAAAATTGATTAAGATAGGCCCTTCATTCCAATGCAAAATGTGGTGTAGCTCCGTCCTGCTGATACCAAATATTTCTATCAATTTCATAAGGGTTGTCAACATCTGGGAAAGGTATTCTTAACTCTGGAACTAAGAAATTTTGTAAAAAATGCGCGCCAACTAATGTGCTATAGTCTAGTATACTTTAACTTGGCGTGTGTATGTATGAGTTAATATTTCCGTACGATTTCATTTTCTCTTGTACACAAAGATCCAGAAATATTGTCCACGTAGACAATGTTTCTGGATTATTTCTTTAACTTTGTGTACAATATGGGAGAAAATGAAATCGTACGGAAATATTAACTCATACATACACACGCCAAGTTAAAGTATACTAGACTCTATCAAGAAAATATGGTCCAATCAGTTGAAAATTTATAATTCCAGCCCAAACGTTCACCTTTTCAGGATGTTGAGTATTGCCCTCCATCATCCAATGTGGACTTTCTGTACTCCAGTATTTATAGTTCTGTTTGTTGATTGTTCCATTTAAGAGGAATGTTGTTTATAAATAACGGATCATCTTGGCATCTATTTGCCATGATTTTACAGAATTCCAATCGGTGATCAGGGTCATCGTCGTTAAGTTCTTGAACCAAATGAATTTTATATGGCTGGTATTTTTCATTTTTTAGAAGACACAATATGGACGTTTTACTAATATCGTTATCGTCGGCAACTTGTCTTGTAGGTTTATGTGGATTATCTTGAATATCTAACAATATATCCAATTCCTTTTCATCGTCTAAAATAATTCATGATAATAATTTGGAAACTAGAACTAAATTAGATGTAAATAGCATAATGGAACTATTAACAATGTGTATAGAACACTATTTTCAATTGGAAAATGAGTTCTATCAGCAGGATTTTGGTATGGCGATGTGGTCTCCATTATTACCAATTTTAAGCAACATATTTATGGAGAACTTTGAGAACACATGTGTTCAAAATTGTATAAACAAACCGATTGTCTGGTGGAGATATCTTGATGACATCTTTGCAATTTGGCCTCATGGTGTTGATTTTCTAGATAGTTTTTTAGACAATATAAATAGTAAAGAACCGTCTATTAAATTCACATTAGAAGTACAAAGTAGGAATGAACTACCGTTTTAAGATGTTTTAATTAAAAGGGTAAATAACACAAATGAAACAAGCGTTTGTAGAAAACCAACACACAGATATCTAAATTTTAACTCAAATCAATCAATAAATGTTAAAAGGGGTGTTGTAAAATGTCTATACGATAGGCCAAAATAATTTCATCTAACAATGAAACATTAAATAACGAGAAAAAATGTATCAATGAGGTTCTAGTACAAAATCAATATCCTGAAGCCTTCGTTGATAGAATTTTAATAAATGTTGAAAATAGGGACAATCAGGTACGACAAAATCTGAACGTCATTATACAGCAGCAATTCCTTATGTATAAGGACTATCGGAGAAGCTACGCCGTATAGATGACAAATTTGATGTCAGACGGGGAACACTTTGAGATCTATTTAACCAAAAAAACGGATAACAAAAAAAGAAAAATGAAAAAATCAGCTATAATCTTGAATTGTTCTTTAGATATTTGTACAACCTGGTTACCAATGTTAAAAGAAGAACAAATTCAACATTATCCAAAAGAAAATATCATCAGTTCTGTGTAAGTAGTAAGTATCTACGGAAATAACAAACAGAATCTTATAGCTGTGTATTTAACATACATAACAAATAAGAGTTCTTCGAAGAAAGCTTTGAAAACGGAAAGAGACTACTTTCCGCAATGTCAGCAAAACACATTATTTCTGTGTTTATTCCGATTTATATTATTTGTTAAAAAATAACCTCTGACTGTTCTTTTGATGTAAACGTCACAGGTGCAGGGGCTTTTTTCCAATAATTCTATTATTTTGTAGACTCGGTGATAATACATGTGGTAGAAAATCCAAATAAAGGAAAGAATAAGAATATACATAATTCAAAAAATCTTATATTGCTGAATAGAGAATTAAAAACCCTTTCAAATGAGCTATGACACGCAGGTCCCATTTAGGTATTGATTTCCTCGATGAAACCTACATAACGTGAAAGCTTGGACCTAAGGGAACTCATAAATGCAAAGGTTGGCGGGAAAATGTTTGCACAATTTTAGTGCAGGGGCATTTTGGAAAAAAATATATTTTTTCTGTTTTAGTAAAAAATGTTTTTGATAAAAGTTGTAGGTCTAGATGAGTACTATCGCATGTACATATGTGATTCAAAATATAATTTTGAGAATTTTTTTGAAACTTTCAACCGCCGCCATCTTGAAATAAAGAGGGCGATTTGACTCATCTTTGAATCTAACCGAGAGTATATGCTTGCCAAATTTCGTTTTGATCCGTTGAGGAATACGCCCTCTAGAGTGTTCACAAATTTCGTTATATAGCATTCCAAAATGCGCCCGCACTCAAATTGTACAAACTTTTTCCATCCAACCTTTGCATTTATGAGTTCCCTTAGGTCCAAGCTTTCATGTTATGTAGGTTTCATCAAGAAAACCGATACCCGAATGGGACCTGCAGCGGGGTCTTGGACTACTAAGGGTGTTGAAGGGGGAGGTATACAATATAACGACGTTAGCTACTGTAGAATTTAAATTTTTTTCAATCGACAATTTCAAAAATTTATTAAAGCATAACCTTAAATGTTCTTCCCCATATACCACACAAAATACTTCCCTTTATTGGAAAATTAAATATAAATGTCAGCACAAACATTGCTAAGAAAACTAAGTACATTAATATTAGACTTTAATTTTTTTCATTGCTTGTAAAACGTTGACCTTATGTTGTTATTACAACTACGCCACTGGACGAGTAGACACTTTCTACATTTGAATAGTATAAAATTAAAAAGTTTGAATACAAGAAGTATATTTCATGTCTCCAATTTTTTGTATGTGTGGTGTGTACGTTCGTACATTTGAGGTATTTATTAAAATTGTTGAAAGGACATATTTCAAAGTGATTTACCGTACATCGTAATTTCTTGGATCTACCTACACATCTAAAAATAATAATTGATGGCGTTATAGCAGCAAATAATCGGAATAATCAAAATATCGCAGATTCTGCAGTTGGAGATTTATATAAAAATTTTAATTAATGCCGACATGTTCTGTAGGAGGTTCCTTTGTGGCATAAATGTAGAATTTACACCACTTGCATATTTTCTACAGAAATACAAATACGTGTTTAATTGTAAAAAAAAAGTTTGTAATGCAATACTTTCTATAAATTAGGCGAAATCTGGACAAAAAACTAACCCGATTAACCACTTAAAAATATAGAAAATACACAGAGTTAAAATAGTAAGCAGAGAATAGCAATATTGAACATATAAAAAATGTATATAAGAGAAAATCCAAGACAAATATACATTTACATTTGGGCGTTAGCTCTACTGAAGAGAGAGAAGATGAAGTTTCACATGTAGAGGTTTGATATTATTGTTATACCGGGTGGCCACGAATCAATGTACGCCCCCAATATTTGGTTGTTTTTGTAATTAAAAATTTGGTTTTTGTACACATGAATTAGACAATAATGGGCTACTTTTAGACTAACAGGAATGAAAATATCACTTCCGGTTGAACTGAATGACCGCGTCAGATGAATGCGATGTAAGAAAATTACTAAGTAGGCTATGGAAATTATTAATAAGTTTGTTAACTTGTCTGTAAAGAAGAAAATAGTTGTTAGAATTACTGATGAGTGCCAGTATTTTTAAGTTTTAAAAAAAAAACGGAATTTAATTTTCATTTCCGTAGGGGTCCTATGAAATTTTTTTTAATGGAATTGTGCTATTTTTTTATTAATAAGAAATAATGATTCATAAACTATAATTTTTTTGCCATTAATCATTTTTAACGATATCCTTGGTAATAATAGTAAAAAGTTAAAAAGTAAGCGCCAACAAATCATTTTAATAAGGTACTTACCTACATTCTACATTCGCAACAATTGAATTATTCTTGATTTACTCCCTAATTTTCTGAAGCAAGTGTATTAAAGTTGTTATAAACAAAAGAATTGATATAAAATGGCTGAAAAATATTCAAGAGATGAAAAAGTTGACATGTTCATTATTTACGGAAAGAGAAAAGACAACCTCCGAGAAACTATTTCGCCCGGTTGGAGCATCAATTTAGAACTTAACATGATATAGAAATTGAAGAAAGATTTATTGTGGATGAAGAAACGGAAATTAATGTATTAGCTTTAGTGCATGTTGACCCAACCATTTCGGTAAGGCAAATTGAATATGAATTACCATTTTCCAAAGAATCAGTCAGGAAAATTTTAAAGAAACACGGCTATCGCTCTTATAAATATCAATTGCATCAATTTTTGTATGAGAATGATTATCAACGAAGAAAAACCTTTTATAATTGATTACAGTTACGCCAATTAAGAAATGAGAATTTTATCAAAAAGATTTTGTTCACTGATGAATCGAGATTTACAAACCTTGGGTTATTTAATCGAAACAACACTCGATATTGGGCAATTGAAAATCCTTACATTATGAATCAGGGGTGGTTTCAGGAGCAGTTTGGCTTCAATGTTTGATTAGGCGTACTGGGCAACCATATCATAGGTCCAATAATTTTTGACGGAACTCTAATTGGGCCAAGATATCTAGAATTTTCCCAAAATAAAATAGTTCCACAGACTAATCAAATTCCCATTATCAATATTGACGAGGTTTACTTCCAACAAGAGAGGGCTGGGCCACACAATGCTTTTATCGTTAGGGATTACTTAAATCAATTATTTCCAGATCGTTGGATTGGGACTCATGGTCCAGTCAGATGTCCTGCCAGGTCGCCTGACTTAACCCCACTCGATTTTTTTATTTGAGCGCATTTGAAAAATAGAGTCTACATGACTGCTCCAACCACAAGGCAAAATCTGGAAGAAGAGTTCGATACGAAATTGCACAAATAACCTCAACAATTATAGAATGTTAGACGTGCAACGATAAGTCGCGCTACTCTGTGTATTAATCATAACTGTGAACAGTTTGAACAATTTTTAAAATAGTTTATTATAATTTAAGTTTTGAATAGTTTTGTTATTCTATTTATTCATGGTTGTAACGTTTTATTAAAATTATTTCTTGTTTAATTTGTCTTTACTTTTTAAAAATACTTCTATTATTATGAAGGATATCGTTAAGAAATGATTAATGGCGAAAAAATTATAGTTTATGAATCATTATTTCTGATTAATTAAAAAAATACCACAGTTCCATTAAAAAAAATTTAAAAATTAAATTCCGTTTTGTGAAAAAAACCCTAAAAATACTAGTACCTATCAGTAATTCAAACAACTATTTTCTACTTTACGGACAAGTCTACAATCTTACTAATAATTTCCATAGCCTACTTAATAATTTTCTTACATCGCATTCATCTGTCGCGGCCATTTTGAAAAAATTAAAAAATTGTTCGTATCTCACTTACTTGTTGGAATTTTTTAGATCTGAAAAAACTGTTGCACTTAGAAATTTATGCTTAATGAGAAGCCATCAAAAATTATAGTCATTCTATTTAAGAAGAAAAAGGACATGTCACCCATTATTGTCTAATTTATGTACACCAAAAATCAAATTTTTAAATACAAAAACAACCAAAATATTGGGGGGCGTACATTGACTCGTGGCCACCCGGTATACCGTCCTCTAGAAGAGAGAGGTTGAATCTATCTCAGGTAGCAGAGTGAAAGATGGCTACCGGTAAAGCGGCGCCATCCCTGGGCCAACTAGCGAACTCCAATTGCCTCTGATACAAGAAAGCGGTGGAATGTGCTGGACGGACTGGAAAGTTCACGAGTCACGGCCTAGACAGATCGAGAATAAAGTGCCACGGATATATAAGAAGTGGATCTCGCGCACGGAAGCAGCTTTATATCAGATGAGCAAGTGCACAGATAAAAAAACAGTAATAAGTTGTGAAATATGTTATTGTCCATAGTAGATCAAAGTTGTAATTAGTGTTATGATAACGATTAATTATTAATAAATAAATATACATAAATAACACCACAGGTAATTACTACCCCTTTATCCTGGAAGGCTCTAGAAGTGCCTTGTGTGGGAGGGGGCTATACATTTAGAGACAACGGACACAGACCCAGTATCCGTGTATAGTGGAAAAATCCCTCTCACAGTATTTTCCACTGCCACGACCGGGGATCGAACCCGGAACTTTTGGATGAAAGGCAAGTGCGCTCACCTCTCGACCACCAGTCATTATTGTAATTAAGCATTAAATAAAGTAGTGGTTAGTGAAAATTCTTGTTGCAATTATTTGAACCTACGCTTGCAAGTGTTTACTGGAGATTGTAAACACGTAACCATTGGTGTCAGAAACGGGATTGCAATAGAATTTCTGAAGGAAGTTCGAGAATGTTCTATTTGGAAACCACTAGAAATATTGAAGCGCCTTGAACTTGATAGTGATATAGACATCAAATAAGAGCTATTCGTGACATTTTGAGAAAATTTTACCTAGAAACTAGTGCAGTTATCCAAATTCTGTCAACTGGAAAGTGACATAGACATTAAACAATACCACATTTCAGAAAACTTCTAGAACATTCTATTCCGGCATTTGCGGAAATATTTGAATTATATTTAATATAGACTTTAAATAAAACTTATTAGTTCCGTATCGAGAAATTTTTAATGGAAACAAGAAGCATGGCTGCCTAAAAACAAATGCAAGACATGTTTGCCGAAAGAAAAATGATGCAAGAACAGGAAAAGAGACGTCAGGAAGACAAGAAAGACGTGAAGAGGAAAAAGAAAGAAGACGTTAAGAAGAAAGAGAAGAACAAGAACAGCGACGTCAGGGAGAATTGAGAAAAATAATGGAAGACCTAGGAAAAAAAAATTCATGGGGACAACAGGAAGAAAGGACACGCCAGGAAGAATTGAGGAAAATTATACAAGTGCAACAAGACGCTATCCTGCCAGCCACTGATGAAATCAAAAGTGAAATTAAGGAGGATATAGGAATTGTAAATACTAAAGTTAATGAGGTTGAACAAAAAGTTGGTAAAGTCCAAGAAGAAGTAAATGAAGTCAAAGAGAAGGTAAATATAGTCGAAGAAGAAGTAGAACGACTTAAACGGCAGTTGAGGGTAAAAGAGGGCCACCTGATCCTATCATCAGGTCATCGCTTAGAACTGCCCTCTTTTGACAGTCAAACTTCGTGGATGACATATAAGAGAAAGTTTGAGGCAGCTGCATGCGTAAACAACTGGAGTAATAAGAACAAGGCTATGGGCATTAGTGCTAGCATTAAGAAATCAAGCCTCAGAATTGCTTCAGACAATCCCAGTAACGCAGCAACAGGATTTCAAAATTTTAGAGGCTGCATTGTATAGATCTGAGATATGACGACCAACACCTCGCTCAAGTATGCCGAAATCACGTACACAAAAAGCTGGGGAATGTTTACAAGATTTTGAGGCCTCTGTTGATATACCTGACTTACTCGGATGCATTCAAGGAATTCCAGGGCCAGTTGGTACCTTCATTGATGGTATAAGAGACTAGGAGATCAGGCGAATTCTTCGACTGTCTCGAGATAAGACTGGAAGCGAAGCTTTGATGCATGCCCTCGAGGTTAAAGACGCCTATAAAGGGACTCCACGTCCGAGAGAACGTGCCGTGAAAGTAGAAAAGGACCATTTCGAGAAAACGAACATGGAATCTATGTTGGGCGACATACTTAAAATATTCAATCAGTTACTAACCAAATTAGATGCTCCAGAGAAGCAGGAAAGAGAACAGAGGGATGAACAGCCGATGAGGGGAATTCGATATTATAAGAGCGGCAAACCGGGAAGGTAAATGCCACAATAACTGAAGGGCCGCAAGAAAACTAAAAATAGACAATACCCTGGGAACTGTGTTGACTGATGAACGTGGTGCTCCCCAGAGAGATACGGGTTTCTCAGCTTCGAAGATTTCCGAATAGTCTGCTACTGCATGGCTATGTAAACAAAAGAAGATGTATCTTCACTATCGATACTTCATCATTAGTGCGGTCCGGATTTTTATCGGAAATAAAAGTTAATAAAAGGAAAGGAAAATGGATTTGCGGTCGAACAGCCACGGGACCTAAACATTCCATTATCAGAACTTTAAATACAATGTGACAACCAAAGACATTGTTATATATTTTTAAATAGAATCTGTATAAATCGAAAATAGTAAAATTGACTATTTTTTGGTTATCCAGGAGAGTTACAAAATATTTAGCTTCGCGGATGATACGACTATATTTTAAAGTTAATAATTGAATTGAAATTATAAATAATACTGACGCAAATATATAAAAGCTTCTTTGGTTTTCCATGCTTTGGTCTTATTATTGTTGCTATAAAACTTTCTCAGAAAGAGAAACTGAAAGAAGCAGCATTGATAATGTTAATGATGGGTATAAAACAGTTTAACTATTGTACACATGAATAATATAAGCTTTAATAAGAATTCAATTGAGCGACAACGATGCCTTTGGAATTATGTCTTATAAAAAATATCTAATTATTACATAATTCTCTAGGAATTCTTGGTTTGATGCTAAATAAACTTATATGTGCAACCGCAAGTATATAACCTTAGTTTCTTTAAACGGCGGTAATAAAATGCTGTCGTAACTTAAATTTATTATTCAATTTACAACTGCAATATTAAAACGTTATATTTTAAGGTCAAATATTATTGATAATAAATTTAATATTTGCTGTAATTCTTGTACACTATTAATTGAACAGTACTTATATCAGATATAAATGGTCATATCCACATATTTCAGTAAACATCCAACTCAATTCAAATGTGCTTTTAGAGGGCGGAATATTAAAACATAACATTTTTAGTCGCAAACTCCTCTATATAATCCTTATTTTACTATAAGGTACGTAACCAGACTGCAACCAACAGCTACTCTCCGGGCTATGTACCCCGATGAGCGCTGAATTACAAGTTGCAAGTCTGGCGCGTTAAGTGTAATAATTGCATATTACCATCAAAACGCTAATGCTTCGATTGCAACAAACACCAGCCGAAAGACTGATCCTACTTAAAGGAGGTCTCTTGCCAGCTGTCACACACCACCTGCAGACTGCAGTTTCGAGCTGTTGGCTCTCGTCAGTGCAAGGTAGACATGTGACGACCGGCACGAGGATCCTTTGACTATTTGGTACATCCCGGTATTTTTACAATAGCGACATGTAAAATAGTCAGCAGGCGCCATCTAGCTGTTCAGTGTCTGTTGCAATCGAAAAATAAATAGCCTGACTGGGCTTAGCATATTTCAAATGTGCTTCTAGAGCGTGCGTTTTGATGGTAATATGCAATTATTGCACTTAACGCGCCAGGTTTGTAACTTGTAATTCAACGCTCGGCGGGGCACATAGCCCAGAGAGTAGCTGTTGGTTGCAGTCTGGTTACGTTCCTTATAGTTAAATAAGGATTTTATAGAGGTGTTTGCGACTAAAAATGTTATGTTTTAATATTCCGCCCTCTAAGGCTGGTATATCTCCTATACAACCCTCGCCTAAAGTTGTATAGCTTCCGCGCATACACTGATATACAAGCCGCTGGAAGATGTGTGAGGCGAGGACGTGGTCTTCGTTGGAACGGTCACCAATCCAACTACTAACCACGCCTAACGTTGCTTTACAGTAAAGACGCACCCACGCTCGCCCCCTGTTATGTTTTAATCCAACTCAATTGTCAATTAAAATATGACTTAGTTTTAAATTAACTAATACGACAGTCACCCCTTTCGGAGCTCGCCAGACATCCACGAGGTAACTCCGTGACAAAGTTAATTTAAGTTTTTAGCTCTATTAAAATTTTACGACTTGGAATAATAATTTAGAAAGACCAGAAAAAAGGAAATAGTCTAAGAGAAAATATTGTAGTTTGTGCGACGGTAATGCTTTGTTTCAAAACATAATAAGTATTAAAGCTATAAACATCTGTTAATGTTTGTAAATTCTGACAGTCATGTCATTGTTAAAGTTTCGTCTGTCATCGTTATAATTTTGTAGATTTTTTTTTATACATTTATTTAACGTCGGCCTACTTCCGCTACTGAGGATTAGAAGAGTAGAGATCTTTTACTTGCCTAACATTTAATAGACAAGGGACCAACGGCTTTACATCCCCTCCGAAGGATGGTATATCTCCTATACAACCCTCGCCTAAGGTTGTATAGCTTCCGCGCATACACTGATATACAAGCCGCTGGAAGATATGTGAGGCGAGAACGCGGTCTTCGTTGGGCCGGTCACCCATCCAACTACTAACTGCGCCTAACGTTGCTTTACATCGCATATCGAAATATGTACATAGTAAAGACGCACCTACGCTCGCCCACAAAAAATTTTGTAGATAACGGTTGTTATTGTAATTTCGAGCATAACGAATGTTACTGTCTCCTCGTGATACATTAATATGCTTCTATTAACATCATCTAATGATCGCATATAATCTATCAATTCATCCATAGTATTTATGCGTTGGACATTATTAACTTTCATGATGTCATCATCAAAATGCCGTGGCAATAATTTAACTGTCTCTTTTTCTGAAAATTTTGGTTCAAGATGTCGCACAGCATAATATTTTCCCATAACATATCTTTCCCGAGTAAGACTATTTCTCTCAAAATATCTCCAATTAAATAAATTGAATCTAACCTTTTGTTGGTGATACTCTCCTGAATATTTATTTAAAAATAATTTTTCAAATGTATCAAATGTTTCATATTCTTCTTCTATTATGCTGTACCACATCTCTGTTTCTTCTTTCATGCTGGCATGTATAATTACTATCTAAAGAATTTAATGTATACAAATATTGCTTAAGTTTCGATATAACAATCTTTGGATGGATCTTATTATCTCCAAAGTATTTAGTTTCAAATGTTAAATTTGAGCGTATTACATAAGGTATTTTATTGGCAGGCATTACAATAATCTGTTATTATGTCAAAATTTTCTTTTATTCTATGTACTATTTCTGGTTTCGTTTCTATCGAAATATCCAATTTTAAATTGGAAACTTGTTCCACCCAATCCTTTTTGATTTCCGTTTCTAATGTTATATATTTATCTTCTATCTTATTAATTCCCTCATCTAATCTATTTGACATAATATTTTGAGTTTCATTCAATACTTTAATTTGTTTATTTAATTTAATTTCTGACATATCTATTCGATTAGAAGTCTGGTCTTGTTTTCCATTCATTTCTTTAAATTTTTCATTCATTCCAGTAAGCATTTGAATCAGCTTTTGGCTATCAGACGTAGTAGAATCTCCAGCACTGTCCATATTTACCTGACTTTCATCTTGCTCAGTGTCAGACATCATAGCAATAATTTTACCTGTACTAAGTTTCATACACTGAGAAAATATAATTAGCAAAAATTAATTCTAATTTTTTTTATTTCTTTTTTTTATTAATTTTCTTTTAGAAATTTGACTTGTAACAAATCTCTTCAATTGATAGTTTGTATGTTTGTATTGTTATTAAAAGAGCTTTTATTGCCCCACGTTAGGCACCAATATGATGTGACATAGTATTTCCTTGCCTTAAGATATTAGAAAAATATCATATCATTTATTTTATTTGTTAAAGGAGCATAAAAATTCTCTATTCAGTAGTCGGTCTTTAAAGTTATAAAAATTTGTCAATATTTGTAAATTCTAACAGTCATGTCATTTTGATAAATATATAAGTTAAATTGAGCAGTTACTTCAAGCTTAGGGAGTCTAATAAAAAGACAAACAATTGTGAAAAGCTACAATTTCCTTTTGTCCATATACACGATTAGTAATAGAATAAATAATAATACTTATGAAATAATTAATATTGTAACGGGATGTGTCAGAGGGAAATTTTACAAAGAAATGATTTATCCTATACACCTGAAAATGTGTAATTAGGTAATACTTGTTGTAGATTGATTCAATTTAACGCATAATGTTTAGGTTCCTTTAAAATGAATAATCTAGTGGGGGAAATGATATGATATCCGTACCTTCAGTGTTTTAGAATAACTTTGATTTGTTTCAAAACATAAGAAGTATTAAAATTATAAAAATTCGTTAATATTTGTAAATTTTGACAGTCATGTCATTTTGATAATCTTAAAAAATTGATCAGTTATTTCAAGGTTAGGAAATTTCATATTTGAAAGAAATTTTTGGTTTTATGTCACTTTGGATATTTTTAAGTTATGTCATTGTTGACGGCCCAGTAGATACGTCAAACTGGCAATTTAAGGTTATGTCACTTGAAGTGACGGGTAATTTGATTTTATGTTGGCATGTGTTAAATAAAGATCTGTTATGATTTTTATTAAAATAATGGGAAGATGGCGAAAAAAAAAAAAGAATTGGTAACCGAGGGAGAATAACGGGAAAAAAAGAAAAGGAGAAAGGGAGAAAAAATAAAAAGAGAGGAGTTGAATTTGAAATTGGAAGAATTTGACAACAAAAGAATACAGAAGGAGAACAGATTATTTTGGACAATAAAGCTTAGAAGCGAAATTATAAATTGATAAGAAATTAAGAAGAAAGGAAAATAAGTACTTGAAGAATTTGGAAGATTTATCTGATCGATCAGGAAGATTAAACATTTTTAAGAATATTTTTAGAAGGTACCAAATAAAATTATCGTATTAAGTACGGTCGTGAGCAAAAAAAAGTAGGACAAGTCTTATAACTTTATTTTGATAAAATCTGTCAGTTAGTTGTCAAAATTTATTACAAGTGTGCAAAAAACTAATATGCCTCATAAGCGATTTAGTTAAACCTGTAGTTATTGCCAAAGCAGAAGATGAGACAAATGCACTGCGTTATAATATTGACAAAAATTCGGTGGAGAATAAACGGTACGATTAGTAGAAATCATGGATCAGGGCGACGAAGGATATCAATTCAACAACAAGATTTGCAATTGGTAAATGCTTTAGTAGAAAATCTATTTTACTCAGTTATTCAGGCTGCTGAATAAACGAATTTTCCTGGATCTAGTAGTACTGGTCGCCGGCGAGTAAGAGAATCGGAGCTACGCTGTCATGCAGCAGCACAGAAATACTTAAAGCTGAACATAAAGAAGCTCGAGTAGGATTTGCGCTTGAATTTTTAGCGCATGATGTAAATTTTTGGAACAATTTAATCTTTACAGACGAAAAAACTTTCCAGTCAACACACAGCGGTCGTATTCGTGTTTACCGCCCTCCAAATACTCGATTCGATGAGAAATATATATCTAACAATGATAAAAGTGGTAGATTTTCTGTCAATATGTGGGCTTGGATATCGGCACGTGGTCCTGGTGTTTTGTGGCATATTGAGGAACGATTTAATAGTGAAACGTATTAGGATTTTAGACAATATTATGCTCCCCTCTGTGTCACAATTATTTCATAATAATGAGTTCATATTTCAACAAGACAATTGTTCCGTTCATATTGCTCATACCGTAACTAACTGGTTTCAAGATAATAACATCAATGTTCTTAACTGGCCCAGTCATAGTCTAGATCTTAACCCTGTGAAAAAAGTATGGGAACTACTCGTAAGAAGTATCCAAAAACGAAATGTGAGACCACGGAATGCCGAGGAATTACTGGAAATAGTGAATAATGCATGGGAAAATATTATTCCTAATGATTATTGTTTAAGGTTATTTAATTCTATGCCAAACAGACTTATAGAAGTTATAAATGGTGCAATAACGAAATATTAATAGTTAATTTCTTGTTTAATTAAAAGTGATATCTGTTTTATTTCGGCTACTCATTACATAACCAAATAGAAACAGATTTACATTAGAAAAAAAGAGTTGTCCTATTTTTCTCTACTCACGACAGTACATGTCAACTTGTTATATGTCAGTATAATTTTTGAATTCATTTCGTCTTTTATTTACTACTGAAAAGAGAATTTTTATACTACAATGAATGCAATACAATAACATACGTTTATTGAAAAAAATAAGCAGTGCAACAACAAATGTTCTCAAAAGGAAGTATGTCAACAATATTGCTCTTCGACACTTCCTGAGTACAGAAATATAAAATGTAATATTATATGCACGCACATATATAGAACAACTTATACATTTAAGCATATATACAAGGTGGTCCTAAATTGTCTCACGATATTTTTGCGGCTAATAGTATATCCAAAAATAATGGTAGTCTTCCATATAAACTTATTTCCGAAAATGAATAATTAGGGAGAATCCCTTAAAAGGAGGATAATAAATTTCAAATTTTCAGCAATATCTTCCGATTCCCTTTAAAGACCAAATTAGGTTATAGGCCATCTGGGCACTAGTTTGCATGGAATTTCAAATTTTCAGCAATATCTTCCGATTCCCTTTAAAGACCAAATTAGGTTATAGACCATCTGGGCACTAGTTTGCATGGTATCAGTTAAATCCTAGCTTCTGCTTAAGGGGTAATTTTAGGGGGTGACTGTCCGTATTTTTCCTGTAAAATACAATTTTTTTGATATTTCTAAAAATTAGAATAAAAACTGATTTTCAGGTCATTAGAAATGAAAAAGGCGTTCTTATTGCATTTCGACAAAACAAATCGTTCTCGAGTAATTTAGGTTTAAGAAACAACGTGTGTTTACAATATTTTATTAATTAATTATTTATCGAAATAAAATATTGTTATTATAAATTCTGTCTGTTTACTAGCTTATACCGTAATTTACATTTGAGCTTAGTCTAACAGGAAAGCAAACAACTAATATTATTTCTCCATACATCCTACCACTCCAGTAGTTCATATATAAACAAACATATTGTTACATGCCTTTATGTAAAATAACTTGTCAATCCTAGTGACACAAAAACATCATTTATCATTAAATAGTTTCCCATTTGCTTCAAAGTCACAACACACTTCCACAAGCATATACTAGTTATTTCTGTGAATTAAATTAAAGTATTTAAATAAAGTTCAACTTGTAATCTACAATTCTGGACAGCTTGCGAGAAACCGATTTGTCGACAAAGAAATGCACAATAAACTTTAGAATGAATTATTCCCCTGTGTCTTAAAACAAATTCCTTCATGTCATATTTGACCACAATGTTACAGTATTCCAGCTTCCTGCTATTCTATTGACTACTGGTTTTAGATCTCAGTTGAGACATCAAGGCAGAATATCATTGTTAAGGACGCTAGGGAATAATCGAGTGTCAAAGATCAGTCAAGCATTAGAATGCACATAGTTGTAACAAATTTGTATTCTCAAAATGCTACTGTTGTTAGAATGTATGTGTATTGTATATTTGTCTCATTGATTTTAGTATTATATTGTTATACATGCTACTGGTTGTGTACATAGTGCTGCCACCATAAAATATCTAGAACTAGTCTTAGACCCTCATTTGAAATGGGGAAATCATATGGACTATTTAAATGGAAGAATATAAAAACTGATCTATAAATTCTACAACAAAAAGTATACTAAACAACAAAACTCTGCTTGTTATAAACAACAGCATAGTTGAATTCATAATTAGATATTGCATTACAGTAACGGGATTCCACTTATAAAGTAGTTCTGCGACCCTTACAGATAAAACAGAACTACATTCTTAGATTTTTAATGAAAAGTAGAGAAAGCTGCAGGAACATATTTACTGGAAATCGGTTACTCGATAGGAGGGTTTATACTCGTACATGCATGCTGCTAGGCCTATGCACATAATAAGAAGGAAACTTAATTTTCAGTTTAATTTTTGTGTGCTGCCCATGAATTTGTTTAATTTATTTGATGATTACCATCAATGACTATTACCATAATATAATATAAGTGCTAAAATATCTAAAACTCGATGGCCATCAACTCTGTGCGGTCCCATTATTTGAGAAGATCAGACAGGACTTTCAACCAGCGAAATTGCAAGACGTTTGCAAAGAGACCTTCCTACAATTATTTGTTGTTGGAAACGAAAAGCGGCATCGCAAAAGAAAATCCGCACAGCCGAGAGAAATGATAAAGCGCGAAGAAAGGCTATTTAGACTTCTTGCCCTCAGGTTCTGACAAAACACTTCAAGGCCGATCTGAAATGTACGGAAGCGCTGAGGGGCCAAGATAAACTTCTTTTTTTTAAGTCGCTTGTTAGACGCGTTTAAGTCGACTAACAGAAACGTTACTGTTAGGCGAGTTTAATAACGACTAACAGATGCGCGATTCTTAGGCACGTTTATCTCGACTGTTAGACGTGTTTAATTCGACTAACAGATGCATTACTGTTAGACGAGTTTAATATCGACTAACAGACGCGCGACTCTTAGGCACGTTTATCTCGACTGTTAGACGTCTTTAATTCGACTAACAGGTGCGTTACTGTTAGGCGAGTTTAAATTCGACTATTAAGCACCACTCCATAGTTGAATCTATTTTCACCATAATATGTCTAGCGCCTGCGCAGTAAACACGGACGTGTTAGTTTGATGGGTACTTGGATGGTTTCCCCGTTTCAAGGATATACAGTGTAATCGCTCCACCCTTTAGCGGCTTATATATAAATGTATGCGCAGAAGCTATAAAATCTTAAGCGAGGATTGCGTAGCGAATATACCATTTTTCGGAAGGGATGTAAATATGCTGTTGGTCCTTTATCTACTAAATGTTATACAAGTAAAAGAACCCTATACTCTTCGAAAGAGAAGAATTTGGCACAATTTCTGGTTGGGGGTGACTCGGCTACAGGCGTCGGTGATACGCCTTAGTAGTGGAAATAGGCCGTCGTTAAATGTTTTCTTAAAATGTTTTCTTAACCGCCTCTCAAGTTACCGAAGTAACCCCCTGGAAGATCTCAAGGATCTTGTGCTAGGCAAAGAGAGACGAGGCCCTACAGTTTAATGTGGACTCCGAACCACTCTTGGGGCAATTTTTTTTTAATGAAAAATTGTTTTGCCTTGCGGGAATCGAACCTACAGAACAATGAACACGCCTAATAGTCGCGATAAACATGCCTAAGAGTCGCGCGTCTGTTAGTCGATATTAAACTCGCCTAACAGTAACGCACCTGTTAGTCGAATTAAACACGTCTAACAGTCGAGATAAACGTGCCTAAGAGTCGCGCGTCTGTTAGACGATATTAAACTCGCCTAACAGTAACGTTTCTGTTAGTCGACTTAAACGCGTCTAACAAGCGACTTAAAAAAAAGAAGTTTATCTTGGCCCCTCAGCGCTTCCGTAGAAATGAAATTTGTAAGTATTGTGTTTGTCTGAATGAAGCAGAGTTTTATTTATTGTTGGGTAATCATGATCACTACCAACAAAGACAAGTTTTTGTTCTTGTATGCAAAACATAATGTTTCATAAATATATACAGGTGGTAAAGTTAAAATATTCAATTCTTTAAATGTAGACCTAGATTATCCACCTCGTTTAATTGCTTTTAATATGCGAATTATCCATTTCTGTATAAAAAAAAACTCTATGCGCTTGTGAGGACAGAAGCCAATGGACAATTCCACATTTAAGGATACTGTAAAAACATCCAATGCAAAATTGATGAAAAATTGATATTTTTTTAATACATTTATTTAACGTCGGCCTATTTCCGCTACTGAGGCCTAACACCGACGCCTCTTGTAGACGAGCTACCCCCAACCAGGAATTTTGCCGAACCTCTTTCCCTTAATAAGAGTAGGGATCTTTTACTTGCCTAACATTTAACAGACAAGGGACCGACGGCTGTACATCCCCTCCGAAGGATGGTATATCCCCTATGCAACCCTCGCCTAAGGTTGTATAGCTTCCGCGCATACACTGATATACAAACCACTGGAAGATGTGTGAGGCGAGAATGCGGTCTTCGTTGGAACGGTCATTCATCCAACTACTAACCGCGCATGACGTTGCTTTATATCGCATATCGAAGTATGTACATAATAAAGATGCACCTACGCTAGCCCCAAGCAATTGATATACTACAGTGTTTTCTAACTGATCTTAACGCGTAACAGATCTCGCTAAGCTATATAGAGGCCAAGTTATAAGTGATATGGTTTGTTATAATCCATCTCTAATATTATTAATTGAATCACAAACAACATGTGATATAGATGATTCGGAATAACTGATAATAGACAATTATAAATTAGTGAAGGTTGATTCAAGTAGTTGGTATACTGGATAACTAAAGCACATTGGGATTGAACCAGGAACCTTTGACATGGCAATCTAATCCAATCCTACAGATTTATCAAATATTACAAAAATACATATGTCCTTTCCTCACCACTCGGGATCGACCATGCATCCAACACGCGATGCCTAAAAACAAATTAAAATAGGTAATACTATTCATGAATGCCAACAATAGGTAAGAACAATTAAAACACTCTCAAAACTAATGGGACAAAACACTAAAATGGGAGAATCCGTTACAGGAATTCCAACAGCGGACTGCGTTGAAGCAATCTAATCTTTCGTTTTCTAATGTTGGGCTCAAGTAATTTTGTGGGATTTCGTGCGCTGAAGAATTTAACATAATACAAAAAGAAACAAATAGGGATGAGAGGGGACAGAAAAAATGCAAAGTATTAACAGGTATAAAATATCAGGATTGGTGGATAAGTTAAGAGGAAGTTATAGTAGTTGAAAGTGTGGCTATGGAGGTTGCCGGAAAATGGGCAGTATCTGGCAAGATAATATATACTCGATCCGAAATAGTGCACTATTAACATGCCAAGAGAACTCTCCACTGCAGAGATACATTAGTTCTGAGATATTTTATTACTTCTAGAAGTAACCTATTCTCAATACACATTCCCTCTACAGAGAGATATATCTTTCTTTATCTGTGAATATAAATATTTTTAGCTGACTGAGATACTCCTACAACAGCACATTCACAAATCGCATCACTATCTTCCTTTAACGGATTGAGTATAGTTTCGCACTGCTAAACGAAAATGAGGCAGCGCACTGTTTTGCATGAACCATATACCTGTTCCTCGATTAACCGACGACAGCTCTAACTCGTAGAAAAGCGTAGTTTGATGGAGGTCTAAGTACATACCCTCTATCTCAGTAACGAGGGATATTTTATCCAAGTGCTTTAGGTTAAATCTTCATATTTTGGAGAATTCTTCAGTTAGCTTATGTAGTTGTTAATGAAGCACACTGTATTTTTAACTACTATATGAAGTTTACTTTAAGTAAAAGTCTATACAAATTGTTACGTGCTAGGCTTCGAGTCGAAAGAAGTTCAATGCTTAGATATAAAGAAGATTATATCAGTTTACCTCGGGACTTCTTACATCATAATATCAGTGGCGCAAAAAGAAATCTCTAGAGCATTATGTTCCAGTTGTAATATATCCAGTGGTACCCTCTGGAGCTATTATTACTCACCCTATAATTCATGTCCTTTATGTATAAAAGAAACTTTAATACACAATTTATCACTGACTTCTGGAAATACCTTAAAATAATTGCTCTAGGACATTTTGTCAGTATATTTAAATTAAGAAATAGACAATTTTCTGTCGATATTTCGTTTAAAATTCAGAGACTGTTTTCGAATCATTATTGTTATGTTTTTTGCTGTTTCTGAATGAAAAATAAACTATTATTTAACCATAATCTTGGCTTAAGACTATGCGTTCTACGGAAATAGTTACTTACATAATTTTTAGACCTTACCGAGTTCCGCATTTGAGTGTATTATACTACAATAGTAATAAAATAGGAATAGGAGAATAAAAAAATCTCAGAAATCACGTTATCGGCTATACCAAACTTGGACTTTAATGCTTAGTTGAACAATGTTTATTCAAGCATATAATTCAGTTTTTACAATTTCTAATTTATTCTATAAGATTATTTCCATTAATTATTTCCCAGCGAGTTCAATTTTTTTTAAGTAAGATACGGCGGCGTTTTACTTTTAATGAATAAAGAAGAAAAAGCCAGTAAAGTGGATCTATAGTTTCTAATAAACATAGAATCATTGACAATGGTGTCATATAGGGAGTATAGGCCACAATAGTCGTGACGACATTTACTACTCGGTTAATTTTATTTGCTTTCCACTCCACTTTTGAGGTATACCTTCTCTACATGTGCTTTAAGGGACAAAATAAACTACTTAAAAACGAATATATGGATTGTCATCTTATTTTCCACATGTTGAAGCCTAGAAACTGATATAAGAACAGAACTAGATTATATTTTTCTTAGGTCCGATGATCAATTTTTTCTACTGGGAATAACTAAAAATTATTTCTTCCATTGATACTGAACTGCGCATGCATTCTACAAATAGGGAAATTACTTGAGAACGTAGTTCTTTGATTATGTATTATTATTTCTTTGCAAAGGAGACTAGTGAAGCATTACAAAATCTGTGAGTAAGATCTGTAAGTCTGAGTATTGTCTGAAAGTTATTTGTGGCATTCTTCGAATATTCTTTCCTATTATTTGGGTTTTCTACCACATGTATTATTATCCTCTTCAAAACAAATCACCGAATTTACAAAATAATAGAATTATTGGGAAAAAAAGCCTCTGCGCCCGTGACGTTTACGCCAAAGGAAAAGTCAGAGGTTATGTTTTGCAAATAATATAAACCGGAATAAACACAGAAATAATGTATTTAGCTGACGTTTCGGAAAGTAATCTCTTTCCGTTTTCAAAGCTTTTTTTTGAAGAACTCTTATTTTGCTGTGTATGTCAAATACACAGCTTTAAGATTCTGTTTATGTTATTTCCATAGATACTTACTACTTACACAGAACATAGAACTGATGATATTTTCTTTTATATAATGTTGAGTTTGTTAAGTTCTTCTTTTAACATTGGTAGCCAGGTTGTACAAATATCTACAGAACAATTCGATACGCACTTATCTTCATTTAATAAGATTATTGCTGATTCCTTAATTTTTCTTTTTTTGGTATCTGTTTCTTTTGTTAAAATTTTTGCCGAGTCCCAGTTTATTCTATGTCCGTTTTCCCAAGCATGTTCACAAATCTTTGATTTCTGAATTTCATTCCTTCTAATGTAATTCTTGTGCTCATCCAACCTCACACTGAAAGGTCTGGATGACTCACCCACATAACATTTATCACATTCACACGGGATATTGTAAATACAGTTTTTTGAATTCTGCTCAATGTTTATCGGTTTTTATAATAGATTTTATAATACATCAAGTTCAGTCAGGTACCACAAGCCATTTTTTCAATGCCACAGATGTACCTATTAACACAACTTTTGATTCTTTAGGGTTTAGTTTCAAATTATGGTTAGATAAATACTTTTTAAGTCCTGATTTGTTAAAGTTAGGGTATTTGCCTCTCTTGGAGATTACATGATTTATATTTCTGCGAGTCGTCTGTATACCGATGGATTTGACCCTTAGTGATCATATTTGGATGTCAGAAACAACAGTTGCCCCAAGATGGGACCTTGAGACACACCAAATTTTGAATAGGAGATATACTGTCATCTATAACTATAGTTATTTTTCCTCCATTTAAAGAACCCCCTAAGATCAATTGCATTTTATAATAGGTTACGAGATATAGAAGCATTTCTTTGCCATCTCATCGCAGAATGGAAAATGCAAAACCAGACAAATCATATAATAGACAGAGAGGATGGGGCCCAAAGTCTTACACACAATTGCAAATACAACAGACGGCGGCGTAATAAAATAAATAAATAAACACCACAAAAATTAGACAACTCCGAATTCCAGAAGCCAAGGGCTTGTGCGGAAGGGGGTTACACATTGAAAAAGCGCGGACATACAACAATTTCCTCCGACAGTGACAGTGCCGGAGTCAGGGTTCGAACCCGGTGGTTCAATTTCCGTGTGATTAATCGCGATTGCCACCTCGCGCAATTAGCAATTAAAATATCTTTATTCTTTTTTTGAGTAACAGAGTATAAAAGGATATTTCATTTATATCATTCTTGGTTTACATTTGAATGAAAGACACCGACCCGTTACAAATATTTGAAATAAATACGAAACGAGCCAGCCGGCTGTTGGAATGCCAATCCAAGATATCTGATTCTACCTTAATCTACTAATATTGCTGCTGTCCTGATAATTTAAAAGCTAATAACATAGACTATTAAGGCGAAATGATTTTTATTCTGTGTAAAATTTATGTGTTTTAAGATTTGACTGTCGGCATGGGTTGTATGTTGCACTATGTGCAGAAGGTGAAGGGGGTGGCGGACAAGGAAGGGAAGGGGAAGGAGGGGGAGGGAGAGCCATCTATGTTATGTGTTTTGTCAATTTCTGTGTGGTCAACTGTTTTGTGTGGTAATTTTTCGTCACCGTCGCTCTCTGTAGATAGGTAAGTTTTGATGTAACAGTTTATGTGCGTGATGTGGATCGTTGTGCCGTCGTCTATCTGTCCTGTGTCATTTCCGATTGCTGTGTTCTGGTTGCAAAAAACTTTTGCGCCGTTTCATTGATGAAGTCTCTGATTAACATAATTTTGGCATTTTCGTGTAACACAGCAACCGGAGTGTACCTGTCCGCATTCATAAGTAGTCTGAGTAATTTGTTCTGGAGTATCTGAAGTCTCTTGCACTGAGCGTCCGAGATGAGGTTCCAGGACGCGCAGGCATATGTCATAATCGGTCTTAAGATAACCTTATACAAGGTTATCTTATTGTCTGTCGTAAGTTTGCTTCGTCGGTTTACAAGAGGGTACAGTTTGCTTAACGTCACGTAGGTCTTGCTGATGGTCTGTGTGATATGGGATCCGAAACACAGCCTCCAGATATTTGACCGTGTTCCGATCCCCAATCGTCTTGTCATTTATTTTAAGATTTGTGATGGTTTTTTATGTTAGTACATTTACGGTGTAACGTGATAGTCTCCGCCCTGTCCTCATTTATGCGTATCGCCACCTCGCGCCTTAACCCACTCGGCTATCGACCAGACAATATTGCCAAACTATACAGCAAATGAGGATCAACTATGTGGTTTGTACAATGGTAAAAATAATAAGATACTTAATTAATTAATGTGCTCTATGATATAGTGGTCATGATAAATAGTAACTGTAACGTACCTTGCGAACATTAATAAGAATATAATGTTCTGATGCTAGATAAACCAGCTACACCATATAACAACTGGTATGGCTGGGATATTGCTTGTCTTTCACTATTTAAAAGTTGGGTGGGATATTATGTGTCTTTCTTAAGTATTATTTTATTTAATTAATTATTTTCGGGTTATATAAGCTGACTTATACAGACCTCCCCATTTTATGATGCAATATCTAATATAGTCGATTCGAGCCATGCATCGTAAACCGTAGTATATTTCTTAATTAATTAATTTAAGTACTAGTCGCGAAGTCCTTTTATCACACACACAGCTCCATAACATCCACATCTATACTTTACGAAACCACTTATTACAAATCGACCTCAAGGTGCCATATACGTTTACTGAAAAGTGTGTTTACAAATTTTCCGTACGCTTTTCTAGCTCTATTAACACTAGGTATTAGCTGAGTCACGCTTACGTAAAGTTTTATTTTATTTCTGATAAAATATCAATATATTACGTACTTTTAATACTTTAATGGACAGAGGAGACACAAACGTCGACCATATGAAAATTTGTTTTCTTTAAGTTATCCTAAAGCCCATTTTCAAAAGTGACTGTATCAAAGAAAATAAGGTTACACTTAATATACAGGTTTAAATGCTTAAGGTTTCCTTGATTATTATCAACTAAATATACCTTTCACTTGTTGGATGTCACCTAATGTATGATATCTTAGGCCGGAGAGGAGTTCTCGATTTACACTTAAAATATTTAGACACACTATGCTAAAATGATGACTGAAAATTATGTGAACTAACTCAACCATCCCTCAAATTACTTACTTAAGGAGGCCAATATATTGGACATAAGGTTACTATTCTTTTTTCAATATGTTTTACATCAGTGATATTAAAATGTACAAGAAAATAACGGCATTCAAAGAACCAGAGAAAGTTTAAATAATAGCCTTAGAATTTCTACAACGTATGCAGTATGTGGAAAAATATATTTTACCTCAGTCTACATATACGTTAGGGTCATTAGACCAATGATAGCGTATGGTTCCATAGTTTTGCGGTTGAAAGGGTTACAACAAATAGCCAAGATCAAACTTTCTGGCTTACAGAGACAAGCATGCCTGGCAATAACTGGTGCTCCACACCGTTAGCTGCTCTGGAAATCGTTCTGGACTTACCACTTCTCTGTGTTCACCTAGAGAGAGAGGTTAAATGGTCCACATACAGACTCCAGCAACCATCAAACATCATGGAACATAAGGGGCTGATTGATTACTTAAACAGTCATAACATCCTAGGCATGCTTTCAGATATAATATCTACAAGGACCAACCACCTGAAAGAGATGAGTGGAATCGGATTTAAATCGACTTACAAAAGGCAGACAGTTGTTGGTTTACACATTTTTCCAAAACTTCTAAAGGAACAGGAGCTAGAATTTATAGTTGTCACCCAAGATAACTATAAGAAAAATTTTAGGGTAATATATATGCTATTGAACTGTGTATATGGATGCTCGAGCTAATACATTCTAGGCACAGACCAATTAAGATCTTCTCAGGCAGCCAAGCGGCTCTTAAAACTCTTGAATCCTATCGCTGTAATTCTAAAAAAAAACAGTGTGGAATTGCCAAAAGGCTCTAACCCTATTGGGCATAAACAACAAACTTACTCTGGTCTGCGTGCCTGGCACGGAAGGTAATAGATTTAACGCCTGCCTAACCAAAGTAGTAAGCACTGGACCGCTAGATGGTGCCTGCTTACTATTTTACATGTCGCTATCGTAAAGATACCGAGATGTACCAAATAGTCAAGGGATCCTCGTGTCGTTCGTCACATGCCTACCTTGCACTGACGAGAGCCAACAGCTCGAAACTGCAATATGCAAGTGGTATGGGACGAGAGCTTCTTTAAGTAGGATCAGTCTTTCGGCTGGTGTTTGTTGCAATCGAAGCATTAGCGTTTTTTTGGTAATATGCGATTATTACACTTAACGCGCTAGGCTTGTAACTTGTAATTCAGCGCTCGGCGGGGCACATAGCCCGGAGAGTAGCTGTTGGCTGCAGACTGGTTACATTCCTTATAGTAAAATAAGAATTTTATAGAGGAGCTTGCGACTGAAATATTATGTTTTAATATTTCTGTCCTCTAGAAGCACATTTGAACAATGCTGAGCCCAGTCACGCTATTTATTTTTCGACTGCAACAGACGCTGGACCGCTAGATGGTGCCTGCTTACTATTTTACATGTCGCTATCGTAAAGATACCGAGGTGTACCAAATAGTCAAAGGATCCTCGTGTCGTTCGTCACATGCCTACCTTGCACTGACGAGAGCCAACAGCTCGAAACTGCAGTCTGCAAGTGGTATGGGACGACTGGCACGAGAGCTCCTTTAAGTAGGATCAGTATTTTGGCTGGTGTTTGTTGCAACCGAAGCATTAGCGTTTTGTTGGTAATATGCGATTACACTTAACGCGCCAAGCTTGTAACTTGTAATTCAACGCTCGACGGGGCACATAGCCCGGAAAGTAGCTATCGGTTGCAGTCTGTATATACTCATTGTCTTCAAAACCGATACTTTTATGTCTGTTAACTTATTTATGGCTAAACTAGTAGACAAGTAGTTCTATCTGCTTATTTCTTGACCAAATTTAATGTTTGAGACCTCAAAAGATCGAGCCTTTAAACGTCCTAAAAATTATTATCCTTGAGGATTTTCACAAAAATACCGAGTTTCAAGAAAAATATGCGCCGCTTCTCTTTTGGGATGATATTTCCTCGAACTTATTTTCTGTTCATTAGTTCCCTAACTGATATGGTGGAAAGCAAAGAAGACAAAGTTAAAAAAATATTCTTATAAGCCCAAAAAAACGGTTATGTTATTGGGGCAACTATCCAGCGCGGGAATATGTCCCGCGCTGGAAAAAATATTATAAGTATGGATACTTTGCAACAAATTACCAGAACATCTTAAACTTATACAGATATTAAATGCCTTAAAAAGCACGTAAAAGACTTTTTACTGCAAGAAAGTCTTTATGATAGCTTTACCGTACCTACTGCCTGTTCAGTTTTATTTGCAATTTTAATCTTTGAGTTTACTTGATTACTATTTTAGCAACGCTATATAGCTTTACAAGATAAAGAAATCATTGATGTAACTATAACTTTCCTAGTTTGTCATTATTATTATTTCGAGCTCATCGTTCCCTCTTATAAGGGATATGTTTATTTAAAACCAAAGTTAAATTGATTAAACACAGTTAAACGCAGTGATTGCTTCTACAGATGACAAAATACGTATTTACGGATATGTTGGAGAAAACTTAGAAATCGTTAAATAACTGAAAGTTGGAAGATAGGTAATTAAATTTATATCCACAGACCGCAATAATTTAGGGATATTTCTAATTTACTGAAATAATAACAAATCATTAACAATAAGTTAATACTGTTTTTAAATATATATGTAAAAGAAAATTAAAAGTGATATTTAATATTAATAAATCTAATATCGTATCTAAAAAGTATATTATGTAATTTTTACAGTATGTGTGATGAAAAATTAAAATAAAAATCGTTCTGCTTGCTTTTCTTCAAATAACTACAGCACTACACCGTTTTTTCATACACAAAATCAAGGTGCACAGACAATCCGGTCGACATGTGTTTTTGGAAAACCAACGTTGGCATTGTTTTTATTCTATAGAGAATCGATGGAGGATTAATTGTAAGTACAAATCCAAAAGTGCTCACTTTTTGATGTAGCAGTCGTCCAATATTTTGAAAAAAAAGTGTTATGTTTAAATACCTCGGCTCTCGCTCGCTGTTTTAAAATACACAAAATGTACTACATGCTTGGATGTCTTCATGTAAAACATTATTTTGCGCGGGGAGGCAAAAGTTGAAGTCATAAATATAGTTTTTCGCAAAAGCCTATGCAAAACTATATAATGCTTCTATAGCATGTCGGAGCAAGAGAGATTTTGAGGTATTATATATATATATATATATTATTTAAATTTATTGATTTTAGTTTTAAAGTTAACCCATATTATATTGAAATATGTTATTGCTCAGCAAGGACCAACGAGAAGGTATGAACATATCTTGCCAGGAGGGGATGGGACAGGTTAGATTAACGAGGGGCAACGATTTTAGTCAAAAATAAAATAAAAATTTAAGTTTCTTCTAAAATAAAAACGTAAATTTCTTGAACAAAGCAAAGAATTGTTATATGAAAACAAAAATAAATATTTGTATACTTATATAAAACATAAATAAAAACAAAATTAAAATATTTCTCTAGAATGAAGTAACTTAAATTAAAATTTTTTGTCAACTAAATAAAATATATTCCACGAAATGTAACAATAAAAAAGTGAATGAAAAAATGAAGAACAGTTAAATGTTAATAGATGCGTCTGAATCTTCACTTTCTGAGGAGGAATCATTATCCAGTTGAATTAAAATCGGCGCACTAGGGGGTAGCGTTGGATATCGATTTTCTTCTCCAATTACATGCCTAACGCACTTTTTCCATAAATCAGTATTATTGTCAATGTCATTTCTTACTTCTCTTATATGATCAACTACTATAGCACTTAACGTTGGAGAATTATTACATTTTCGTAACCGTATTTTTAGTGTTCCCCAAACCATCTCGCTAGGATTAAATATGCAATAGTATGGAGGTAACCGCAAAGGTTTATGACCGTGTATATTGGATAAGTTATCAATAACATATTCCTTTTTGAAATTCTGTTCTTTTATTCTTTTCAGTAATTCGTGTTTTATTGGAACTTTTACAGGAATTTCCATTTTTTTTTTTCTCATGAATTATAAAATGTCTTCCTTTTTTGTGCTGTTATTTGGTATTTTATTTAATATATACGAGTGATAAGAAGCATTATCTAATACAATTACCGAATTTGGCAGAATATTTGGTAGAAGCTGTTGAGAAAACCATTTTTCGAATAGATCGGCTGTCATGTCTTCGTGATAGTCTGCAGAAGAGTGCGATATTTTTTTGGCCGACAAGAGCAACGCATTGGGTACAAACCCATTTTCACTTCTCGCATGAAGTATGATATCGCGTTTTCCTCTAGAACACGGAGTATTTAAAACACAATTGTGCGAACTATTTACCCAACCATACTGTACAACATCATGCGTGTTAAACCACGTCTCGTCTAGATACACTATATGCCTGTTTAGTTTACGATATTCTCTAATTTTTTCCAAATAATCTACTCGAAGTGAAACTATACGTCGCGATTCCATAATTACCATATGACTGTCAAGTTTTTTATGTTTAAAACCGCATTCTAATAAGACATTTCGTAGAGTATCTAAAGACCTATAATTATAATCAGGATAATCGCTCAATTTTTCTTGAATCATTTTTAACGTAGGAACTATATTTTCTTCATACATACTATAAATTATACGCCGTATTACATCTCTAGTGGCATCATCAATATTTTTTAATTTCGTATTTTTCCTTTTCCTCTTTGCGCTTCGCCTTCTTGAATTACGCGATAAATTGTTGATTTTGATATTTTAGTTAATTCGTTAATACGTCGTATTATTTCTTACTCACATTGTTCAGAATTTTCGCTTTTCAAACATTCATGTATATTTAAAATAATACGTTGACTTTGCACGTGTAAATCTTGGTTTTTAAACTCTGAATTTATTTCGGCTTTTTCGACAATAACCGGTTCAACTATTTAGGGATATTCGGGCGTTATTATATTATCCTCTGCTTCAAATGGTCTCCAGAAAGCCATGGTAAATTAGTAAATAATTAAAATATTTTACCTTTTATACAGTAGTAAATATTTATAAATATGAACAGTAACTAACTAAACTCCTATGCTTAATATTATAATAGGTATTTATGCACTGCACTGGCACATAGACATCACGTTTGTTAGACTTCCACGTTGACTGATAAGAAACGATTTACGAGTTTTTTTGTGTCTGTTTTATTACCTTTAAACCAGTGCAGTCGTAGATGGTTAATTCAGGCTGATTATATTGCCAGTCTCGGACTCGCCTGCACAGTTTCAACTACCGTTGGAATCTCGATACCATTGCCAACAGACTTGCACTGGAGTCCTGTCTTTAAAACTTGATAAAATGGATTGATCGTTCGAACAGCTGCAGAAGACAAAGCAAGAGTTTATGGAGAAGTTGACCTAGATCTGCTGTTTGGGCATCTGTGCTTTCATCATAGGGTTATCGTGGCTGACATTACTGATGATTTCATTTTGGGATTAGATGTTATGGGAATGCATGGATTTATACTTGACGTGAGAGAACGAATTCTGAAGATTGGAAAGAAGAATTTATTCAACAGCAGATGACCGGTTTCAAAAAGCAAGGCTACCGACGGCCCAGCCCATCAGGATTCCTGCCCGTTCAGAGCAGATAATCGAGGCTGTTCTTGAAGGCAACTCTGGTGGATACCGCGTTGGCCTCGTTGAAAGAGATTAAGATGGAAAACATAATGGTAGCAAGGACTTTAACTCTGACAAAAGACAACATTCCATTAAGAGTGGTTAATTTAAATTCCCACTCATTAACTTTCATTGAAGGCGAAGCGCTAGGATCCTATGAACCAGTCCAGTGGATAGCAAGGTGCGCAGAGTAGGGGCCAAATGAAGCAATATAATGTCCCTTTTGAGAGGATTGCTATCGATATAGCGGGCCCATTCCCAGTGACAGATGATGGCAATAACATCGCTACGGACTATTTTTAAAAATGGCCTGAAGCCTATGCCAGTCCAAATCAGGAAGTAGTTACTGTTACTCGAGTTCTAGTAGATAACCTCGTATGCCGATTTTTTGTGTACCCCTGGAGCTACATTCCAATCAAGAAAGAAACTTTGAGTAGTCAGGGGTATTTCAGAAAATTTGTGAAATGTTGGGCAATCACAAGACTCGAACAATCACTCTTCATCCCCTGTCAGATGGAATGGTGGAACGATATAACAAAACCATGAAGGAGCATCTTTCTAAGGTGGTTCATAAGAACCGGCACATACCATTTTTCTTAATGGCATACAGGGCTGCCATTCATGAGACTACTAAACAGACACCGGCTCGTGTAATATTTTGGCACGAGATCAGACTGCCATATTGATGATGTTTGGTACCCCAGATAAGGAGCCACTGTCCATGAGTGACTATGCAGATGAAGTTAGTCAACGGCTGAAGAATGTCCACGACTTCGTTCGAAATCAAGTTAGCAAAGCTAGTGATAGAATGAAGGTTCGCTATGACCGGAAGGGACGTTAACAGGATTCAAGGAGGGAGATTTGGTTTGGTTATATAACCCACAGCGAAAGAAAGGAAGATCTTCGAAGCTTCACCCACTTTGGGAAGGGTCGTATTCTGTCATCACCCGGAGTAATGACGTTGTTTATCGGATTCAATAAAGTAAGAAGTCTAAGATGAAAATAGTGCACTTGGACATATTGGCGATATATGTTGGGGACTCTGAATTGCCTGACCGGGATGTTCAGGTTTAAGGAGGGGGCAGTGTTTTGTGCATGCCACGCCACTGCCTCATGGAAAATACTAGACGGACTGGAACGATACACTGAAACATTCTGGAATCATCGAGTATATTCGACGCGAGTATATATAGAGTGGAACCAAGCGCACTGGGGACAATTTTATATTAGAAAAGTGATAAGGTGAAATAAGAAACAGTATCAAGTTGTGAATTTATGTTAGTATAAAGTATAATTAGTTGTGTTATTTTTAACGATTAATTGTAATAATTTTAAGTGATTAATAAATTTGTGATTTATGAAGATTATTGTTGCAATTTATTGAACCTACATACAGGCTGTTTACTGGAGATTGTAAACACGTAACAGAAATATCATATTTCAACCGTTTTTAAAAGATATTTTATAAAATCATGCCTTTTCATTTGCTACATTAGCTTTTAATCTAAAAATGCCTTATAATGATAAATTATACACAAATATAATTCTCGTGGCACTAAGAAATATTTACTTTAATCTGAACTAATGACGTTTTATGTCGTAGCCGGGCCATCCAACTTAGAGATTACATAAATACGAATTTAGAAGTCGACAAAGGTAGGTAATTCACAAATTCACAGTTCCCAGGTGGTCCTAAGCGCCTACTATGATACTGATCCTAGCACAAAAGCTACAACAGATGACTTGCCTGATTGGATTAGACATGCTTTCGACCTTCTACATTCATATTGTACGTGCGGTTCCTCGTTGCTATCTTTGTGTATTTTCGACATTATTTACAGTCGATATAAATCCTTATAAATGAGATTTAAATCAATAAACGATAAAAAAAGGAAACGAAGTATATTTTACGATTTTCCTAAGTTTGTACGATTGTTTTCTAAAAGATTAAACAAGACAAGAAAAAAATAAAAATTTAATATTTTGTGCTCTAGATTTTCTTCTTTGCCCTCCATTTCAGAATTGAAACTTTCGGAGATTTGATGTCTCATTATGAGCGATTGATAGCATCAGCATCGACCTAAATTTCCACGGGGACAGTTTACCTCCGCTTATTCCGCTGTGGCCTTTAAGACCGATCCGTTTCATACTGTGAGAAGTTGCCAGAGTCTTCACCAATCATGAAATATGTAACAATACAGTTTGACGATGAAAAGTAAATGTTTGTTTTTTTTCTGTTTCGTTTAATAATAGCTTAAAATCATTATCGCCAAAATGTGTCACTGGTGACAGAATTGTAAAAATGAATTGTCACATATATTTGAGTATTCAGTAACCTATTGCAAAGTTTGTTAAAACGCCGAGGCATTTAACAGAAGAAAAAATGTAGGCAATTGCTAAATTATAAGAAAACTGGTCGATGGGTATGGTTGCTGCAGAATTAAATGTTAGCATAGCCATATTTTAGGAGACGACTTTGTGGGATAAAAGTTATTATTTGTTTTCCTTGTAAATTTAGAATTACGATTTTCTCAAATCTGTTCAAAGAGTCGTATACTTTTCGGTTTTCGCCATTGTACCAACATGAAGTTGTAGAATATTACAATTGTAAATTGTATTCAAGGCGAGATCGAACGAAAATGACATAAAGTAACTTGTAGCGTACTTTCCCACAATTAAGCACGGAAATACAATAATCATAAAACTATCAGATGTTATACCTTTAAGGTAAAATGCCGACAGGCTGGAGGCAGTAATGGCCAACTACAATAGCCAACTGTAATTTGGAAATTACGCTCATTTACCCATCCCTCGAGAGGTATACGAGAGACCGCCGAAATGCAGGCAAAAGAGGCCAGTCACAATTCTGTTCTCAAACAATTCACTTCGTATATTTAAACTTAAGATTCGTAACCACTTTTTGTTAAAGTTTTATTTAATAAATAACTCCTTCTGAAAAACATTTAATTAGTTATACCCACACAACATAACTGATGAGTGGAAATGTTTTTAAAGCCTTTACACTTACGTATCACGAAACCAAGGCTTTTAAAAGGGCAATCAGGTCAATTCTACATGTTTATTGAAAGACAATTTTGAATCGAAGGTCTTTGTAAACTTTCGTTGTCAACGTTATAATTAAACATGTACATGTTGCTTTTTCTGCCAAATGACATTACATTACATTTGCTGGCATTAAGAGCTAAATACTTGTCGCTGCACCAAGTATTGATGGTATGTACGAAGTGTTGAAGATTACATCAATTGAGTCAAGCAATAGAAATATTTTTAGATCATCTGCATACAGGAGGAAATGGATGTTATTATTGAATCCCTCCAAATATCGTTAGTAAACATAAATATATATAGGAGTGAAGAATTACTTCTAAAAAATTTCCAAAGTTACAAATGATAGTAACTGGTCTATATAGTTTATTATCCCGCTCATGTCATCTTTTTTTTAATACAGAATATACACGTGAAGATTTCCACTTCTGAGGAAAACTTGCACTTCTTAATATTGTTATAGATAGTTAATAGTGCTTTGGCAAATACAGTCACACAATCTTTAATAAGAGATACAGAAATTAGATCGGGACCTATGTTCATAGTGGTTTTAGTTTTTTTAATTCACTTAATTATCTCATCTCCAGTGATAGTAGACAGATTTAAGACATTTGAGTTAATTTGAGGTGTAACGTTAAAATCATCGACAAGGAATTGGGAGGTTTGAGGGATTTCGAAAAGTCAGCAAAGCTATCAACAATTAATTGCGCGTCTTCAATAATTTGAATTTCAAATTTTAAAGGTGAAGAGATGGATGTAGAATTATTTTCTGTTTTAATAATACTCAAGATTCTTTCTGTAACCGTTGACCGACAATAATTAGTATTGAGTGTAAGAGTGATTGTAAAATGATATCTTTAAAAGTTCGACTATTTATACCATAAATGTCAGTGCAAATAGAATATTTTCTTTACGGCCTCGGTAATATTATCTGTAGAAGTAAGTGTTCAGCAATGGTAAAGAGATACATATTAAATGCTTCTGAAGAAATATTTTGTTCAGAATAATTCACAAATGACTTGTTACGCTCGAAAGGGAACAATTTCCAGCTACCACGAGCTTTATTATATATAATTACTAATCACAACTTTATGTCGACAATACCAAAATTATATCCCTTTTTCGTATTGTATAACTTAAAGTCACTAGTGCAATTTATGACAAATGAATATTGCGGTGGAGAGGACAGGTTTATAGTAAACGAAGAAATTGAGACAAATGTATTGATTTACACAAATGTTTATACAAGAAAGCTGGCAAAATAGATAGATATTGGTCATAGGCAGTAAGATGTATATTAACTAAACATGGTTTTAAATGCTACAAATACCAATTCCAACAAGAATTACATGAAAACGACGAAAACTGCAGGTTGATCTTTTGTAATTGCTGTACTTAACACGTATACTTAAACAATACAATTTTACTTAGTGATGAATCTCGTTTTACGGCTAATGGCATACACAATAGACATAATCTACATTATTGGTTCTAGAGAAAATTTACACGAAATGTTTGAAGGCAACCATCAGGATATATTTGGAGTGAATGTGTGGGCTGAAATATTCGGTACAAAAATTATTGGTCCTAAACTATTGCAAGGACCACTAACCGCCGCGCATTTTGCAAAATGAAATAGAAAACGAACTGGATGAACTTTCCTTGAAAGATTTCAGAACAACAACCGCTGTATAATGCTGGTTTTGTGAGAAATTACCTTAGTGCGAAGTTTGACAATCGGGTAATATCTACTAATGGAACTATGAGGTGACCTGCTAGGTCACCAGACCTAACTCCACTTGATTTTTTTCTTTAGGGTTATCTGAAGGACAAAGTATACTCAACGCCGTCTGCAACATTAGAAGAACTCCAAAATAAAATTTTAAATGCCTTTGAATCCATAGCTCCAGTCATGTTACAAAGTGTTATGAGAGAAACTCTTCGAAGAGTGAACAAGTATTCTGAAACGGGTGGGCGTCATTTTGAGCACCTGTTATAGGTTTGGTATTTATTTATTTATTTATTCATCCATTCATTCATTCATATATTTATTATTTACATTGCTCTACAGGTTACAACAATCCGATTACAGAGTTATGTTGTATTGTTCTAATTATAATATTTATAAATTTAGTAAGTTGCTGTCTAGATATGTATCGTAACTTATAAATTAGTTTGGATTTTGTGAATTTTTGTGTTTTTGCTAAAGATTCATAAACATTTTTGTTATATTTATCAAAATAAATTTTCCCTAATTACAAAAATAATCTGTTTTTCATAGCTTACTGCAAGATGTGGACACATAATTCGAAATGCTTCTACAAAACTTAATATGTACTTTAATTTATATTCAATTTTGAATAGGGAAAAACCAGTCTAAAGCAAATTTACCACTCTATATGATAAAAAAATAAAACATACAGAGTACTATTTGAAAAATTGGAGTTAAGACTAATTGAATTTGCATAGAAATGGAAAAAACATTTCAAAATTCAAGCAAATGAACAAACAAAATAGGCCAGTTTTACATTTAATTTGTTGAGAAATACCCTTTTATTCAAATTCAAAGTCTACTATGAAATTTTTTAAAATTGTTCATGAATTCCAATGCCAACTAGAAATAGCAAGTAAATGCAATTTCCAAGGTTATTTTTCATCCGATTTTAAATCTGAAAAAAGTGTTGGAAAGAGAAATTACAGCTTTATGAGAAAAGTAGCTTAAATATACAGGGTGCTATTTAAAATAAGATAGTTATGGCATTTTTCGGCCATACCGGAAGTGATTTTTTTACCACAGAACGGTCAATATGTGGCCATTGATACCTATATTTGATTTTCCAAATTTCTAAATTTTATTTTTTAAACTGTAGAAAAAGTGGGGGGGGGGGGGCTAGATACTTTCTGGGTCTACCAGTATGTTTTGTAAAACTTAATTTTAATTAATTTTGGTGTATTTATTTATATGTTGTATATTTTATGTGTGTTTGTTCATTTATTTATATATTTATTGTGTGTTATTGTATGTGTGTTTATTATATTTTATCTGATCTTCAGACAGCATTTTGTCGTATCTTATATCATGCAAATGATCTCTTGGATAAAAATAGAATTGGGCTGAATTGAATCATGAAACCACTGTACACGTGAATTATGATTAATTTTAAATTTTTTACTGGAACACTTTTTTCATTAAGATATAACTATTTGTTCACTAAAAACTACTAAAAAGTTTCTAATAGACTTGGAATTTTCGTTGATGTTATTTAATGCCTTTCACACTAACGATTCTTTACAAGGTTTTTATAGTTTTTTTACCTATAAAATTAAATAAATAAATAAAAACAATTTGAATGCATATTAGTAACTATTTACTATCACCTCACTTGATGAACTTAATAGCTTCCTAATAATAAATTAATTATTGTTGAATAACAGCAATCAATAACAGTAATAAACACAGCAAATTGTAAATTTCATTTTCCGTTTTCAAATGACACTGCACGTAGGTTGCATTAATGTGGCCATTTTAAAACTAATTTTGAATTTTCAACATGCATACTTCATAATATCGCAATAAATTTAATACTTTCCTTACCAATATTTTGCAGTGCTAAGGCAGTACTCGGCTATAGTCCCACCCATCGACATAAAGCCAAGTCCCTCCCATGTATTAAATCGCTTGGTTATGCTGGAAGTAACTTTTGTCTATTGCTTACCGCTTGACTGACTCCCATGGTACCTACCAGCTGTACCAAAATTCACTTCCCTAAGTACAATAGAACATATGAATCTCTCAGCCAATAGAGTACTGAAAACTTACCACCAGATGAAAATTTATTTTTTTATTCCGCTGAATTATTATGGCTTGTAATTTAGTTTACCTCTTCGTGGTTATCGCGTGAATGTGTTTTTCGGCTACCTCAGATTAGCGATGTCGACGCGTGTTTCGCTTTCTGAAAAATGATCTAAATGTCTTTTCATTCACGGTCGTTGGTTGGGACTTTTTTGTGAAAATGGATATGCGGCCCATTTTTGGCGGATACCCATTTCAAGGTAATAATATTTAGATGGTAGAAATGCAAAAATAATCTTTTGTTGGCAATGAAGAAGTATACTTTACATTAAATTTACCGTCAAAACGGTAAAATCAGATAAGATAATATATTAGCATATGTAAATGTAATAGTATATTAATATTTATGGAAATCATGAGACTTCAAGGCTTGAGGCCTGTTTTATAATAATATTGAAACCAAGAACATACTTCTGAATTTTCACGAAATAATAATAGCTTTTGAATACAAAATTTATATATTAAAATTTAAAGGATATATCTTGAAATAAAAATTGCACCGAAACTGTACAAATATGTCACAGCTAATGAAACAAAACTAAGGATGTAGACAAATGATAGCCTATGAGATGTATGCACTAAAGAGTACACTGGATTGATAGAAATAAGTTTTAAAAAAACTATTTCAGAACATAAAAGAAACGTTAACAATAAAAGCCATGCTTAAATTTAGACAAAAGACATCAGTTGGAATTATCAATTTGAAGTATTGTCTACAGTTTGTAAACCATTGATTTCAATTATAATCGAATTGAGTACAATATTATAGATTTTCCATTACCAGTAGTTTTCGCATCTTTCTCGAAGAAACAAAATCTGAAGGAATTTAAAACCTACATGGAAATATACAGTGATTCACATAAAACTTTCCAGGCAGCTTCCGTATTAACGAAAAGAGGTATTCAATTTCTGTAAAGGCCCGTCGTTACGTATTTTTGGTGGCTTTATTTTGTCGTTCACAGTGGCGTCCGCGACGTGGCGCCGGAAAGAAAATTTTTGATGACGAACTTTGACAGTATGATATTAAAGTTTGTTTAGTTCTAAGTACTTTTTTCAGTATACACTTTTCTATTAAAAGCAGTGGTTTTCGAGATAAATCGAAAAAAAATATTAAGTCAAATATGTGGTAACTAGCAAAAAAATTAAAATCCTCAAAGGTAGTCACTACATATAATAGGTATAGAGAATACAACCAGAATTGAAACAGTATAAAAACTAAAAGCCAGCAAAAACAGTCGCCATCTGTTGCGGAGGTAAACAGAAGAAAAACAATATGTTTTTGCCGGCTTTTAGTTTTTATACGGTTTCAATTCTGGTCGTATTCACTATACTTAGTTTAAACTGATTCGCAATCTTTCAAATGGTTGCAGAAATATGGCGTTGAAATGCAAACTTATTTTTCGATAGCTGGAACATTGAAACATAGCGTACACGATAAGGTACCAAATAATATACATACACTTTTTTAATGACGCATTTTTTTAAAAGCCAATGTCTTTCAAATTAGCTAATATTTCCTATTGTTAAATTTTTTAAACTATAATTTTCATTAACCTCTATATTGTTTTGTTAATTATATAAACTAGTGATCCTAAGACTAATTTAATAATACAAAGTCAAGTACGTTGTGTAGTAATTTATTGTGACGTTTGTTGACATACAATCAATTCTTAAGTTTTTAAATGCGTTTGTTATTACGAAATAATTCAGAAATGGTTGAGTACACCAACGAAGACAAATTAAACATGATTTTCATCTGCGAAGAATGTAGAAAAAATTCCCACAAAGCCAAAATGTTATTCTATTTACGTTTTCCCAATTTGAATAAACCAGATTATAAGACCTTTATTTCTTTAACTAATAATTTTAAAAATTACGGAAGTTTTAAAAAGTTAAAGCATAATGAACAGTTAACGGCTACAAATGATGCAAATACTGCTTTAGCAATTAACAATATTGTAAATAATCCAAATATATCTTTACGGAAATTATCGGTTGATCTTCTTTCTCCTCCTGTCGAAAAATTTTAAAGAAAAATAAGTACCGTCCATATAAGTTCATTATGTTCACAATTTAAAACGTGGTAATTTTCAGCATTGCATAATTTTTTTTTGCCTAATTGTCGGTGATACATGAAGAAAATCTGAAATATTTGAAAAATGTGTTGTGGAGCGATGAGAGCTGCTTCCATAGTATTGAGCTTGTGACTACACAGAACGCTCGGTATTGGTCTCAAAATGATCTGAGATGGGTACGAAGAATCAGGAATCAAACAGTTTTTAAAGTAAATGTATGTGTGGAATATTGGACGGACACATAGTCGGACCTTATCTATTTCATGAAACGTTAAATGGTGGTAGATATCGAAGGATCCTGCAAGAGGAGCTGCCACTAAGAAACATTCCTCATAATGGGCACATAATCTGATTTCATCAAGACGGGACACCGGCATATAATTCAACAATAGCAGTTAGACACTTGCAACGAACATGTCCTGGAAGATGGATAAGAACTAATGGAGTACTCAGGTGGCCAGCACGATCACCTGACTTAAGTTCACTAGATTTCCTCTTAGGGGGGCATCTAAAAAATTTAGTTTACACAGAATCAATTGATGAAATGGCAGACCTATACAACAAAATATATGCGAGTGTTGCCACAGTAGACAGAAATACCTTAACGAAAGTAACTGGGGAAGAAATAATTAAACGATTTAACATTTGTATTCATGAAGGTGGAAACAATTTGGAACATTTATTTTAAAAATAAATACATACACATGTACATATTTTATTTAAAAGTTAAAATAAATTATTAAAAAAACTTATTTGACTTTATATTATTTCGATTTATCTCGAAAACCACTGGTTTTAATAGAAAATTGTATACTACAAGAAGTACTTAGAATTAAACAATATTTAAAAATATTGTACTTTCAAAGTTAGAGTCATCGAAAATTTTCTTTCCGGCGTCGCGACTTCGCGGACGCCTCTATCATTGACATCATTTGAACGACAAATAAAGCCACCAAATGTACATGTAACGACTGGCCCTTACAGAAATTGAATACCTCTTTTCGTTATTACGGAAACTGCCTGGAGAGTTTTATCAGAATCACCATGAATAGTGCATTGAAAGAACTAAAGAATAATATAAAGAATTTTTGAAAAACTACAAAAGGGAACAAAAATATACAATAAATTGGCCAACAGACACGTATTCTGTTGTACCGTTTTTAATGTTTTAGTATTAGTGAACTTGATATTCTTCGAGTACCAGGTTTTAAGTAACATATTTCACAAGCTTTGATTATATTGTCACCATTTTTCCTATACATCGGAAAGCAGAATGAAATTTCAGAGACGAGTTTTACTTACAAATAACAATATAATGTAATCAAGCGCGGTACCTGTCACAAACAATATAAAAACAGCTAATGACAAAATATTCATAAATATGTACTGTGTGATAAATAGGTTTTTTTTATAAAAGTCTAAACAAAAAAGGTTTTTATGGGATAACTAGACGGTATGTAGCTATAAAAACAAAGAAGTAGCGACTGATGGGTATTGTTGTTTACTTATTGATTTGCAATTCTTCATGCGGATAAATGTTGGGGCCCTTTCGCTTTTCTTCTACATTAATATATTTTTTTAAACTTGTGGTCATGTTTCTTTTTATAAAAAAGAGCTGCCGATTTACTAGTTTTATGGAAATTTTGAATCATCTGCTTTGTGTTAAAACTTTTTAGTTCTTTTTGGTTATGTTCTATCCAGATCCCTTCGATTATCTTATATACTCTTATAGTTTTTAAACTCTGTTCAAATTTAACAAAAGAAGATAAATTTAACACTTTTAAATCATTCGCTTTATTTTCACGCTTTTTATTTGTTTTTTTCACTATGATCTGTTCAGAACCTTTCGATTGACTTAAATATTTATATATTTTTAAAAACCTTTATTCAAATTTAAAAAGAGAGACCGCTATTATGAAAATCTGGAACCATCGGCTTCTTGCTCACAATTCTTGCATGATTTTTTTCATTAATATATTTTTGAGAACCCCTATTCAAATTTTAAAAAATAAGAGTTGCTATATAGAATTCAATATTTTTGTGGTAATCTTGAATATCGGCTTAATGCTTACACTTTTTAGCGCTTTTTGCTATGTACCATCCAGAACCTATTGACTTTCTTGCGTATTCGCATATTTTTGAAAACTTGGTAGTAGAAAAATGTAAGGACTGATGATGTTTAATTTTTTTATGGAAACCTTCAATTCGGGTTTATGGTCCCACTACCTACTTGTTTTTAATCATGATCTCTACAGAGCCTTGACTCTTCTTTCTTATTTACATATTTTTGAAAATTTAAAAATAATGAGATCTACCGAAGTTGAATATTTTTGCGAAAATTCTGAATCATCGCTTTATATACTTATTTCATCCACGTCCAGTGGAAGTATAGTAACGCAAAAAAAAATTATTTTTTTTTGTTGAAATAGGCTTAAAATGTCATGAAACGTCGGGATTTTAAATTTGAGCGAAAACAATTCCCTGTCTGTCTGTCGGTCTGTAACTTTTTTTTTTGCGCACGTTTACTCCGGAACCGTTTGTGATATTGACTTGAAATTTGGGACACTTATGTACTGTAACGATATCTAGAACTAGTTTATATTTTCATCTAATTCTCTTGAAGAGTTCGGGAGTAAATGGGGTAAATAAAGGTAAATAGGCAAAACAAGCAAGAGTCCATAAAATTGCAATTTAGGGCATGTACGAAAAGTTAAAGCCTCAAAAATTTTTTTGGCATCAGCCACCCCTCCCCCCACTATCATCCCCAATGCCACCCCTACACTATTATGAAAGGGAGTAAAAAAAATTAAAATCTGATTTAGTGTACATACAAGAACGAAACGTTTAAAAAAATTTTTTGGCATTAGCTACCCCATTTACCACCCCATTGCCAACCCCACCCTATTATTAAAGAGGGTAAAAAAAATTAAAATGTGATTTAGTGTGTATACAAGAACGAGACGTCTAAAAAAAATTTTTGGCGTTAGCTACCTCCTTTACCACCCCATTGCCACCCCACCCTATTATTAAGCGTGGTAAAAAAAAATTAAAATGTGGTTTAATGTATATACAAGAACTAAACGTCTCAAAAAATTTTTTTGGCGTTAGCTACCCCCTCTACCACCTCCATTGCCACCCTCACCCTATTATTAAAGGGGTAAAAAAAACTAAAATTTGATTTAGTGTATACACAGAAATGAAACGTCTAAAACAGTTTTTTCGCGTTATCTACCCCCTCTATCAACCCCATTGCCACCCCCATCCTATTATTAAAGGGGGTAAAAAAAATTAAAATGTAATTTAGTGTGTATACAAAAACAAAACGTCTAAAAAAATTTTTTTGGCTTTGGCTACCCCCTCTACTATCCCCATTGTCACCCCACCCTATTATTAAAGGGAGTAAAAAATTAAATTGGAATTTAGTGTGTGTACAAGAACCAAGGGCCTCTAAATTTTTCTTTACATTAGCCACCCCCTCTACCACCCCCACTCTATTATTAAAAGGAATAAAATATTACATTGGGATTTAGTGTGCATAATAGATAAGATTGGATACAAAATCTGGATGTGGAAGTAGTGATTCCTTGAGCAGCGGTTTTATTTAAATTGGTCCTTTAATTGTACGTTCAGAGTATTTTGGTAATCTTCTCTATTTATATATATCGACCGCCGACGCGGCACAAAGAGGTGGAGCAGGGAAGTTTGTATGTTTGTCATTTCTTTGCAATCGCGCCAATATCCATTGGCTTGATGACGGTCTCGATAACTAGGGCCGAGTAGGACTACTACTCTTTGCTCCTAGATTATCTCTGTAGACCTGGACCGGCCTTCGTGATAGGTGGGCCCGCTTACTTCTACCAGACCCAGCCCGCAAATGCGAGATGTGTCGTGGTATTTTCTGCGGACCTCCCCTGGTCCTGGCTCTTCAACCTCGCTGGCAGAGGTCTCTTCTGGCGCTCTTCTTGTCTTGATATTTTCTTTCTTCGCCAGCTTGTCACCCCCGTGGGTAGTCATCGGTCTAGTTGGGTTTTAGGAAGTTTTGTCTGGGATTGACTGCCGGTACGTAGGACACAGTAAAGGTGTGTCCTACCCCGGATCATCGGAAAGGTAAGGATATGAGCTGTGTAGCTCGGGAGTGTGGAGACCCTAAGTGCTTTTTTAGCACTTTCGGACTCCACGGAGCAGGTAGGACAACGGGCGTTGGACGGTATGTTGTCCGAGACGCCCGCAAGGAGATTGGGTTTGGGTAGAAAAACGTCATGTCTCTGGTAGTGGTGGTCCGTCCTGGGGTATCTGAAACAGATCGGTTAGCGGGAAATATAAGTTATACTCACCCGTTGTCCAGAAGCTGTACCCTCGGCCGTTTGTGCCTCGGGGCGTCGGCAGGGTCGTAATCAGTGGCCTGTCTGATTAGCGGGTTCCCGTGCTCCTCTGCTTGGGCGTACAGCTTCTTCGCTCGTTCCCGGATGACTTCAGTGACCGTGGTGTACTCCAGGTCTCTGACGATGTCTGCGTTTCTCACGTACCATGGTGCGTCAACCGCCGTCCTGAGGGCGATGTTTTCCACTGCCTGGATTTTCTTCATGTAGGACTTTGCCTGGTAACCCCACGCTACCGAGGCGTACGTCAGCTGCGGCCTGATGAGGGTTTTGATAAGCGTGAGCTTATTCCTCAGGTTGAGATGGCTACCGTTTCCCATCATCGGGTAGATGAGTTCCCTTGTGCGCCGCGCCTTGGCTGTAATAGCGTCCGTGTTCTGTCTCCACGTTAGGCTTTTGTCCATGACCATGCCAAGGTATTTGACGGTGTCGTGCCATTGGATGTCCTCGCCGTTCATGGAGACGTGTCCTGTGGGAATTTCTTTCCGCACTCGTCTGAAGAGTATGGCTTGGCTTTTGTCGGCGTTGACGGCGACTTTCCACTTCGTGCACCATTCTTCCAGGAGTGTGGCCATTTCCTGGAGTTTTCTGGTTGCGTTCCTGGCTTTCCAGGATCTGGCAATTATTGCTGTGTCGTCTGCATACAGGGCCAGGGCTGTGTGGTCGGTCCTGGGGAGGTCTGAGGTGTAGGTAGCGAACAGGTGCGGTGGCAGCACCGAACCTTGCGGGACTCCCGCCTCCACGGTCCTGTAAGTGGAGAGTTGGTCCGAGATTTTGACCCTTAGCTGTCTGCGGTGCAGGTAGGACCTCACTAGTTTGACGAGTTCGATGGGGTAACCCATACTCATCATTTTAGCTAGGAGGCCGTCGTGCCAGACCCTGTCGAACGCTTTGGCAACATCTAGGAACAGCGCCGCGGTGACTTGCCGCTGGTTGAACCCCTTAGTAATCTCCTCGGTGAGGCGAAGTACTTGGAGTTCGGTGGAATGTCCTGTTCGGTACGCGAACTGTTCATCCTGGATGATATTCAGCTCTTCTGTCTTTTCTGTGAGCCTCTTCAAGATGACCCGTTCTGCAACTTTGCTCATGGCTGGGAGGAGGCTGATGGGCCTGTAAGAAGACGGGAAAATTAGTTCTTTCCCTGGTTTAGGGATCATAATGACGTCGGCCTTTTTCCACCTGGCTGGAAAATGCCGTAACCTTAACATCGCGTTTACGATGTTGACTAGCGCCGCTACTCCTTTCCTGGGTAGCTTTTTGAGAGCGATGTTTCCTATCTTGTCACATCCCGGAGCCTTTCTCGGCTTTAGGCTCATGAGGATTTCCTTGACTTCCTCGGGGGTAGTCGGGCGGATGTGGTCGTCATCAGGCAGGCGGTGGATCCTACGTACTCTGCGCTCGACATCGTCCACCCAGTCCTCGTCCTCGTCATCGAGCTCGTTCTCTCTACACTGCAGTTCTAAGCTGTCGGCAAACGCCTCGGCTTTTTCCTGGTTAGTGTAGACGATCCTCCCTCGCTCTCCGTGAATCGGGGGTATAGGTTTCCTCCGGTTTCGCAGGGCACGTTGGGTATTCCACATACTTCTGTCCTGTGGATCGAGTGACTCAAGGTGGCGTTGCCACCCCTCCTGACGGTGTTCTTGGAGGGCGGCTTTCACTCTTCGGCTGAGGACGTTATACTCCCTTCTGTCGGCGGGGAGCCTCGTCCTCTGAGCCCGTCTCTTGGCGCTTCTTCTATCCCTTATCAGCTGCCTGCTGACCTCTGGTAGGTTCGCCATCGGTGCTGGGTGTCTTCTTACTTCTGTTTCTGTTGTGCTGGCCCTTATTGCTCCCAGGATCTGCTCCTCTAGGGTAATGGCGGCCCTCTCAACGTCCCCCACGGTATCTAGCCTGGGAATTTGTGCAATGTACTGCTGCAGGTGCAGCCGGTACGATTCCCAGTCCGTTCGTCGCTTCGTGAAGGTAGCGTTGTCGTCACCCGCCTGTCCTCCTAGAGTTAGGAAGATCGGGTTGTGCTCGGTAGATCCCTCCGTTCTGGTGGAGATCTCCGCTTCGAGGGTCATCTCCTTTAGGATGGCTATGTCCAGTACGTCTGGCCTGTTTCTACCGTTGTCAAAGGTGGGCTGGACTGGTCCTACCACCAGCAGTTCGCCGGCGTGCTGTCCCAGGAACCGCAGCAGTTCTCGTCCTCGAGTGTTGGTTACGCCGCTGTTCCATTGCTGGGATTTGGCGTTAAAATCGCCAATTGCGACGACCTGTGTCCTAGCGGGTAGAATTGCGTCCAGATCCCTCTCGGTTAGCGTGCTGTGGGGTGGCTGGTAACATGAAACCACTTGGACGTCGCCGTTTCGTGCTGTGGACACTACTACGGCGGTGGCATTCATATTTTCTAGCTCAGGTAGTACCGTCGGATGGTGAGCTATGGTCTTTTTAACGAGTAGAGCCACTCCTCTTGCGGGTCGCCGAGGTATGTTTACCCAGTCCATCCTGTACGTGTGGTATCCTGGGAAGTTGATCTCCTTGGCCGGGGTCATCTTGGTTTCCTGCAGTGCCATGACGTCTATATCGTACCTGGTCAGGAGCTCTTCGACTTCAAGTCTCCTTTGTTGCAGGCCGTTTACATTCCAGGCCGCCATCTGCAGGAATTCCGGTTTAATCTGTAAAGGCATTACAGATTAGTAAAGTTTGGCATTTGAGCAAAAAATGCACTCATCGCTGAGCACATTTGTTGCATCTGTGCTAGCACCGCTGTGAGGTTTTTGGCCTCTGGCGATGCTTGTTGTTTTGAGGCAGGGACGGTGTTCTGTCCTGCCTTGCTCTGGGCTACTTTTGCGTAGCTAGTGCCTGGCGCTACGCCGCCCTTCTTTGTTGAGGTCGTCGTCGGCCTCTGTACCGGCCTTTGAGTGGCGCTGGCTGATTGCTTGGGGTATTTTGGACACCCCTTGTAGCTGGCCGGGTGGGCCCCTTGGCAGTTCGCGCACTTGGCCGGTTCGTCTGCCTTCTTCTTGCAGTCAGTCGTCGGGTGTGCCTCGCCGCACTTCACGCATTTCGGCTGCGCGGTACACCTGGATTGTCCGTGGCCGAAACGCTGGCAGCGGTGGCATTGGGATGCCGCTACCTTGGCTCTCTGTCTCTCTGTCCTTACGACTAGAGAGCAGCACCTCCTGACTTGGAGTATCTTGTCCTGGTCCTGTGGGACTAGGACAAGTACGAGTGGCACCTCCTGTTTCGTCCGTCTGGACGTCATCCGTTGCACTGCGGTAGGTGCGAAACCTTGGTCTTGGAGGTCTTCTGCCACCTCTGTACAAGTAACGCCGCTCGGGATCCCCCTGATGACTACACGTAGCAGCCGTTCCTCTGGCAGGGTGTACGTGTGGTACTCCTTTTTCTCGTTTGCGAATATCCTAGTCATCTTGCGATAATCTTCGGATGTCGCGGGCTCGATGGAGATTCCCTCCGCGGTAACTTTAGCCTTGCTAAAGTTAATGCCGGTTTCGGTTAGACGACGGCTCACCGTTGTCCATGTCTCCTTGTTTCTCAGCACTACCGGCGGTATGCGCTGGCTTCTTGTTTTTGTTTGAGGGGCCTCAGTCTCCTCTGTCCTGGCGTTTTGTCTGGGGACGTTAGCCTCCTGCTGGGGAGCTCTAGATCCCGATCTGCTTCGTCTGGATGGCTCTGGGGGGCACTTGAGGGGCTCTTCAGCCACCTTCTTTGCCGCCTTAGGGGCCTCTTCGTCGGAGTCCGTATTAGTGGCGGGTGGGTTTTTCCGCTTCCGCGTTTGCGATTCTCCTCGAATCGCACGCAGAAGTTCTTCGTGCTGGGACTTTTGCTCCCTCTGCATTAGCTCCAACCTCTCGGTGAGCTCCTCTATTTTCTTTCTGAGGGTTTTGTTTTCCTCTGTGAGACGTTTTATCGTCTCTTTATCGTCCCTTCTGTCATCCCTTGGGGTTGGGGTATCCCCTCGGGAGCTACCGCTCTGGGACGTTTCGTCTTCACTGTAATCCATGCTACCGTCCTCCACGGTAACGTCGCTGTGGGTGTTTTGCAAGGGAATACCTATAATATTATTGGGAAAATTTATGGTTAGTAACAGTAAAAATGGTGTCTCCAAGGGAGGGAGACTTTATTTATCTTTTTAGTACACCGTCTTGAAAAAGACGTGTGTACTTCCTCTTCTTAGAACTGTCGATGACGACACTAACTGTGGGGCTGCCACTTCACTGTGCACTTTCTTGGCTCGGTACGTCTGCACTCGGTCACCTCTCGATGCACACTGTCACTGTCTGTGGGGCTTCCACTTCGCTGTGCTCTCTGATGGCTCGGCACACGTCCGCACGCTTTCACCTCTCGATACACACTGTTCTTTGCAATGGATGAGTTGAATTTAGGGTCTCTATTAGATACAGGTCCTGCGGCGCCCTATATGATCTAACGTGATGTAAAACATAAATTATTGTTTCTTAGAATAAAAAAAGTTCCTACAGCAAATTTGGCGAAAATCAGTCAAGAGTCTGTTGAGTTATTGCAAAAAAACAAAAAAATAATTTGAACTTTGACACCCTGTGGCCTGTTATTAATAGTCCATCGCGTATAAGTAATTCTTGATAACTTCAACCTCTTGTGTCTTGTAAACGTACGCTCTAATGGCGCAAGATTTTATGACATAATTTTCTTAAGTTTACACAAGAAATACATTCCTTCATTTACCCCTCCCTTCGATACACCTTGCATGAGAACTTTTTTATTTAACATTGGTCTATTTCTGCTACTGAGGTCTATCACCGACGTCTGTAGACGAGCTACCCCCACAGGAATTTTGCCGAACCTCTTCCCTTAAGAAGAGATTTGTTACTTGCCTAACATTTAATAGACAAGGGACCGACGACTTTACATCCCCTCCGAAGGATGGTATATCACCTACACAACCCTCGCCTAAGGTTGTATAGCTTCCGCGCATACACTGATATACAAGTCGCTGGAAGATGTGTGAAGCGAGGACACGGTCTTCTTTGAAACGGTCGCCCATCCAAGTACTAACCGCGCCTAACGTTGCTTTACATCACATATCGAAGTATGTACATAGTAAAGACGCATCTACGCTCGCCCCTCTGCATAAATAAATAAATAAACACCACAGAAATTAGACAACCCCCAATTCCAGAAGCCAGGGGCTTGTGCGGAAGGGGGTTACACATTGAAAAAACGCAGACATACAACCATTTCCTCCGACAATGTCAGTGCCGGAGCCAGGATTCGAACCCGGTGGTGCGATGTCAGTGTGATTAATCGCGATTGCCAAACATCGCGCCTTAAACCACTCAGCTATCGACCAGACTGCATGCGAACTATAAATCAACATAATTTACTCAAAGTAACATTGGATATCTAACTGAAGGCGCTGTATATTTGAGAGTTACCGCAAATATATCCACTGATTCAACACTCGACTCTTGCAATAATAGTTTCATTATGAATATCGCAACGGTTGCCGTAGAGAATGAGGATAACCCACTCATCTATCATTCTTGCCCATGTCTCGAGGCTAAATCACCAATCTTAACAAATTATAGTAGTACAAATTCGATGCGGCCTTCCAAATTACTCAGGCCCACCCCTGCAAATGTGATTAAATTATCATTAAGACTCCACACTATACTCTCGAAACTGATTTCTAGATGGGCTTCCGAAAGGAGGCTGGCCAATTACTATATACCTGACATTATTAATTTGAACCATACCTGGATGTGCTTGTTGGCATATGACTCGGTTTTTACATGGCAGGAAATTGCTGAAGGTTACCAAAATAATTTAAACTTCTCTAATTTACATTAATACTGTGATATTAAACAAACTCTTGTCTATTTAAAATCAGTGTGAATTTGATTTTTCATAAACTAATATTTGCGTTCCGAAATTTCTTGCATATAAATATTTGCAACATAAACTTGTAATTTCTTTTCATCAATTACTTTAAGTGTACACGGTTGGGTGTCACAAACTGAAGAGGGTCTCTTAAATAATTATCGGCGTTTCGTGTTTATTTTAAAATATCCTCAGGATAAGTTGTCTTAACCACCTACAATTTCTAATTTAAGTAAATCTATTGAATAATGATTTTTACATCTATCTCTCTACGACTGGTATTTGACTGTAACTAAATTGATATACTTAACTGCCTGCTTTCATTTCTATTAAACAAACTACAAAATGTAACAGCGCATAAAGGCATAACAGATTCACAGCATTTCACCACCAATGCAATTATTACGTTACAACTTTCCTCATTACTGTACTCACTACTAATCATAGAAAATCATCGTGTGCTATATTCATTTAATTACTGACAATTAATTAATTAATTATAGCGTCGTTAGAGGCAGCGGCTAGTTGTGATCATTTCAACTAACAATGCTGAATAGTAATACGAGTAATATCAGATTCAAAAGTCATTGTCTACATCGTCTTATACATAATGTGTGGCATTACTAATGAATGTTAAATTAAATCATTGTACAAAGTAGTTTTAAGAAATTAGCATAAAATATTCAAATGAACCTATCACCATATAATAGATGGAGGAATATAGTTACTATGGTCATAAACACAAGTTATATGAGAATAAATATATATTTATGGATGGTTTCAGAGGAAACTGCAACATTTGGTGAATGTATTTATGATGTTTATAATAAAAAAAAGTTTGAATATTACTGTCATTATAATTCTTGCAATTCTTTGTTTAATTATCTTAAGACAATTTAAGTTAGTAGGAAGTATAAATTATAACCTTATTAGACTTGATTTTTAGACTGTTCTGTTATGGGAAACGATATATGTTTTAAGAACTTTATCATCCAATGTTATGTCAAAAAAAATTGTAGTTTAAAAAAACTAAAAAACACGCTTCAATAGCAAACCGAACAAAAAAAACAATGTTTAAATATTTTATTGTAAAAAAGCGTGGGGTGTTTTTTACTATATTTTTATTGCACCCCACGCTTCATTACAATAAAATATTTAAACGTTATTTTTTACTTTTTAACTCGGCTTGCTATTAAAGCGTATTTTTAAGTTTTTTTAAACTATAATATTTTTTCGCCAAACTCCTCTTTTTTGTTTTTGTGTTGTAGTTTAATTTTTCATTGTTGTTCCTGTGAACGATCCATTTTTACACATCTGAAGGACTTTTACTATACTTTTCAAAATGAATATTAAACGTTCACAAGGAAGGGTTCAAAACGACTGTTTCAGACGGAGAATAATACAAAATATATACTTACTGTTCGTTTTTGTTTAATTACTTCACTGATGGTACCAATTGGACGTCGTAACACTATAAATCTAACATAATAAATACTAACGCTTTCTTAAATTTAAACCTGAAAAGGAATTTTGAAAACACAAGAAAAAGGCAATATAAAGTTTAAAAATATATATTAAATCTTTTCAAAAAAATTATGCTTTACAAAAACGTTCAAGAAAAATGTATTGACAAACTATAGTCTGACCTGTATACAACACATAGTGAGGAACGGAACGACTCATAATGTATCCAACTACCATCCAATGTGCGGTTTATAGCTAATGATTACACAAAAATATTCAATAAAAATTCAATGCTTATAATTTTGGTGGGCTTTTGCTTGCCTTTATTTACGTAATTTTAGTTCAATATCAATTTTAATCGCTCCTCGTAGCTTAAAAATGCTTGAATCGCAACGACTTTGAATTATATTCTGGCAATTATAAATTCATACGTTCAGGCAAGGCGGTCCCATGCACGTTCTGAGTACATGGTAACTATACTTTTCTGACACCGAACCACTGAGGAACCGGTTTAGGGGAAATACGCTTAAAATCCATCATTTTCCCGTCAAAATCGACCGCTAGAAAATGAAAGGGCACCCTCGATGCTAAGGGCTATTTTCGCTAAAACTCTCGAAATACTTTGACTAGAGACTGGATAACTTGTCCCCATATTTAACAAAACACATGAGTTGCAGTGCTGCACAACGTGGATTCGTAAAAGGGTTTTCATTTTCAAAATTTCCGAAGATGTCGGTTTTCGTTATACTTTCTAAATTATGTGGTCGGGGTGACATTGTGTCCCTGTGCAGCGACATTTACTACACTTTCTAAAATTACACTCCTTGATGAATTTCCAAGATTTTGGTATAAATAACTCGCCGTAGAGAGAAAATGTGATTTAATGTATAAAAACCTCTTACAATGGCGTTTTTACGTGAAGCACGTAATGTTAGTAGATTTTGTTTTAACCACATTTTTACTAAATGAAGACCATTTTCCGCTTTTATTTTGACACCTTCCCAGGTGGCATCAACGAAAAACAATACAGTATCATCATCATACGCAATGATCTTTGCAGAGATCGGTAAGTTTAACATGTCATTTACATATATCTGGAACAAAATTGGACCAAGTACAGTTCCCTGAGGAACACCATATTTGATTGTTTTTTCGTTACTTTTTTCATTATCGATGGTTACAAGTTGTGTTCTATCAGTTAAATAATCCTCGATTAGATCACCGCATATACCGCGAATACCATATTTTTTAAATTTGACTAAGAGTCTAGGATGCGACACAGTATCAGAAGCTTTGGCGAGATCTAAAGATATCGCCAAAGGTTTTCTTGTCATGTTTATTGCATTGGTGACTTCTTGTGATAAACTGTGCATAGCATCAACGGTAGATGTTCCCTCTTTGAAACCAAACTGGGAAGGTGATATAACATTGTACTGTTTTAGATGTGCAAGGATTCTAGTTTTATGCACTTTTCCATTATTTTGGCAAAACTACTTGAAATTGAGATTGGCCGATAGTTTTTCATCCCAAGTGAGTCGCCTGATTTGAATATAGGTTTGATCCAAGCTTTTTTAAATTGACTAGGAAACTTACCTTTCACAAACGCTAAATGTATAATGTGCAGTAGAGGTATAATTATATACATAGCAGTCTTTTTGATTATATTTACCCCTATGTTATCGAAACCAGGAGATGAGCTGTTTTTTAAATCGTTTATGTTGTTTAATATTTCGCTTTCTGACACAGGAAATAAATATAATGTATTCAGTACAGGGGTAATTTTTTTGGTTATTTAAGTTATAACTACTATTCAAAATTTGTTCTGCCATTTTTTCTCCAATTTCGAAAAAATAATGAATAAATTCATTGCTAATTTACATTTTATTAATTATTATACAGCCATTGTCTAATTTAATTTGATTTATTTCATTTTTTATACATTTTCGTTTGGCGACTCTTTGATTATTGACCATATCCATTTTATGTCATTGCCTGCTTCCTGGTTTTTTGTTTTATAATAGCCATTTTTTGTCATTTTAGTCAAATATATTGGCATATGTACTAGGAGCACGGTAGGTAGTTATAACGTTAATTTTTTTACCTTGTTTGAGATATTCTATTTTGAAGAAAGTTACTTAATTTTTTTATATGTTCTATATTTGTTGGTAAAGATTGGTGTACGTAAATAACAACTCCATCATTTTTATTAAAGTTAGCTGCACTATAATAGTATGCGGAATTTGGTATCTGCAGATTTTTGTTTTGTTGATTCTATCTGCCAGGATTCTGATAAAATTATAAGATCAAAATTTATTTCTGAACTGTTTAATAATATAAGAAATTGGTCAAAATTATGTTGCATGCTTCTTATATTCATGTGAATTAATTTTAAAAAAGGATTTTGCTTATGTTGGTTTATATTTGCATCGTATTCAGTTACATTGTTTACATATAAGGTATTATTTGGACTGTAAGAAGTTAGATCGTTTAATATGTCTTTAACTGCACCCATTAGCCCACATTCTTAATTACCACTAAAAATAAAGATATATTTTTTATTTGTTTACACACAAAATAATTCCTAAGAAGTAAAAAGTAAAAAAAAAATGCTAAATGCTAAATGAGATGAAACGATAAATAACTTATTTCGCACGTAATTAGCAATGTTAAATGATTATGTTATTTTTATAAAAGAAAAGAAATATTCAGATGGCGCAGAAAGCAATATCTTGCTGTATATGAATCTCTTCGCTTTCGCATGACAGAGAGAGAGAAAATTAGCTGCAAAACCCTTCCGAGTTTCTTGATATGTTGATTTAAATATTTTCCCATTTTGGAAAACCGTTCTAAATATTTACTTTTTGTTTTTTAGGACAAGGTCGTGTTAATCAACTAGGCGGTGTCTTCATAAATGGTCGCCCGTTACCGAATCACATTCGTTTAAAAATCGTGGAAATGGCAGCCGCGGGTATCCGACCCTGTGTAATATCGAGACAGCTTCGAGTGTCGCACGGTTGTGTGTCAAAAATTTTGAACCGATACCAAGAGACAGGGAGCATTAGACCAGGTGTGATAGGTGGATCGAAACCTAGAGTGGCCACTGTTGAAATTGAGGAGAGGATAGAACAGTTGAAAAAGGAGCAACCTGGAATTTTCTCGTGGGAGATTAGAGAGAAGTTGGTCAAAGTAAGTAGATCTTGAAATGGCATACAAACTCATTCAATTAGCAATTAATTGTTTTGATACTATCCTATTATAGTGGAGTGTGTGAGTCGGAGAAATAGCAGAAAATTTTAAATATTTTGCTATGCAACGAGAGAACCCCCCCCCCCCCGTTTTCAAGTATACTGAACACGATGGTGCTTGTAGAATTTCTCGTTGGAATTGTGCAACCCCCCCAAACTGCCAAAAACCACCATTTAAAGGGGTTAAACGCTTATCATCTTTCCCACCAGTGAAACTTAACGTATTCCAGTTTGCGAGGATGCTGAACACAGTGGTGATGGTGCATGTTTCTTCCGGCCCCTCTCAACCACACTACTGGTTAATAAGCACCCCCGAAAGGAGTGAAAATCTTTTTGTTGTATCACCGAGAAAATGCATATAAAGCCCGTTTTCGAAGATACACGGTGGTAATGCTGAATATTTTTTTTACCCTCTCCAATTCCGCTAACGGCTAATAAATACCCCCGAAAGGGGTGAAAATCTTTTTTGTAAAATATCAGCAGCAAAATTCATGTACCGGCCCCGTCTTCGAAAAATATCAATCATTTATTTCTACTTGTAAGAGACGTAGGTTAAATTAATATAGATTGTTATAGTACATTCCATTCCATAAGAAAACACAAAACGCGAAATGTCAAAATTAGCCAAGAAATTCGATCGTCCGGTCCAAAAGGCCAAACCCCGATAAAAAGTCACCTTCATTCTCATTTCAATCAAAAACTACAAAATAGTCACCAAAAATCTGAAAAAATTCACGAAACGTCGATAATTCTAAAATAATCTAAAACAATGAAAAAACACGTTAAAAGATTTTAGCTATCAATTTGACAACATAATTTTTCGATAACACTCACCTCAAAAATACAACCCATATAATATTATTCGCCACCCAATATACTTTTCGTACCTCCTGTATAAACCCTAAATTCGTATTCACTAACTTTCTCTAACTCTTTTCCTATTCGATTTTAACCTCTTCTAGAATTGCTCCCGAACTATTTTATTTAATTCAATTCAGTTCACACTTCCAAAACAATGTCACGACTTATTTTAGTTTCGACGCACTAACACACTTTCAACTCCATATTACCCCCTCAAAACATCATCGCGTGTGATAATTCAATAGCCATATTATGTGACTGCGTAAAATATGCCCGTACAAGGACGATTCAATATATTCAGCCTTCTATCTCTTGTTATATCTCTTTTACCAAAACAGATTCGAATTTCATTCAATTATCAGTTAACTTCTCTTTCAATTGCCCAGGCATTCGTATAATTTTAATTTCCAAATTTCCTTTTTTTATGGAGATGATGCAATATTACGCAATATTGCGCAATCGATGAGTCATCCTCGCTCGCACGGAACGTCTGGATCCAACTTTCTATAATTTATTGGGGGTAAAAACGTTTGTGCTCGATTTACGGGGCACGACAAACTAAAGCACACTAAACAGTATAAAAGACCCCGGGCTCAATTCGCTTCGGGCAAGTCAGTGTCGGTACTTGAAGTTAGTAATTCTGCATCTCGCCAGTGTAACTCGTGTTCGTCCTACTTCCAAGGCCGAAACCTTGTAAAAAAGATTTTTTTTCTATATTAATTTAATCTAATCTAAATCGCACCAAATGCCCTAGTGTTCAGTAAATTTTTTCAGAAAATTTATTAAATAATTTAATCTGCCACCGCGCACTTAATTCCAAGTGAATTTTTTGTCATTTTTAAATAAAACTCCACCGCCTCAAATTTTTCTAAACCGGAATTTATTTGCTGTCGAAAAGTTACCAATAGTAACTGTAAAAGGGGATAATATTTCAATTTTATTTAAACCTGTGTTCGCTTCTAATAGTAAATATTAAAATTCGTTTAAAACCGAGTGTTTTAATAATCTACGACTGCATACAGAGTGCTCCAAGATAACTGGTCATCCCAATTAAAAATTTTCAAATTAAACAAAAGTGTTTTGCTTAAATCTAGCAAATAGAAGTGTTCTGTCTCAAGAATTATATACAGGGTATTGAAAAATCATCTGCCACAAAAATTAAATTCAGTTTAAAAGTAAAATCTAACTTCAGCAAATAACAAATTACTTCAGAACCAATCAGCAGGGGTATATAGATGGTGAGCCGTTTACCCTGTTCCAACTTTTTTACGTGTAACCCTCCCGAACTTCACTTTTCTATAAATTAAGTGCACGTGAAGCCTCAAGGGTCTCTACTAAGCTCAAAAATCTTGTCTGTAATCGCGACGCCCAACGTAAGGCTGTAAATTATAAATATCGGGGCCTTCCGCATGTTCAAAATAACGTATGAATGAAAAAAAATGTATTGTAAGCATGTGTCTTATTTGTATGGGTCAATATAAATTTTTCTATAATTTTTTATAATGGAATAAATTGTATATAAAGTCGAGGCAGAATTCAAGCGATGCACGTCACGAGTGATCTCATTGAAGAAATGTTAATACTAACATAATTTTTAATCATTAATTACGTTAAAAAGAGTAATTCTTGACACCCAGTTATTAAGCTTTTTTAGACATAGGTACAGTTTAATGGGGCTTCATGATTCTTAGCAGTATTGTCTTATTTATAGAATCGATCTGTGACGTGCATCGCTTGAATTCTTGCCTCGACTATATCAATGATTCAGTAGACCTGTTTTTGTAAGTGCTTGATTATCTTTTTCAGCTAAAGGATAAAGAAAGACAATTATAATCACGAAGAAAAGTATGATTATTTTTCCAGTGCTTAGCATCCTCGAAAACGGGCGGTATATACATTTCGCCGGTGATAAAAAAAAAATTATTTACACTCCTTCTAGGGGTGTTCGTTAGCCTTTAGGAGGATTGGAAGGGGTCGGAAGAAATGTTGACCATAACCACCGTGCTCAGCATCCTCGAAAATGGACGTTACATACATTTTTCGGGTGATATAAAAAGAAACGATTTTCATCCTTTTCGGGAGCGTTTATTAGCCGGTTGGAGGGGTGGGAAGAAACATTCAGCATCATCACAGTGTTCAACATCCTCGACAAAGGGGGGGTACGTTAAGTTTCACCGGTTTAACCCCTTCTGACGGTGGTTTTTGGCCATTTGTGGGGTTGCGTAACTCCAAAGAGAAATTCTACCATCACCATCATATTCAGTATCCTCGAAAACGGGGGAGGGAGGTAATCTCATTGCATAGCAAAAATATACAAGTTCGTCTGACTCGCAGACTCCACTGTTAGATATAATTATTATCAGGATCTGTACTTAAGGTGAATGTTTTTGTATACAGGTGGTTTTTCTAGGCCGCGAAGAAATAAATCTACTATTAACAATGATGTAAATAACAAAATTCTTCTCACCAACATTATTTTTATTGAAAATATGGTACCAAAGATTATACTGTACTGTATCGTTGATTGAACATCGTAAAGTAAAATAGTGTCAAACTCTATAATATAGTTAATAGCTTAAGGTCGTCATATCCAAGAGAGGTTAAGGAAATATTTATTATTTTTGGCCGTAACATTTTTTAAATACATATGGATTAATTATCTCGCTGGGCAAAGAAATAAGCGTCGCCATTTCTCTGTCATTTTATAAGAACACCAGTGCCCCTTACAGCTCCCTACGACTATAAGAAGTAATGTTCGGACAAATAAGAACTACTTCGTTGGAAGAAGTGTCAGAAATGCAACCAGTGGGGTCCAATCACTATTGGTAAAAAAAATATAAGACTACCTAAGTAGAACTATGGCAGGTGTAGTGATATGAATTTTCTCTCAGTAATTTCAGTTGTATGCAAAATTGGTTAATTTAAAACTACAAGATATGAAGATTGGCACTTAACTAACATATTTTTTAGGCTTTAGAGAAAATGATTATAACCTAATGAAGTGTTATTTGAACAACAGAGAACAATTTGTAATTATTAATATGAAATCGAGTAAAAAAAGAGTTGTAGAGTATGGAGTTCCACAAGGAACGGTTCTCGGACAGATTTTATTTATTATATACATTAATAATTTGCTTAAATTAAATTACGTGATTACATAGACAATATTTTTTAAATGATCCCAAACAAAGAGATCCAGGGGCGTTAAATCAGGTGACCACGGAGGCCACCTCACAGGATCATTCGTCGAAATAACGTTTTCTTAGAATCTCCCTTGAAGGTAATCATTTACTATCCTTGAATTATAGGGAGTAGCGCTATCTTATTGGAAATACATTCCATGTCCTAAATCTAAAAGTAACTCATCTAAAATGTCCTCAATGTCATTTTCCAGGAATCTCAAGTATCTGGCACCAGTCAGAGGTCCTTCAAATATCATTGGACCAATGATTCTACTACCGATTTTTCCAAGCCAAACATTGAAACCGAATCGCACTTGAAAGTTACCCTCCCTTAATAAACTTTGATTTTCTTGTGTCCAATATTTTGTATTTTGTCGGTTAAATAATCCTATATTTGTAAACTTAGACTCGTCCGAAAATAAAATCAGTCCCAAAAATCTTGTTTGGCTGCACGCTATTATATAAAATCCAATTGCAATATTCCATCCTACGTTCGTAATCACTTTCGTACAAATGCTGGCGCAATTGGTATTTAAAAGATTTATAGTGGTATTTGTGCAAAATTAGGCTTACCGTTTGTGACTGATGTCCAACTCAAACCCAATTTGCCTTAAAGAAACAGTCTTATCAACTTCTACTCGAGCCAAAACATTAATTTCCGTTCCTTCGTCAATAATGAAGTTTTCTTCGGGATCATTGTTGGACTCTCTTCGGAATTGGTTTTCAACACGTTTAAAATAGTTTTTCGATGGGCATTGTCTATCAGGATATCGTTGAGCATAAAGGTAGGTAGCCGCAACTGCATTTCTTTTACATTCCCCATAAATAATTAACATGTCCAAATTTGCGGCATTTTGAACACAATTAACAAGAATTTTAAACAATTTTTAAAAACACAATAAAAACACCGTTAAACCAACAAACGTTTAACAAGCTAAATATTTCATTGTTTCTTAAAATTTAATGAGAACAAAATTGTATTTTCTAATTTTCTTTTAGCTGTCATTTTGTTTGTATTTTACATTTTAATACGACATATGAATAAATAAATTCCTTATTAGTAGTACTAATAAATGGTACCACGGTACCGATATGATTTCATTTGAAAAAATTGAGTCTTGCGTCAAAAACAATTTTGGTAAATTTTATTCCGGCGAAACCGAAAGTGAAAAAAAAAAATCAATTCTGTCATAAAGTGCCGCTAATTATGTATGTAAGTATATCCTAAATTTCAATCAATTATCTTCAAAACTAAAGGAGAAAAGGGGGTATACCATGATCCTGTTACACCCGGTATATACCAAAAATGACAAAAAAATCGGCTAGATTAAAAAAATGTTTTTTAATTATATCACATGAAAGTACATAAAATACATTCATTTTGGTAAAAAAAATGTCGTTCGACTATTTGGACAAATTAGGGAAAGATTTGAAAATTTTGTGGAATTTGGACTAAAAACGGAATTTTGGCCAAACTGTTGGATATTTTTTCTTAAAATTTGGCAGGCTATTTTTTGGTTATACGTGTCACTTTCGTCTAAAATTTCATCAAATTCGGTTTAACTTTGGCGAAGTTAGCCGTAAGTTAATTTTTTACATTTTTTCAGTATATTTATATACATATCGTGGGAGGCGGTGAACCGATTTTCACGAAATTTCAACTAAAAGTTCTTTGAACATCTACAAGGGTACCGTTCTTGTTTCTTAACTAGCAATTTAAAGGGACCAAGATAAATTAAAACTGAAAAATCATCCTTAAAAATGACCAATTTACCCCTTTTCCGCGAAAAAAAAGGGTTCCCCACCTACTCGAAGCCGAAAACTCAGGGTATTCTTAGTTTCACCAAAACAAATTTATTTTTCTATATCGCGTGGCTCCATGTAAAATTTTCTCTGCAAATATATATTTACTCCACTATATCTTAAAGTAGAGGTTTCAACGAAAAAAACTCCGTCCTGAAATTTAAAAAAAAGAAAATTTGTTAATCAAATGTTTTGATTGAAAATTAGGCCTTTTTTCAAATTAAATCCGCAATAAAATCAAAAAATAAATATTTCGCGTCAAAAAACTCTACATTTTCACCCAATTTCAAGAAAATCGAATTTTGAGAATTTTGAATTGTGAGAGATGAAAATAAAAAATCAAAAAACTAGTTTTTGGCGTTTTTCTCAATAGTTCTGAGGTTATGTTGTTAATTTTTTCGCTAGGCGGTCTAGTTTTGCCGTAAATCGTAAAAAAACAACAACAGCCCTTTTTCCACCCTACTCTAGTTCTGGTTATTTGTTGGGGTCCAATCGATTTGTACCCATTTATATACCATTAATCCTAAATTTTCCGACCATACATATGCTGCCTATTTTGTTGATTTTTGGCCTCTGAAAACCGATTCCTACTATATAGACTTTGTTTCACCCAACCCCCAGTCTACTTCTAGGACACACTGTATACACTTTATTGTTAATTAAAGAGAAATCTAGTGTAATTCCCAAGTCCTAAAGCATAAATTTCATACCTATACACATAAATATCTAATCCAAAAGTAAATACATAAAATTTACCTGCCCTAATTACTTGTCTTTCGCCGAAAGGATACTCTGTCCAACCCTATTTATATCGAAGTATCTTAATAACATAATCGTAACTTAATGTGGTTTTGATCGTTCAATGGTGGGTCTGTGACAGTTATCGGAATATGAACGTTCCCCAAGAAGTCAATGATAGTGTCATGAAGAAGCAAGAATATGTTAAATTAAAAGTATGCACGTGTTCCTATCGTAATCGACCAGAATATTTAAATTTACTCGTCGCATTCAACGACAAATTGAAAGAGATATTATCAAAATTGAGTGAAATGTTACGAGAAAAAAGTAAAAAAGAGTTGATTGAAGCGTATGAAATAAATGAAGTCGAATATGACATCCTAAATGAAGTTTTGACAACAGAATTGGAACGATATCAATGCAAAATCTGCAGAAATATGTCTCAGGAGCGGGAGGGAGGAGAGCCGTCAGCAATCAGTGACATGGAGTATCTGCAGAGTTATATTGAAGATTTAATCGGCGAAGAGGTAATATACCGACTTATGTTCAAGTTAAGAGGAGAGAAGACTTATTTTCACCAGTACACTGGAATTAACCAATCAGTTAAGGTTTTATTAAAAGTATTGAAACTTTATTGTGAACATCGAAGAAATGAAATAGTAAGTCCATCTGCACTTATAGAAGAACTTAGTAAACTTCGAATATAATTCGGTAAATGTCGAATAGACCGGTTAATATCATTTATAGCAAACTGATTTTGTAACTTTTTCATATTCTAAAATTATTAAATTATATTTATAATAAAAAAAGTTTGTTGAGAGGAATTTTGTTATTTTATTTACACAATTGTTAATAGCAGTTTTATTTTTTCTTGGCCTTACCACATACGTACATAAACAGATTCATCTTAAGTACCGATTCAAACACTAAATTCTTAAAACCGAGCCAATAGAGTTCACAATTGATTTCATTATGTAAACTAGCAAACTTAAGACAAGGACCTATTATATTTTATATTGTAATCCTAGTTAAAATTAAGTTCCCAAAATTTTCTCCTCCTTGGTTCTTCAACAAGAAAGTACTTCTCATTTGTCCCAAAATCGTCATAAATTGTTTTATATTCTACAAAGGACTTAAATATTCAAATAAAATATAATACGATGTAGTATAAAATAAAATAACATGAAAAAAAAGTGAAAAGTCCGCATAATATTTGTTCCTATTAAAGTATTGTGTCGAATACGAATATGTTAAATTTCATGTAAAATAGTTGGGCATTCTGCTACTATATGGCAGCAGCATAGCGATAATGTTGCTTCATGTCCAATAAAGCAGGGTCGGGTTCATAATTTGTCATTTTTAGTGTTTGAAATAGCGTTTAAAAATTGGTTTAATTATTTGTTCATATTAATATTAAGAAATGACATTTCATTACAAGTATTGCTGATTATATGTTTTTGGAATTAACTACTTTTTATTTATTAAGATTGACAGTACTTTGATCTCTACCACAATACGAAAAACCTGTCCTGGCTATTTATATATCCTTTTTATTCTTTCCCTATTTCTCTGAAAAAAACTAGGTAGTTACTATATTTCCTTATGATTAAAACATTTTATAAAAAAAATTGCAAAAGGTGCACCTGTTGTTCACCATTAATATGTTGACAATATATTAAATCTTGGAAATTATTATAAATTATGTACGATTGTCGATTTTAGTAAAACTAATGTCTGCAAAATAGTATTAATTTATTTTTGTTCACACATTTTCAGTAACTATCTGTCGGTGACACTGCTATTAAATATAACTTTCTAATAAACAGTTGTACTGTTTTTAGAAAATACGATTACTATATATTATTAATTATTCCAAGGGGTTAAGTGCAATTTTTATCACCGAGCGAGAAGGATCAATTAGAGGAGGAATTAAAAAGTACTTTCGCACTGTGGTATATTGGTACAAACTTTAAGGTACAGTCCTGGGGCCACTGCTATTTATCATATACATAAATTATTTATTATTACAAAGCACATTGTGTGAAATAATCACGTTTGCTGCTGACACTGTAGTTTACTATGAAGACAAATCACGGAAAGAGCTAAAAGATAAAGTAGAACCTGGCTTCACTTCGATAAGGAAGTGGTTCTATAGCAAAATACTCACTTTAGATATACAAAAAACCTTTTTCCTACCTTTTGCTTCGTACAAATCAGGTTTACCAAATTGTGATAGTTAATTATTCTCCGATAGCAATGAAACTACAGAAATAATTAGAACTAATAAACCTTGGCATATACGTCGATCAGCATCTAAAATGGGATGCTCATAGAGAGTTTTTGGAAAAAAAAGTAAGATGTATTATATTTGGTATAAAATATGTACACGGTGTTGTGCCACAAACCAGCTTAGTAACAATATACCATGCAATAGTTCAATCGCATTTAAATTATGGTATATTAGGCTGGGGAAGCGTTAACACAACTATTTTGAACAATTTAGACGTTTTACAGAAAAGAATTTTAAAAGAATGTTTAATAAAAATATAAATTACCCAATGAATGATTTGTTTACAGAGTCATTTATTTGGCATCAGGCAACTGTTCTACTACGCAATTTGCATATGCCAATATAAAAATAAAGATACTCGTTCTCTTATACCTCTTAGATATTTAACAAAAAGAAATCGAGAGCGATTTACTGTTCAATTTATGAAAAAATCACTAGGTCAGAGAAATTATGCGTATCCTGCCCCAAAAATTTATTCAATCCTACCAGAGAATTTAAAAAATGCAAAATCTTTACCCCTTTTTAAAAAACAATGTAAAAAACATATAATGGAACTATCTGGAATAGAAATTCACAAACAAATTGATCTTAAGAATATTAATTAAGTAAATGTTCATAGATTGTATGAGTGTATGTGTGTGATTGTGTGTATATATGTATGTCTGTATATGTGTATATACAGGGTATCCCACCGGGAACTGAATCAATCGATATAAAGAAAAGTACGCATCAGAATATTTTGAAAATTTAGATAATTACTAATGTCGGTGTGGCCAATCCAACTAAAATAATTACAAGCAACTGGCACTTCCGCTTATACCGGAAGACGATACCAACTTGCTTATTTCAAATGGAACAGACTATATATTTTATGGGTTTCGAAAAGAGCATAAAATTCTGAGTCGAAAATATGTAGCCGTTTCAGGGATATTTGACATTGTATAGAAAATTTGACAGGTGCAACGGTTTGCAAGAACCATTATAACTTTCTTCCTGTAAAAGATCCTCATTTGCCTCTTGTCACGTAAAAAGAACACAAGGAGAACTACGTTCTACAACTGAAATAGATTCAATAATATCATACAAAGTGTTCCGTTTTCAAACCGCGAAAACTTGTTTAGGTCAAATTTTTTTACGTCAAGTTATGTAAAATTGAATTCCCTTTTTCCGATATTAGCATCGTGGGGGTTAAAGTTACAACTTTTTGAAATATTTGCGATTTTATTAGAAATTCATGAATTGTCGTAATCATTTCATCAAAATAGCCATTATCTTATGTCAAAAAATGCCAGTACGTTTAAATTACACCCGCGAAGACTTTTTAAATTTGTTTATTATTTATGGAGAATGTGATAAAGTAATATCAAGAACCTGCAGCACATTTACTACTCGATATCAAGAAAAACGGAAACCGTCACCAAACACTGTAAAACGCATACTGGAAAATTTTAAAAATTATGGCTCTGTCAAGGCAAAAATGCAAAGAAGAAAGCCTATTGTTGATGACGAAAACATTGAAATAGTAATTCTGGGATATTTTCATGCATTTCCAAGGATGTCATTAAGACCAGCTGCTCTGGAATCGGGACAATTCAATTCAATTCACAGAATCTTATTAAAATATAAGTTTCACACGTTTTCATTCAATATGGTTCAATCATTAAAAGAAATAGATTTCCTAAGAAGACAGAATTTTTGTGAGGTTATTCTAATAAGGTCTGAGGGTCACGATTCTTATTTGGGAAATATTATATGGACAGATGAAGCAAAATTTACTAAAAATGGACTTTTTAATAGACACAATTCGCATTATTGAAGTGACTCAAATCCTCATATGTTCAGAGGGCGAAACTTTCAGGAAAGTTGGCAGTTCAATGTTTACTGTGCCATAAGAAACGATAGAGTGGTGGCATTACAATTTTATCAGGGAAATTTAAACGGTAAATTAAATTTTCTCTTCTGCTAATATGTATAGGTAAATTTTTGTTTTTTTTTAGGTGAAAGATATCTGAATACCTTACAAAACTTGAATAATAACTATTTAGAAAATTTACCTCTCGCCGAACATTTTTTATCAGCACGGCGGTGCTCCCCCACATAACGCATATTTAATTAATAATTATTTACCAAGAAACTCTTATGATCAATGGATTGCCAATAATGGACCTTTCTTATGGCCTCCTCGCTCGCCCGATTTATCAATTCTCGATTACTTCATTTGGGGAACTATTAAATATAAAGTTTGAAGATTGTATGCAAAGAGTAAGAAATGCATTTCAAAACATATCACAGGATTCAATTAGAAGAGCTACCCATGAGGAACTAATCCGAAGGTGCGAAAAATGTGTGGAGGTTCGAGGGCGGAATTTTAAGCAATTATTAAATTAAAATGAAATCATATTTTAAATTGATCTTATCTCTGCTATTTTAGTTCATGCCATATCTTCAATTCGATTAATACGCGTGTTAAAGTGTTAGTGTTATTTTGCGTTTTTGTGGATATCGAGTAGCAAATGTGCTGCAAGTTCTTGATATTACTTTATCACATTCTCCATAAATAATAAACAAATTTAAAAAGTTTTCGTTGGTATAATTTAAACGTGCTGGCATTTTTTGACATAAGATAATGACTATTTTGATGAAATGATTACAACAATTCATGAATTTGTAATAAAATCGAAAATATTTCAAAAAGTTGTAACTTTAACCCCCACATAATGATAATGATGATATTATTGAATTTATTTCAGTTGTAGAACGTAGTTCTCCTTGTGTTCTTTTTATGTGATAAGAAGCAAATGAAGATCTTTTACAAGAAGAAAGTTATAACGGTTCTTGCAAACCGTTGCACCAGTCAAATTTTCTATAAAATGTCAAATATCTCTGAAACGGCTAAGTTTAGGTATAGGATAGACTACATATTTTCGACTCAGAATTTTATGCTCTTTTCGAAAACCCTAAAATATATAGGGTGTTCCATTTGAAATAAGCAAGTTGGTATCGACTTCCGGTATAAGCGGAAGTGGCAGCTGCTTGTAATTATTTTAGTTGGATTGGCCACACCGACATTAGTAATTATCTAAATTTTCAAAATTTTGTATGCGTACTTTTCTCTATACCGATCGATTCAGTTCCCGGTGAGACACCCTGTATAAATCAATAAATTCCTAAAACAAGGAGATTGGATATTAAATTAGAATCTATATTAAATTGATTTATCTCACAGACACTAGATGATACTGTTTGTTTATTATCATAGTATAGGTCATATTATGTTTATTTTATATCCACTCTTCATTAGCCTACTTTTTCCCACGCTCAAGTATCTTCCGAGATGTTTTTGTGGTGAATTATGTTTATTTATGTATATTTTTTTATTGCTATTGTAATAATCATTTTCAAGGAGAGAAGTACTCTTTTACTCCTCGAGGGACAGAAACCCACTTTCTATACTTTAGTCCTCGAAAATGACAATTAAAATAGCACCCTTAGATCACAGAATACTAAAACATAGTTTTTAAGATGAGAAATGCTCAAAAGTATTTTTTTATTCATTGTGGTACAAATTCTTATTAAGAGTGTACAGAAAAGTTTCTAAATGGTTCGCTAATTTTCAATGGATTTGCAATGGAAATTCCAGTACCTTTTAGTTTTTTTACCTCATTGAAAAGCTGTATTTTTTTGTAGAGATGAGATAAACTCTAAAATAATCTTGTCTTTTTTTCCAACCATGTATATATCATTGATGTGATTAAGGCGTATATCGGTGTTCAGTAATGTGTTTAATTTAACTAATACTTCATCTAATAAGACTTTTTTCAGTTTTTAAGTCGAAAATAACAATATTGTTCTTGTGATATCTAACAAAGAAATTTTGTGTTCGTTATTTATCATAATGCAATATCAGAAAGTAACAGACTACTCCATTTATTTCAGTAATTTTTTCTTGGTTAAACTATATTACCAATTCTGTTTCTGCCTTATAGTTTCCCTCTATATTCGACTTTATTTCACCCAGCCCACGATCTACTTCTAGCCCACACTGTATAAACTTTATTGTTAATTAAAGAGAAACCTGTAAAGTCTATAAAGCATAACTTTCATACCTAGACACATAAATATCTAATCTATGCAGTTCATTTACCTACCCTAATTGCTTGTCCTTCGCCAAAAGGATACTCTGTCCAACCCTATATATATCGAAGTATCTTAATAACATAATCATAACTTAAAGTAGTTTTGTTCGCTCAGTGGGTCTGGTCTGTGACAGTTATTCGAATATGAGCGTTCCTCGAGAAGTCAATGTTAGTGCCATGAAGGAATGTGAATATGTTAAGACAAACGTATGCACGTGTTCCCATAGTAATCGACCAAACTATTTAAATTTACTCATCGCATTCAACGACAAATTGAAAGAGATATTATCAAAATTGAATGAAATGATACCAGAAGAAAAGAAGAAACAGTGGGTGGAAGAGTATGCAGTACATGAAGTCGAATATAGTATCATAAATGCAGTAATGACAGCAGAATTGGAACGATGTAAATGCAGAATGTGCAGAGATATATCATCTCAGGAGCACGAGGGAGAAGGGCCGGCATCATTCAGAGACGTGGAAGATCTGCCGAGTATTATTGAAAATTTAATCCGCGAAGAGGTGAAATGCCGACGTATCTTCAGGTTAAATGGAAAGAAGACTTATTTTCATGAGTATACCGGAATTAACCGATCAACTAAAGTTTTATTAAAAGTATTGAAACTTTATTATGAACATCGAAAAAGGAAATGGAGTCCGTCTGCAGTTACAGCAGAACTTAAAAAACCTAAGATATAGTTCGGTAAATGATCGAATGTAAGTAAGTGATCATTTAATGAATATCATTTGTAGCAAACTGATTTTGTAATTTTCTCTTATTTTGCTAAATTATATTCTTAATAAATAGAATGTTGTCAAAAACAATTTTGTTATTTATACAATTGTTAATAGCAGCTTTATTTCTTCGTGGTCTTACTTCATACGTACATAAATACATTCACCTTAAGTACCTATTCAAACACTAAAATACTAATCCAGGTCAGATAGCAATAAAGTACACATTTTTTCGAAAAATTCCTCAGTGCATTTGTTAACGTGATAATTAGGAGAAGACTAATAGAAATTAGATATATATATATATATATATTTTGAAAAGCAAATTTTATTTGGAACCTGTTGAAAGAAGTGCATGAAAGTGTCGAAAACAGGTTTTTTCACGTTTTCGATGCGAAAGAAATTTGTTTTATACAGAAAATACTGCGAAATTGCTCGTAAAAAGACGAGAAAAATTGGTTTTTGACAATTAAAATCGGTCAATAACTTTTTGCACAAAAAATTAAAAACCGCTAAATATGGCCATTTTTGCCATTTAATTACAGGCACTGTAATTATCGTAGAAAGTTGTTTCGAGCTTAAATTGTAGTTTTTGTTGGTACCTATCTACTCTACAAATTTCATGCAATTTTATTACTAACTTTTAGTGGAAAGAGCGAAAATGTAAAAAAAGTGTCCCGGAAAACTTCATGGAAATGGTCATAGAATCTGTTCGCGCTGCATATGTGTAATATAAAAAATCTAGAATTGTTATACAATTTGTGAAGTACTGACCTGATTACAAATTAATAATACCTGCAAATATTTGTGAATGTTTAACCTTTTAAATAAGTTTTTATTAGGGTCTGCGTACCCTCATCTAACAATATTTGTTCATGTTACTTTCATTTCTATTTATTACTCACCAGTATTTATATTATTTACAGCCCTCTATTTAGATTTATAACAATTTAGGAGAAATTTGTCATTTCTATTCCTATTGCTATTATCCCATTGCAATTAGGGAAAACCAATGTACCTATTGCTACCCCATGTCTGGGTGCGGGTGTTAGAGACGAATTATATTATTTCACCATTTTGGAATAAACTATCGTGTTTATTTCAATTACTACCAAAGAAACAACAAACCTCAGATGTGGTGCAGCAGCACAACCAGAGTGATTTAACCAAAAATCACCACAAATATACATGGTTCTTCGAACCGGATAGATAAAATACCAGAAATATACAGAACCATTTTTCAAAAGGCTATTTGTTTTTGATGAAATTCTCTACAACCCTATTATCTTTACATTTTCGTAAGGTTTCGTTTAGTACCTTAAACACCCATTTGAAAATCGGGCAATGGCAAAAAATGGCCATATTTAGCGGTTTTTAATTTTTTGTGCAAGTAGCTATTGACCAATTTTAATTGTCAAAAATTAATTTTTTCGCATTTCTATAACCCATTCGCAGTATTTTTTGTATAAAAAAAATTGTTTCGTATCGAAAACGTGAAAAAATCCTGTTTTCGACACTTTCATGCCCTTTTTTCAAAAGGTCCCGAATAAAATTTGCATTCCAAAACATATACATCTAATTCTCAGTATTTTCTCCTAATTATCACGTTCACAAAATGCACTGAGGAATTTTTCGAAAAAATAAACTATTTGACCTCCACTATACAGTAACTCAGGACGTTTAACTTCGGGAAATATCTGCTGATCGAAATGTTTTCTTTTTTATATTTATTGATTGGTATTGAATGGGTCTTAGAAACTTTACTGCTGCATGCAGGGATTGCTTTTTTTGTAGGGGTGAGTTCCAACCTTGCATCAAAACAAATTACCACTGGAGTAGATAGAAAATTAAATTAAAAAAAAAGATTGTATACAATTTTTCATAGAAGTCAATAGGTAATAAAGTATAAGTAGTGTCCGGAAATTGCAATTATACATAACATTTTACAAAATGATAATGACCAAAAGAATGCCTATAAAATTAGGATGAATTTGATTTTCTCAACATTTATGTAGTATTAGTAATTTTTAAACATTCCCCTGACAAGGATTTCATTGACCCATGGAATGTACGGATTTTGACTTCAGAATCTTAATTGGGGATATATGTAGGTCAAGAATTCATGAGGTGGACATCCAGGAAAGTGGGAGGAAGTCCGCCATATTGGTTTTTATGCCAAACCGGATGTGCACTCTATCTCCGCAACCGCTGATCCGATTTTAATTTTCTTTTTTTAGTTCAACTACAAATTTCACGCTGAAAGATAAAAGCCCTTGTGAATTTCTTCGTATCTTTTAAGATAGATTAGATACAATTAATATAAAAAGAAGTAAAAATTCACAATTAAATTTTTTTTAATCACAACTGTCTACCTTTTCTCTTTCTATATTTTTTTAAATATTTGTTTAATATAAGTGGTAGTCTCACATTTTAGCTACAAAATCTCGTTTTGTTCTCCCGATTACCTCTAAAATTAAGAGAGATACAGTGTGCCAGTGGCGTGTGCTACTAATATACAATTTAGATGTATTGAGCCTTCATTTTAACCGTGAATATTTCATAAATGCAGTAGCGGTTTTTTTTTAAATTACGTTTCCATTGTATGCCTATTGCAAACCAGTATTTGAATAACTTACGTTGATGAAGTTATATTGAAAAATGTTCCATTTTCGCCGTTTGAACTGAAGACATGATGACAGATTTTTGTAAATAACAACAAAGGATTTGCACAAAAAGTAATAATAAATGTACCAGATATAAAAAGGGTATTCCTTCATACCACGACAAAGTTTTACATCAAAATAATTGTGAATTTCGAAAAATGGCCAACTAAAATTTAATTTTAAAAGTCCCGTGTTAAAAATGGGTACATTTAGTGGTAAAAATTAAATAACCTTCATAATGTTTAACTCAAGTTATTCAAATTCAGTGAGTAGTTAACAAGAAACAAAATGAACACATCTTATTTTCAATTTTTTCCGCTACTTCATTTTTGAAATATCCACGATTAAAGTGAGGGCTCTACACATTTGAAACGTATATTAGTTGCATTACTTGTAATAAATATGTAGGAGGGATGATTTTATAAATTAAATTTTGGTTTTTATGTTAGAAAACAAATTAAGATCTTTGCAGTGATTGTAAATTGAAATTTAATTATTTGTTTTACATAATTTAAAATTATTGCATTTGCAGAAATTTGAACAAAGCACTCCATTTTTCTTACAAGTGCAACATTTTTTCTCGCATTTTGTTTTGCAAGAGCACATCAAAAAAAAAACATTCTCCGAAATGCAACGTAAATTACAAATTGGTTTTAAAAATTCGTTATCTGCTTCTAGTTCAAAACCGTATTTAGTGACACCTAATGGATCATAGTTAATTCCTCTATCATAATTAAAATACAAATCAACACAATAGTATGCTCTTTTAATATGATCGGCAAAAGTGAATTTTATTTGCTTCAGAAATAATTATTTTGGACGCTTCTTCAATTGTTTGAATTTGAAAATTATTTATATAATTTGCTTTTGATTTTGGTTTTTGTTTGTAGTCCTGAAAATACTGGTTTAAACAACTCTTATGGTAGTAAATACCAGCTGCGCAGATATCATTTGATGTCTGCAGAATGAAGCACTTATCAAAGATCATTCATATCTTTAAAAAGTTAAATGCCTTCATAAATTTCTCTGCTTTTTCCGATTCAGAAATTCTCAAAAGCAGCCGTGCCGTTTCTTTTGAGAACAGATAATGCAGTCTTTACTTCTATTAACGGTTTTTTTTATACATTTATTTAACGTCGGCCTATTTCCGCTACTGAGGCCTAACACCGACGCCTGTAGACGAGCTACCCCCAACCAGGAATTTTTCCGAACCTCTTCCCTTAAGAAGAGTAGGGATCTTTTACTTGCCTAACATTTAATAGACAAGGGACCGACGGCTTTACATCCCCTCCGAAGGATGGTATATCTCCTATACAACCCTCGCCTAAGGTTGTATAGCTTCCGCGCATACACTGATATACAAGCCAATTAACGGTTTCATTATTGGAATTGAGACTTCTGATGATGCATCATTTTTTAAAGTTTTTTATGAGTATCGTATTTATCGCATTCATTGCCTGAATGGTAAAAAAAATTACTATTACCTACTAAGGACAATCTAGAATATACAACGTCTCTTTTAATTTCCGCATAAGTAACAATTTTGTTTCTTCCAATATAAGAGTTATTGAGATTTCCTTCAGCCTTCAGACAAATAATACACAAACCTGAATCATATTGTACAGAATTTCCTAAATTACGAGATATTTTTCATACGATCAGAACACAAGCTAAAAGCAATTTAATTATCTCTGAAAAAATACACAGCGAAAGAAGGAATAGTTTACATGAGTATGACTGCAGGCGAGCACAGCGTAGTTGAAATGTTTCGCATGATGTCTATGTATAGTTCAAGTAGGAATATCCTGAGACATATGAAACCCAAGAATAACTTTACGAGCTCATTAAAATACCGGTACTCTTTTTTAGTGCTGTTCGCAAATTGACTCGCTTACCTTTATAGGTTTTTAATGTGCGTCGGGTCTCGTTATTTGATATCAGGCTTGGCGCTTGATGTTGTAAAGTTTTTGTTGCGTTTTATTGACTGGGATCTATTTACTTCAACTTATTGCCATGGCCCGCGGCGATAATAATTATGTCGTAAAGTTTTTGTTTAGTTTTTTTGTCTCAGGAAATCCTTACTTAGACTATATATCAATTCGGTTTGAATTTGGGAGCGGAGCGCTCCATGCGACACTGCGCAACTTAAATGACAGTATCTTTGTCACTTCTGAAGATAATGAATTAAACGAAGCATCGCTTTATAACCAAAAAATTGGTCTACATCCTTTACTTTACAACTTTTTCTTTTTATTGTGAAACAAAAAAGGTGGACGTGTATAAATAACTAAATTCTAAATCTTTACTTTAGTATTTGTTTTAACTCCGTTATCTTAAAAGATACGAAAAAATTCACAAGAGCTTTTATCTTTCAGCGTAAAATTTGTATTTGGACTAAAAAATAAAATCAAAATCGGATCAGCGATTGCGGAGATAGAGTGCACATCCGGTTTGGCATAAAAACCAATATGGCGGACTTTTTCCCACTTTCCGGTATATCCACCTCAAGGGTTCCTGACCTACATATGTCCCCAATTAAGATTCTGAAGTCAAAGTCCGTACATTCCATGGGTCAATGAAATCCTTATCGGGGGAAGGTCTATTTGTTGAAATGTAGATTCAACATGACGTCGGACATTTTAAAAATAAAGTGTAATATTAAAATGGTAAAAAACGGCGGCGAGAAAGTAAAACCTATTGTTAGTTATTTGTACCTATAGACAAGAAAATTTCAAATAATGTTCATCGTTAACATTTACTATGGGCTTCTAAGTTTTTTACTAAATTTTCAACACAACTTACGTTTGTTCCTATGTTAGCAAATCGATGTATAAATTGATTTTGGTGAAAAAAACGTTAGAGATTAAAAATGAATGCAAAATCATCGCTATTTTATATGTTTTGTTTTTAGTCTGTAGCGTTTTTTCATCAATATTAATAGTTAACGGTCACATGGCACAAAAATGTATCCCATCGAACACCTCAAATTTAAAAGGTTAAAATGGTTGAACATGTTAATTGCTATTTTTAGTGAATTTTTGAAATTAGCGAAAGAAATGAATTTACTTTTCAAAACTCCTACTTGAAATCTACACAATTTTATGATAAAAATGTATCATTTTAAAAAAATATTTATCTGTCAATCAACCTTATAAATAGTTTTAAATTATTTGTCAACCACGGTGCTTTATTTTCTGTAATTTTAACTGTAAACACATGCCTGACAAAAATATGTACGATTAATTGATTGAAAATATCTAATTTACTGTTTACATCATTCTCATAAAATGCACAGGGAGGGGAGGGTGTTTTATAATTGTTGGCAAAAACTGCCTTTTTTCATAACTTTAACAGAGAATGGAATAATTGATTCATATATAGTACAGTTAATACAGTAACGATCCTTTAGATTTACACGTAAGACATACAAAAATCCAGGTCCGGAGTCATTATAATTTATATTTCTTCTGTGCCTCTAAAAAACATGACTCTGTATACAGGGTGTCTCACCGGGAACTGAATCGATCGATATAGAGAAAAGCACGCATCAGAAAATTTTGAAAATTTAGGTAATTACTAATGTCGGTGTGACCAATCCAACTAAAATAATTACAAGCAACTGGCACTTCCGCTTATACCGGAAGTCGATACCAACTTGCTTATTTCAAATGGAACACCTTATATATTTCAGGATTTTCGAAAAGAGCATAAAATTCTGAGTCGAAAATATGTAGCCGTTTCAGAGATATTTAACATTTTATAGAAAATTTGACAGGTGCAACGGTATGCAAGAACCATTATAACTTTCTTCGTGTAAGAGATCCTCATTTGCTTCTTGTCACGTAAAAAGAACACAAGGAGAACTACGTTCTACAACTGAAATAAATTCAATAATATCATACAAAGTGTTCCGTTTTCAAACCGCGAAAACTTGTTTAGGTCAAATTTTTTTACGTCAAGTTGTGTAAAATTGAATTCCCTTTTTTCCGATATTAGCATCGTGGTGGTTAAAGTTACAACTTTTTGAAATATTTGCGATTTTATTAGATATGCATGAATTGTTGTAATCATTTCATCAAAATAGCCATGATTAGAAACAATCAGTCATCATCTTATGTCAAAAAATGCCAGCACGTTTAAATTAGACCCGCGAAGACTTTTTAAATTTGTTTATTATTTATGGAGAATGTGATAAAGTAATATCAAGAACTTGCGTTATAAAGTATAAATTTCATACATATACACATAAATATCTAATCCAGAAGTAAATACATAAAATTTACCTGCCCTAATTACTTGCCCTTCACCGAAAGGATACTCTGTCTAACCCTATATATATCGAAGTATCTTAATAACATAATCATAACTTAACGTAGTTTTGTTCATTCAGTGGGTCTGGTCTGTGACAGTTATTCGAATATGAGCGTTCCCCAAGAAGTCAATGTTCGTGCCATGAAGGAATGTGAATATGTTAAGACAAACGTATGCACGTGTTCCCATAGTAATCGACCAGACTATTTAAATTTACTCATCGCATTCAACGACAAACTGAAAGAGATATTATCAAAATTGAATGAAATGATACGAGAAGAAAAGAAAAAACAGTGGGTGGAAGAGTATGAAGTACATGAAGTCGAATATAGTATCCTAAGTGAAGTAATGACAGCAGAATTGGAACGATGTAAATGCAAAATATACAGAAATATATCATCTCAGGAGCAGGAGGGAGAAAGGCCGGCATCATTCAAAGACGTGGAAGATCTGCAGAATCTTATGAAAAATTTAATCCGCGAAGAGGCAAAATACCGACGTATCTTCAGGTTAAATGGAAAGAAGGATTATTTTCATCAGTATACCGTAATTAGCCGATCAGCTAAAGATTTATTAAAAGTATTGAAACTTTATTATGAACATCGAAAAAAGGAGATAGAGTCCGTCTGCAGTTACAGCAGAACTTAAAAAACTTCAGATATAGTTCGGTAAATGATCGAATGTAAGTCAGTGACCGTTTAATATCATTTGTAGGAAACTGATTTTGTAATTTTGTCTTATCTTGCTAAATTATATTCTTAACAAATACAATGTTGTCAAAAAAAATTTTGTTATTTATACAGTTGTTAATAGCAGCTTTATTTCTTCGTGGTCTTACCTCATACGTACATAAATACATTCACCTTAAGTACCTATTCAAACACTAAACTACGTCATACTTTGATTTTATCTCCAGTTTTTTGTGGAGCAAAAATTAAGACAAAAATCTAACTAAGAATGTAGGTAGTAATATACTAATCCAGGTCAGATAGCAGTAAAGTATACATTTTTTAGAGAAATTCCTCAGTGCATTTGTTAACGTGATAATTAGGAGACGACCAGTAGGAATTAGATATATATATATTTTGAAAAGCAAATTTCATTTGGAACCTGTTGAAAAAAGTGCATGAAAGTGCCGAAAACAGTTTTTTTCACGTTTTAGATGCGAAAGAAATCTTTTTTATACAAAAATACTACGAAATTGCTCGTAAAAAGACGAAAAAAATTAGTTTTTGACAATTAAAATCGGTCAATAACTTTTTGCACAAAAAATTAAAAACCGCTAAATATGGCAATTTTTGCCATTTAATTACAGGGACTGTAATTATCTTAGAAAGTTGTTTCGGAGCTTAAATTGTAGCTCTTGTTGGTACCTACCTCCTCTACAAATTTCATGCAATTTTATTAATAACTTTTAGTGGAAATAGCGAAAATGTAAACAAAAGTGTCCCGGAAAACTTCATGGAAATGGTCAAAAATGGTCATAGAACCTGTTCGCGCTGCATATGTATAATATAAAAAATCTATAATTTTTACGCAATTTGTGAAGTACTGACCTGATTACTAATTAATACTGCGTACCCTCATCTAACAATATTTGTTCATGTTACTTTCATTTCTATTTATTATTCACCATTATTTATATTATTTATAGCCCTCTATTTAGATTTATAACAATTTAGTAGAAATTTGTAATATAGCTATTATACTATTGCAATTAGGGAAAACCAATGTACCTATTGCTACCCCATGTCTGTATGCGGGTGTTAGAGACGAATAATTATTTCACCATTTTGGAATAAACTATCGTGTTTATTTCAATTACTACCAAAGAAACAACAAACCTCAGATGTGGTGCAGCAGCACAACCAGAGTGATTTAACCAAAAATCACCAAAAATATACATGGTTCTTCGAACCGGATAGATAAAATACCAGAAATATACAGAACCATTTTTCAAAAGGCTATTTGTTCCTGATGAAATTCTCTACAAACCTATTATCTTTACATTTTCGTAAGGTTTCGTTTAGTACCTTAAAAATGCATTTGAAAATCGGGCTATTTCTGAATTTTGGACATTCGGGCGCTCGAGCGGGGGGAAGTGACGCGTGGTGAGGGAAGTCTCACCCGCAGCCGAACTTGGAGCGCCGCTAAATGATCAATGCCTTCAAATCGATCCAGCAAGAAAAAAAGAGTGATATCTCGGGAACTCCTGGACAAAATTCGATGTTTTTTTAAAGTGGGATATCTCGCTAATATATAATAATGAAAATACTTTCGAGGTGTAATTATCCAACGTCCAAAATTCAGAAATAGCACGTTTAAATTAGACCCGCGAAGACTTTTTAAATTTGTTTATTATTTATGGAGAATGTGATAAAGTAATATCAAGAACTTGCGTTATAAAGTATAAATTTCATACATATACACATAAATATCTAATCCAGAAGTAAATACATAAAATTTACCTGCCCTAATTACTTGCCCTTCACCGAAAGGATACTCTGTCTAACCCTATATATATCGAAGTATCTTAATAACATAATCATAACTTAACGTAGTTTTGTTCATTCAGTGGGTCTGGTCTGTGACAGTTATTCGAATATGAGCGTTCCCCAAGAAGTCAATGTTCGTGCCATGAAGGAATGTGAATATGTTAAGACAAACGTATGCACGTGTTCCCATAGTAATCGACCAGACTATTTAAATTTACTCATCGCATTCAACGACAAACTGAAAGAGATATTATCAAAATTGAATGAAATGATACGAGAAGAAAAGAAAAAACAGTGGGTGGAAGAGTATGAAGTACATGAAGTCGAATATAGTATCCTAAGTGAAGTAATGACAGCAGAATTGGAACGATGTAAATGCAAAATATACAGAAATATATCATCTCAGGAGCAGGAGGGAGAAAGGCCGGCATCATTCAAAGACGTGGAAGATCTGCAGAATCTTATGAAAAATTTAATCCGCGAAGAGGCAAAATACCGACGTATCTTCAGGTTAAATGGAAAGAAGGATTATTTTCATCAGTATACCGTAATTAGCCGATCAGCTAAAGATTTATTAAAAGTATTGAAACTTTATTATGAACATCGAAAAAAGGAGATAGAGTCCGTCTGCAGTTACAGCAGAACTTAAAAAACTTCAGATATAGTTCGGTAAATGATCGAATGTAAGTCAGTGACCGTTTAATATCATTTGTAGGAAACTGATTTTGTAATTTTGTCTTATCTTGCTAAATTATATTCTTAACAAATACAATGTTGTCAAAAAAAATTTTGTTATTTATACAGTTGTTAATAGCAGCTTTATTTCTTCGTGGTCTTACCTCATACGTACATAAATACATTCACCTTAAGTACCTATTCAAACACTAAACTACGTCATACTTTGATTTTATCTCCAGTTTTTTGTGGAGCAAAAATTAAGACAAAAATCTAACTAAGAATGTAGGTAGTAATATACTAATCCAGGTCAGATAGCAGTAAAGTATACATTTTTTAGAGAAATTCCTCAGTGCATTTGTTAACGTGATAATTAGGAGACGACCAGTAGGAATTAGATATATATATATTTTGAAAAGCAAATTTCATTTGGAACCTGTTGAAAAAAGTGCATGAAAGTGCCGAAAACAGTTTTTTTCACGTTTTAGATGCGAAAGAAATCTTTTTTATACAAAAATACTACGAAATTGCTCGTAAAAAGACGAAAAAAATTAGTTTTTGACAATTAAAATCGGTCAATAACTTTTTGCACAAAAAATTAAAAACCGCTAAATATGGCAATTTTTGCCATTTAATTACAGGGACTGTAATTATCTTAGAAAGTTGTTTCGGAGCTTAAATTGTAGCTCTTGTTGGTACCTACCTCCTCTACAAATTTCATGCAATTTTATTAATAACTTTTAGTGGAAATAGCGAAAATGTAAACAAAAGTGTCCCGGAAAACTTCATGGAAATGGTCAAAAATGGTCATAGAACCTGTTCGCGCTGCATATGTATAATATAAAAAATCTATAATTTTTACGCAATTTGTGAAGTACTGACCTGATTACTAATTAATACTGCGTACCCTCATCTAACAATATTTGTTCATGTTACTTTCATTTCTATTTATTATTCACCATTATTTATATTATTTATAGCCCTCTATTTAGATTTATAACAATTTAGTAGAAATTTGTAATATAGCTATTATACTATTGCAATTAGGGAAAACCAATGTACCTATTGCTACCCCATGTCTGTATGCGGGTGTTAGAGACGAATAATTATTTCACCATTTTGGAATAAACTATCGTGTTTATTTCAATTACTACCAAAGAAACAACAAACCTCAGATGTGGTGCAGCAGCACAACCAGAGTGATTTAACCAAAAATCACCAAAAATATACATGGTTCTTCGAACCGGATAGATAAAATACCAGAAATATACAGAACCATTTTTCAAAAGGCTATTTGTTCCTGATGAAATTCTCTACAAACCTATTATCTTTACATTTTCGTAAGGTTTCGTTTAGTACCTTAAAAATGCATTTGAAAATCGGGCTATTTCTGAATTTTGGACATTCGGGCGCTCGAGCGGGGGGAAGTGACGCGTGGTGAGGGAAGTCTCACCCGCAGCCGAACTTGGAGCGCCGCTAAATGATCAATGCCTTCAAATCGATCCAGCAAGAAAAAAAGAGTGATATCTCGGGAACTCCTGGACAAAATTCGATGTTTTTTTAAAGTGGGATATCTCGCTAATATATAATAATGAAAATACTTTCGAGGTGTAATTATCCAATGGTTTTTAAAAGACATCGAATGTCGTCCAGTAGTTCCCGAGATATCACCCTTTTTTTCTTGCTGGGTCGATTTGAAGGCGCGCGATCATTTAGCGGCGTTCCAAGTCTGGCTGCAGGAGAACTTCCACCACGCGTCGCTTCCCCACCCGAACGTCCAAAATTCAGAAATAGCTCGATTTTCAAGGTACAAAACGAAACCTTACGAAAATGTAAAGATAATAGGGTTGTAGGGAATTTCGTCAGTAATAAATATCTTTTTGAAAAATGGGTCTATGATCATTTTTGACCATTTCCACGCCGTTTTTCGGAAACATATTTTTTACGTTTTCGCTATTTCACATTTCACTTATTTGTGACACCTTTGTGCTTATTTAAATACGGTGTTAAATGTACAAGAATATGGATTCCAGAACGATATTAAATGAGTCATGTGAAATAAATAATTTTGCAAAAAAAACTTGCAAAAATTCTATTCAGGCTAGGTGGTCTGGGCGAATCCTAATTCCGACACGTTTTAAAGGTCAATTTCGGTAAAAATATAGCTCTAATAAGTAATGAGGTATAGTCTAAGGTAACGCATCCCTGCAAATAAAAAAACGCAACAAAAACTTTACGACATAATTATTATTGCCGCGGGCCATGCGGCATGCCTCACAGTGTGCATCGAGAGGTGACCGAGTGCAGACGTACCGAGCCAAGAAAGTGCACAGTGAAGTGGCATAAATAAAGTCTCCCTCACTTGGAGACACCATTTTTACTGTTACTAACCATAACTTTTCCCAATAATATTATAGGTATTCCCTTGCAGGACACCCACAGCGACGTTACCGTGGAGGACGGTAGCATGGATTACAGTGAAGACGAAACGTCCCAGTGCGGTAGCTCCCGAGGGGATACCCCAACCCCAAGGGATGACAGAAGGGACGATAAAGAGACGATAAAACGTCTCACAGAGGAAAACGAAACCCTCAGAAAGAAAATAGAGGAGCTCACCGAGAGGTTGGAGCTAATGCAGAGGGAGCAAAAGTCCCAGCACGAAGAACTTCTGCGTGCGATTCGAGGAGAATCGCAAACGCGGAAGCGGAAAAACCCACCCGCCACTAATACGGACTCCGACGAAGAGGCCCCTAAGGCGGCAAAGAAGGTGGCTGAAGAGCCCCTCAAGTGCCCCCCAGAGCCATCCAGACGAAGCAGATCGGGATCTAGAGCTCCCCAGCAGGAGGCTAACGTCCCCAGACAAAACGCCAGGACAGAGGAGACTGAGGCCCCTCAAACAAAAACAAGAAGCCAGCGCATACCGCCGGTAGTGCTGAGGAACAAGGAGACATGGACAACGGTGAGCCGTCGTCTAACCGAAACCGGCATTAACTTTAGCAAGGCTAAAGTTACCGCGGAGGGAATCTCCATTGAGCCCGCGACATCCGAAGATTATCGCAAGATGACTAGGATGTTCGCAAACGAGAAAAGGGAGTACCACACGTACACCCTGCCAGAGGAACGGCTGCTACGTGTAGTCATCAGGGGGATCCCGAGCGGCGTTACTTGTACAGAGGTGGCAGAAGACCTCCAGGACCAGGGTTTCGCACCTACCGCAGTGCAACGGATGACGTCCAGACGGACGAAACAGGAGGTGCTACTCGTACTTGTCCTAGTCCCACAGGACCAGGACAAGATACTCCAAGTCACGAGGTGCTGCTCTCTAGTCGTAAGGACAGAGAGACAGAGAGCCAAGGTAGCGGCATCCCAATGCCACCGCTGCCAGCGTTTCGGCCACGGACAATCCAGGTGTACCGCGCAGCCGAAATGCGTGAAGTGCGGCGAGGCACACCGGACGACTGACTGCAAGAAGAAGGCAGACGAACCGGCCAAGTGTGCGAACTGCCAAGGGGCCCACCCGGCCAGCTACAAGGGGTGTCCAAAATACCCCAAGCAATCAGCCAGCGCCACTCAAAGGCCGGTACAGAGGCCGACGACGACCTCAACAAAGAAGGGCGGCGTAGCGCCAGGCACTAGCTACGCAAAAGTAGCCCAGAGCAAGGCAGGACAGAACACTGTCCCTGCCTCAAAACAACAAGCATCGCCAGAGGCCAAAAACCTCACAGCGGTGCTAGCACAGATGCAACAAATGTGCTCAGCGATGAGTGCATTTTTTGCTCAAATGCCAAACTTTACTAATCCGTAATGCCTTTACAGATTAAACCGGAATTCCTGCAGATGGCGGCCTGGAATGTAAACGGCCTGCAACAAAGGAGACTTGAAGTCGAAGAGCTCCTGACCAGGTACGATATAGACGTCATGGCACTGCAGGAAACCAAGATGACCCCTGCCAAGGAGATCAACTTCCCAGGATACCACACGTACAGGATGGACTGGGTAAACATACCTCGGCGACCCGCAAGAGGAGTGGCTCTACTCGTTAAAAAGACCATAGCCCACCATCCGACGGTACTACCTGAGCTAGAAAATATGAATGCCACCGCCGTAGTAGTGTCCACAGCACGAAACGGCGACGTCCAAGTGGTTTCATGTTACCAGCCACCCCACAGCACGCTAACCGAGGGGGATCTGGACGAAATTCTACCCGCTAGGACACAGGTCGTCGCAATTGGCGATTTTAACGCCAAATCCCAGCAATGGAACAGCGGCGTAACCAACACTCGAGGACGAGAACTGCTGCGGTTCCTGGGACAGCACGCCGGCGAACTGCTGGTGGTAGGACCAGTCCAGCCCACCTTTGACAACGGTAGAAACAGGCCAGACGTACTGGACATAGCCATCCTAAAGGAGATGACCCTCGAAGCGGAGATCTCCACCAGAACGGAGGGATCTACCGAGCACAACCCGATCTTCCTAACTCTAGGAGGACAGGCGGGTGACGACAACGCTACCTTCACGAAGCGACGAACGGACTGGGAATCGTACCGGCTGCACCTGCAGCAGTACATTGCACAAATTCCCAGGCTAGATACCGTGGGGGACGTTGAGAGGGCCGTCATTACCCTAGAGGAGCAGATCCTGGGAGCAATAAGGGCCAGCACGACAGAAACAGAAGTAAGAAGACACCCAGCACCGATGGCGAACCTACCAGAGGTCACCAGGCAGCTGATAAGGGATAGAAGAAGCGCCAAGAGACGGGCTCAGAGGACGAGACTCCCCGCCGACAGAAGGGAGTATAACGTCCTCAGCCGAAGAGTGAAAGCCGCCCTCCAAGAACACCGTCAGGAGGGGTGGCAACGCCACCTTGAGTCACTCGATCCACAGGACAGAAGTATGTGGAATACCCAACGTGCCCTGCGAAACCGGAGGAAACCTATACCCCCGATTCACGGAGAGCGAGGGAGGATCGTCTACACTAACCAGGAAAAAGCCGAGGCGTTTGCCGACAGCTTAGAACTGCAGTGTAGAGAGAACGAGCTCGATGACGAGGACGAGGACTGGGTGGACGATGTCGAGCGCAGAGTACGTAGGATCCACCGCCTGCCTGATGACGACCACATCCGCCCGACTACCCCCGAGGAAGTCAAGGAAATCCTTAGGAGCCTAAAGCCGAGAAAGGCTCCGGGATGTGACAAGATAGGAAACATCGCTCTCAAAAAGCTACCCAGGAAAGGAGTAGCGGCGCTAGTCAACATCGTAAACGCGATGTTAAGGTTACGGCATTTTCCAGCCAGGTGGAAAAAGGCCGACGTCATTATGATCCCTAAACCAGGGAAAGAACTAATTTTCCCGTGTTCTTACAGGCCCATCAGCCTCCTCCCAGCCATGAGCAAGGTTGCAGAACGGGTCATCTTGAAGAGGCTCAGAGAAAAGACAGAAGAGCTGAATATCATCCCGGATGAACAGTTCGCGTACCGAACAGGACATTCCACCGAACTCCAAGTACTTCGCCTCACCGAGGAGATTACTAAGGGGTTCAACCAGCGGCAAGTCACCGCGGCGCTGTTCCTAGATGTTGCCAAAGCGTTCGACAGGGTCTGGCACGACGGCCTCCTAGCTAAAATGATGAGTATGGGTTACCCCATCGAACTCGTCAAACTAGTGAGGTCCTACCTGCACCGCAGACAGCTAAGGGTCAAAATCTCGGACCAACTCTCCACTTACAGGACCGTGGAGGCGGGAGTCCCGCAAGGTTCGGTGCTGTCACCGCACCTGTTCGCTATCTACACCTCAGACCTCCCCAGGACCGACCACACAGCCCTGGCCCTGTATGCAGACGACACAGCAATAATTGCCAGATCCTGGAAAGCCAGGGACGCAACCAGAAAACTCCAGGAAATGGCCACACTCCTGGAAGAATGGTGCACGAAGTGGAAAGTCGCCGTCAACGCCGACAAAAGCCAAGCCATACTCTTCAGACGAGTGCGGAAAGAAATTCCCACAGGACACGTCTCCATGAACGGCGAGGACATCCAATGGCACGACACCGTCAAATACCTTGGTGTGGTCATGGACAAAAGCCTAACGTGGAGACAGAACACGGACGCTATTACAGCCAAGGCGCGGCGCACAAGAGCCCTCATCTACCCGATGATGGGAAACGGTAGCCGTCTCAACCTGAGGAATAAGCTCACGCTTATCAAAACCCTCATCAGGCCGCAGCTGACGTACGCCTCGGTAGCGTGGGGTTACCAGGCAAAGTCCTACATGAAGAAAATCCAGGCAGTGGAAAACATCGCCCTCAGGACGGCGGTCGACGCACCATGGTACGTGAGAAACGCAGACATCGTCAGAGACCTGGAGTACACCACGGTCACTGAAGTCATCCGGGAACGAGCGAAGAAGCTGTACGCCCAAGCAGAGGAGCACGGGAACCCGCTAATCAGACAGGCCACTGATTACGACCCTGCCGACGCCCCGAGGCACAAACGGCCGAGGGTACAGCTTCTGGACAACGGGTGAGTATAACTTATATTTCCCGCTAACCGATCTGTTTCAGATACCCCAGGACGGACCACCACTACCAAAGACATGACGTTTTTCTACCCAAACCCAACCTCCTTGCGGGCGTCGGACAACATACCGTCCAACGCCCGTTGTCCTACCTGCTCCGTGGAGTCCGAAAGTGCTAAAAAAGCACTTAGGGTCTCCACACTCCCGAGCTACACAGCTCATATCCTTACCTTTCCGATGATCCGGGGTAGGACACACCTTTACTGTGTCCTACGTACCGGCAGTCAATCCCAGCCAAAACTTCCTAAAACCCAACTAGACCGATGACTACCCACGGGGGTGACAAGCTGGCGAAGAAAGAAAATATCAAGACAAGAAGAGCGCCAGAAGAGACCTCTGCCAGCGAGGTTGAAGAGCCAGGACCAGGGGAGGTCCGCAGAAAATACTACGACACATCTCGCATTTGCGGGCTGGGTCTGGTAGAAGTAAGCGGGCCCACCTATCACGAAGGCCGGTCCAGGTCTACAGAGATAATCTAGGAGCAAAGAGTAGTAGTCCTACTCGGCCCTAGTTATCGAGACCGTCATCAAGCCAATGGATATTGGCGCGCGGCATGCCTGTCATCAAACGATCCGACGCACACCTATAAAGGTAAGCCAGTCAATTGCGGTCGAGACAGCACAAAGAGTGATGGTATTTTAATGAGATCGTAAAGTTTTTGTTGCGTTTTTTATTTGCCGGGATGCGTTGACTTAGACTATATATATTTATTCAATCATAGTAGACTTATTATAAGTGAGAGATAATTTTAAAAATGTCCTGAACAGTTGAAAAATTAATTGTTTGAAATTTAATGTGTCAATAATCCGCATTTAGTTTGTGAAATACATTCAATTGTGAAAATCTACTGCCATTTTGTTAAAATATATTATGCGCATAGGCAATTTTGCTTGAAAAAAGGCTATTTTGAACAATTTTTCGGTATCATAAGGCCAGCGATATACCAAGCGTTTTAACCGGCCCGCAGGTTTTTTAACAAATCAAATCAAATTTATTGTTCAGTTCACAATTACACATATCTTTTATTTACAAATCATCTAAGCTCACAGAGAGAATCATCAAAACCTTTACCTTCTGACAAAAATTTAGATATGATTCAATTTTCAAGGCCTATTACGATTTTCTTTCAATGTCAAAAATTAGCAAGTTTGATTAGCGATTTTTTCGGTTGAAATTCTAAATAGAACACTAGATTCAATAAGTTCCCAAATGGGTAAGTCCCAAATTTCATGAAAAAATACTGAATATTGACACATTAAAATAAAACGAATATAGGCAGTTATTTTATAACAGTGTGTTCCAAAGGAAGTGCATAAGATTCATAATTTTTCTTCTGTTTTATGTTCAAAACAATACAAAAACACATCAATAAGTAGTAATATCAGATTTGAGAGGTTACTGAATTCAGTGGTGTAGTTAGTATTTCAATTAAAAAAATCGTTTATTAAATTTGTTAATTTTTGACATTGAAAAAAAGTCATAATGAATTAAAAGAATGATTGTCATAGAATGTAACTTCAAGAGGAAATCAGCAGGAAATCAGGGGAAATCATACAAGATTTCCTCAAAAGGGGAAATCAAGTGTACAAATTGAGCCTACCGGTTTACCCCTCGTGGAAATGGTAGGGCGGCGGAAAGAGAATATCAGATGCGTTTTCCTGGTCGTCGTCGTTAAGAGACCATGGAAAGTTTCCCACGTCTGTAGTTCTGGAACGTGTTTCACAACAAGACCTGCAGGAACAAAACAATATTTTAAACATAGTTTAACAAAACCCAAATATTAACACTAGACGAATCAGTTCGACAACTGGTATTCCTCTTTTTCGAGTATGGAAAACCCTAAAAAGAGACCGTTATCATCCATATCATATCCAGCAGGTATAGTGTCTTGAACAAGGCGACGATATCCGCCGTCTGGCATTTTATTGTTGGTTGTTTAACTATCGTCCGGTAATTTTCAGAACCTTATTTACGGATGACGCACAATTTACGATGGATGGAGTAAACAACTATAATCAAAATGGGCACAGAAAAACTCACATGCGACACGCCAACGCCATTCGCAACACAGGTTTTCTGTAAATGTTTGGGTCGGGCTTGTGAATACACATTTGATAGGGCCATATTTTCTTGAAGAAAGATTAAATGGCGATATTTACTGTAATTTTCTTCAAAACATTTTACCGAATATGTTAGAAAATATCCGTATTAGTGGCATGTCGTCTCAGCATGATGGAGCCCCACCACATTTTAATATTCAAGTAAGAGAACACTTAGATAATGCGTATCCTAATAGATAGATTGGTCGCGAGGGTCCACATGAATGGCCACCAAGTTCTTCTGATTGCAACCCTCGCGATTATTTTTTATGGGGCCACTTAAAAACCGAAGTTTATAGCGTCAAAATTGATAGTAGACAACAATTAATGCATTTCATCGTTACAACCTATGACGAAATGCGGAATAATCCAGCAATAATACGTCGAGCAATTGGTGACCTAACTAAACGCACAAGAAAATGCACAGCAAATGGGAGAGGACACTTTGAAAATGTACTTCAGTGTAAATTATTTTTATTTTTAAATGCATTCAGTTACTTATTTGTTGTTTACTGTTACTTGAATGGAAATTATTATATTTAGTTTGGTTTAAAGTTGTTGCGCTTTCCAATTTTTATTAAGTGTGAAATATTGATGATTTTGTTGCTTAAATTAACTTGCTGCTTAGGCCTAAATGGTTGTATTATCTGTCACTTTGAAAAGCGTAATATGATTGAATAAATCTTTTGTCAATTTATACCCGATTACATATTAGGGCTACATTTTTTACCAAAATTCATCTTTAAAACGTGTCGGAAGCCTCAATAGAATTTTTAGAAATGTTAGTTACAAAATTATTTATTTCACGTGAATTTCATTTAATATTGTTTTGGAATCCATATTCTTGTATATTTAACACCGTATTTAAATAACCACAAAAGTGTGACAAAAGTGAAATAGGCCATTTTACTTCATTTTTATGTTCTTTTCGAATAACGTATAGAAATTTCAGAAAAATAAATACAGGGACATGTTTTTTAGAGGTACAGAGGAAGTATGTCTCTCTCATGATGCAACACCCTGTATTTGGCTTTGTTTCACCCAACCCAAGGCCTACACACTGTATAAACTTTAATGTTAGTTAAATAGAACCTAGTATAACTTTTATACCTAGATGCATAAATATCTAATCCAAAGGTAAATACATTTAACTTACCTGCCATAATTGCTTGTCTTTCGCAGAAAGGATACTCTATATATATATATATATATATATATATATATCGAAGTATCTTAATAAAATAATCATAGCTTAATGTAGTTTTGTTCGTTCAGTTGGTCTGTGACAGTTGTCGAATATGAATGTCCCTCAAGAAGTCAATGTTAGTGCTATGAAGAAACGTAAATCTGTTGAAGCAAACGTATGCACTTGTTCCCATAAAAATCGACCAAAATATTTAAATTCGCTCATCACAATCAACGACAAACTGAAAGAGATATTATCAAAATTGAGTAAACTTATACAATACAAAAAGGAAAAACAGTGGGTGGAAGCGTATGAAATAAATGAAGTCGAATATAGTATCCTAAATGAAGTAATGACAGCCGAATTAAAACGATATAAATGCAAAATCTGCATGGAAATATCATCTCATAAGAAGGCACGAAAGACATCAGCAATCAGAGACGTGGAAGATCTGCGCAATTATATTGGACATTTAATCGGCGAAGAAGTAAAATATCGACATATATTCAGATTAGTTAGAAAGAGAACTTATTTTCACGAGTATACCGGAATCAACCATGCAGTTAAAGTTTTATCAAAAGTATTGAACCTTTATTATAAACATCGAAAAAGTGAAATAGTGAGTCCGTCTGCAATTATAGCAGAATCTTAGTAGGTAAACTTCAGATATAGTTCTGTAAATGGAATGAAAGTAAGTGACCGATTAATATCATTTGTAGCAAACAGATTTTGCAATTTTTTCATATTGTCCTAAATTATATCTTTAATAAAAACAATGTTGTTAAGAAGAATTTTGTTATTTACACAATTGTAAACAGCAGCTTTATTTCTTCGTGACCTTAATTAAAAAATAGTGCCAATCATCATATCTTGTAGTTTTAAATTAATTAATTTTGCAAACAACTGATACTATTGAGTGAGAATTCATATCGCTACACCTGCCACAGTTCTACTTAGGGAGCCTTATACTTTTTTTTTTACAAATATATGTATTTAAAAAAGTTATGGCCCAAAATAATAAATATTTGCTTATCGGATCTCTCTCTCTTGGAGATGCCCTCCTTAAATACCGCCATTTTGTTGTTGTTATTTATTTGTACCTATAAACAAGAAAGTCTCAAATGATGTTTGTTCTTAAGTTTTGCTTAATTTTAGCAAATCGATGTAAAAATTGATTTTCGTGAAAAAATGCTAGAGATTAAATGTGAATGCTTTTATAAGTTTTGGTTTTAATTTGTAGTGTCTTATCGCCAATATTAACAGTGTCAGCTCCCATGGCACAAAAAGGCGAGGTACCTATCGAACGCCTAAAATAGGGTGCCTATAACTGTGGCCAGTTTTAACTTATTTGGAAATGTTCCTTTTTCTACAGCTAAATGTATTAAGAGGATATTTGCCCTGCTCACATGATGTATTAACGAGTATCAGAAAATACCTAATTTCTATGTAAATAACTAAGATAGAAATATCAAACAAAATGTACTGGAAAGAAGAAAGATTGTTTTATGCCTCCCGAGTAACATTTTTTAAAATTTTCTCATAGTTATTGGTTATTTTATACGATTGAATTTAGGAAAAAAGGTGATTATGGCTGATTTTATACGCTTCAAAACGTATATTTAATAACAAAATGAATAATTTCGGCCACAAGACGGGCTTAGATTGATGCTTTGTGTAATTAACAACCAAAAATACATTTTAGTAAAAAAATTATTTTATTCCGTTAATCTATATACAAACTTATAGGCGTCTTGCTAGCAAATATGAGATATTTTATAAGTGGAAAGTGGTGCCCTCATTGACGTCGTTAGCTACTAACATCCTCCTAACTCTATTTGTAAATACCTGTGGTGATGTGATCAGTTTCAGGAACGGCTTCTGTTTTTTATCTATTATGTGATTTATGCAGTTTATTATTGTGGTGTTTCATGCGTCATATTTTAATAAAACGGTGGTGAAATTGCAGATATTTAAAATTGAACATTTTATTCATTTTTGAGTTATGTAGTTAGATCGAACTATGGACTATCGTAAAGAAAAAAAATATAGACTGCGGTTTCAGCTAAACGTAAAAAAGTCTAATATATATTATGAATTCAACAGGTAGAACATATTAAAACGATATTATGTATAGACTAACAGCGGTTATTATCTTCTTGGAAATTTTCTCGCTATAATTCTGTCTGTATGGTAACTCGACAATCAGTTTCGAGCAACTGACAAATTTTACATGGGTACGTCCTATTGCGGCCGAAAAAAAGTAACGACTGATTTTCCCGTTGTAAATATTGTTCTGACCAGTGACGAATCAATCATAATATATTTTATTATTTTTATTAGTGTCAATGTCATTGTGTGATATCCAGCAATGATTTCTTGTTAAAAATCGATTGCTTCAATTCGACCGCAATAGTAGATTCTAGAGGAAAATTGTAGCTTCGAGTCGTAGATAGACCAAATAAGACTAACAATAGGCATTGACTAAATACACAAGGTGCACCAATAGAAACTCCCAGGCGTAATATTTTGGCAAATAATACAGGGTGTTGCATCATGAGAGGGACATAGCTTAATAAGAGGTAGAGAACATCAGTGGTAACCGGAACCTCCCATAGAAATGTCTCATTGGGCCTTCATTACGAAGTTACAGGGTATTAAATAATTTTTGGCCAAACCTGTTTTTTGTCATAACTTTGACAGGGAATGAAATAACGGATTCATATTTGGTACGGCTAATATACTAACGAGCTCCAAGAGGTACATGTATATAAAAAATATATCCAGGTCCGGACTCACTATAATTTATGTTTCTTCTTTGCGTCAATAAAACATCACCCTGTATATATTTTTTTGAAATTTCGATACGATATTCGAAAAGAGCAAGAAAAAACAAACAAAATGGCCTATTTAATTTTTTTGTTACACCTTCGTGGTTATTTAAATACGTTGTTAAATGTGCAAGAAAATGGATTACAGAACCCTATTAAATGAGAGGCACGTGAAATAAATAGTTTTATAACTAAAATTTGCAAAAATTCTATTGAGCCTAGGTGGTCTGGGTGAATCCTAATTCCGGCACGTTTTAAAGGTCCATTTTGGTAAAAACTGTGGTCTTAATAAGTAATCGGGTATGAAATAACAAAATTTTTAATCAATCACAGTAGGCTTGTTCAAAGAATAAAAGTGACAGATAATTTAAACCATTTAGGCCTAAGCAACCAGTTACTTTGATCAAGAAAATCATCAACATTTTATACTTAATAAAAATTGGAAAAAAGAACAAACTAAAATCTAAATAAATAAATTATTTTCCATTCAATTAACAATAAATAACAAAACAATAACTAAATGTGTTTAAAAATAAAACGTAATTGACACTAAAGTAAATTTTCAAAATGTCCTCCCCCACATTCTGTGCATTTTCTTGCGCGTTTAGAAAGGTCACCAATTGCTCGACGTATCATTTCTGGATTATTCCGTATTTCGTCGCAGGTTGTAACGATGCGCTGGATTAAATGTTGTCTACTTTCAATTTCAATGCTATAAACCTTGTTTTTTAAGTGGCCCCATAAAAAGTAATCACAAGGGTTACAATCAGGAGATCTTGGTGGCCATTCATGTGGACCCCCGCGTCCAATCCATCTATTAGGATACACATAGTTTAAGTGTTCTCTTACTTGAAGGTTAAAATGTGGTGGGGCCCCATCAGGCTGAAACAACATGCCTCTTATACCGATATTTTCTAACATATTCGGTAAAATGTTTTGAAGAAAATCAAAGTAAATTTTACCATTCAATCTTTCTTCAAAAAAATGTGGCCCTATCAAATGTCTCTTCACAAGTCCGACCAAAACATTTACAGAAAACCTGTGTTGCGAACGGCGTTGGCGTACCGCATGTGGGTTTTCCTGTGCCCATTTATGATTATTTCGTGAATTGTTTACTCCATCCCTTGTAAATTGTGCCTCATCCGTAAATAAGGTTCTGTAAATGACTGGGCGATGGTTAGACAACCAATGACAAAATGCCAGGCGGGGGATATCGTCGCCTTGTTGAAGACGTTGTACCTGCTGGATATGATATGGATGGTAACGTTCTCTTTTTAGGGTTCTCCATACTCGCCAATGAGGAATACCAGTTGCCAAACTGATTCATCTAGTGCTCATATTTGGGTTTTCTTGAACTACGTTTATAATATTGTTTTGTTCCTGCACACCTTGTTGTAAAACACGCTCCACAACTGCAGAATTAGGAAACTTTCCGTGTTGTCTTGCATACTGGAACACCGTACTAAAGGTTTTATGATTAGGGCATCGACGACCAGGAAAACGCAGCCGATATTCTCTTTCCGCCGACCTACCATTTCCATTACAGAAACCATAGATGAATATTATGTCAGCATATTCCACGTTTGTAAATTTTACTGGCATAGTTAAAATATTTTCACAAGTTTTCACTAACTAAATGCGGATTATTGACACATTAAATTACTAACAAACAATTATTCAACTGTTTAGGAGATTTCTTTTTATTATCTGTCACTTTGAACAAGCCTACTGTGATTGATTAAAAATTTTGTTATTTCATACCCGATTACTTATTAGGACCACAGTTTTTTACCAAAATGGACCTTTAAAACGTGCCGGAATTAGGATTCACCCAGACCACCTAGGCTCAATAGAATTTTTGCAAATTTTAGTTATAAAACTATTTATTTCACGTGCCTCTCATTTAATAGGGTTCTGTAATCCATTTTCTTGCACATTTAACAACGTATTTAAATAACCACGAAGGTGTAACAAAAAAATGAAATAGGCCATTTTGTTTGTTTTTTCTTGCTCTTTTCGAATATCGTATCGAAATTTAAAAAAAAATATATACAGGGTGATGTTTTATTGATGCAAAGAAGAAACATAAATTATAGTGAGTCCGGACCTGGATATATTTTTTTTATACATGTACCTCTTGGGGCTCGTTAGTACATTAGCCGTACCAAATATGAATCCGTTATTTCATTCCCTGTCAAAGTTATGACAAAAAACAGGTTTGGCCAAAAATTATTTAACACCCTGTAACTTTGTAGTGAAGGCCCGATAAGAAATTTCTACGGGAGGTTCCGGTTACCACTGATGTTCTCTACCTCCTATTAAGCTATGTCCCTCTCATGATGCAATACCCTGTATAATATAACGTTCGAACGTTGAATATAGGTTGTGATAAACATTATATATACCAGTCGTATAAACGAAATCAAAACGTTTATTAAACCATTTGGTGTTGCTTGGGTGTCTTGCTATACCCACTAACTTTGTTCAAGATTGATATCATTAGTAAAAACATGGTATCTATCAATAAATAATAATTTTCAATTCTTCCTTCTAAATACACACTGATTTTAAAGAAATTATTCAATATTATGGCTAAAATAATGTAGAATTATTTTCCTCCAAAGTAAAGCATTTTAATTTAGCGAGAATAGTAATTAAAGAATATCTATATTAGCATTACAAAAAACACACCGATCAATCTTCAAGTAGAGGAATAGAATAATTTTCTTCCACGTATAAGCATCAATTATTATTTCCTTAATGACTCAATAAAATGTTTACTTGTCCTAATAACAACTTAGCGTGGTCTTAATATTACCCATAATAAAATTTCTCAATAAAATATTATAAACCGTATCTAATAACTGGCTACAGAGGTCTCGTACTCGCACCCCTAGGCAAAGCCAGTGCATGCCGTCATTATTCAAGAAAATAAGCACTATTTTTTCATCGAAAAGCGCCTTTATTAGTAAAAAGACACATTCAAAATAACACCTTTATAAATATCGCATTCGATAGCTGACAGCGGAGCAGTGAACACCTGATCGTTAGCCGAATAACTCAAAATTAATAAATATAATGAGAGGTAGGATATACGTATACGTTACGGATTTAAAATCCTGGCAACGTAAAAGCACAGGTGTTGGTCGCATTTATGCTAAATAACTGTGCACGCGAAATTATATACATTTACTTGGGACGTTTTTGCATGGAAACTGAAGAACAGTCGTGAATTATGCTATGCTGTGTCGTTTACCGGCAGCTGCACAGAGAAATACTGCACGTGATTGATAATGTCAATCAATAAGCGGAGCGGATAACGGCGGCAGTGCAAATATTGAACGATGTTCCTGCAGTTTGCAAGTAGGCAATCCTTCCGGATAAATATTTGTAAGGGCGAAAAGAAAATTGATAGCTTTGTTTCGTTAATAAAGTCAGTAAAAACTGCAGGTTTGTTTTGGTACTGTGGAAGTAGGTCTTTTCCACATCACTGAATTTTACTATTTCACTTTAGTCTGGCCGAAACGAGTAAATCGCAAAGCCAGGGGCGTGCAGGTTTTCGAATTTCGTAAATTTCATAAATCCATAATATTTCGAAAAAATCAAAGCCTTCAATTTATGTTCATTATGCATGAGCTACCATGTCTTAAATTAAAATGTTATACATAGATATTATTACGACCTAAAGTCAGGACAAGCAAACGAGGTCCCAGATCTTACTAATCCTTGTAGTGAAAGCGAACAATAAAAAAAAAGAACAAGTAAAAACAAATACAATTTATTATAAAATCAGCAAGTACAGTATAGTCCAAGTAAGGACTTCCCGAGACAAAAGAAACGCAACAAGAACTTTACGCCATAATTATTATCGCCGCGGACCACGGCGGCATGCCTTGAACACGGGGGCCTTTATTGTTGGGAAAATAAAAGTATTTTGGCTGGCTAGCTTCGACTGAGACTCCCAGAGGCCATTGGTGCAATTAATTTCTTTAAACGTGAGGTCGGGGTGGTATGTCCTTAAACGGAAGGATTCGGCCAATAGGTACACCCTGTATAAGTTTCAGAGCGTAAGTATGCTTTTTATTTATTGTAAGGGTCTAAAGCTTCACCCTGTATAAGCTTTCTGTGATTTATTCACTTTTTGGTTTCTCGAGTAGGGCCTACGTGAGTACCCTGTAGGTATTTTTCTTCTAATAATAACACTGTATTTAGAACACGAAATTAACAAACTTTTTATTTATGCGAAAAGCACAGAGTTGAATATTTATATTATTTAAATTAAACAATTTTCTTTTCAGGTAACGTATCGATACTTAGAATTTTGCCTTAGACGGTGCGGGTTTCGTTTTAATTTATTTGGATCTGAGATAATTCACTTACAAACTAGGGTCACGAAGACGATTTATTTTTACTAAAAACTAGGGCCGCGAGGGCGATTAAAAATGTAGTACTGGGGCTGAATAAAAAAAAAATGTAAAAATCGATTTTTACTAGGGGCTGCCTAGGAAGAGGACGCGGATACAACTTTGGGTTTCGTTAGATACGCCGGAAAACACAACTTTGGGTTTAGGCTCTGTGGCGACCAAAGGGTAACGCGAGTAGTAATAACTTATTAGTAGATACACTGGGAACACAACTTGCTGGGGGGCTTGGCACGTTCCTCCTTTTAAACAAATGACGGGGCACGACGTAGCCGAGAGCTGGATGAGAATTAAAAGGGTACCGGACATTCATTTGGGCTATTATTGTGAAATGTTGTGCAATAGTTGCTTAAATTTTTGAATTTTTAATTGAAGATTATACTGTTAAGTCGGCTATGAAAAATGTAATATTTTGATATGAAAATGCCATAGGAATCTAATTTGATATTCAAGATAACTGCGGATATGACTGATGTCTGGAAATGGTCCCGTGAAGTAACGTTGAGGGTTCTACGTTAATCCATATTAATGTTATATTTAATGTTATATGTGATGGTATGTTTGGTCATGATAAATTTATGTAGGTCATGCTAAATCCTATTTAGGATATTGGTGTGAAGTTGGCGACGGGTTGCCAGCATTCAAAAGGGAACTAGTAAATTGGACTTAGAGTTTTTTAATTAAGAAAAGAAGCTGAATGTGGGATAACTAAATGAAGATAGTGACGAGTGGCCAGCAACTCATGGGGAACACGTAAACTGGTCTTGATTTTGAGGAACATTGTTTTATGGATGGCTTGGGGAGATAATTAAAAGATGGTTAAAGTTATTTTATGGAAATTGAATTTGACGTGAAAATTTAGAGAAGGGGGTTCGTAGAAGGTTTTGGGAAGTGAAATAAATTATGATAGATTGAAGTTTGGGGAATAAATTGAAAATGATTTGAAATGTTGAGGGGGCTGTATTTTTGAGGGGTGTCGTTTGCAAAATTTTGTTGTTAATTTGACGGAATTGGGTGTTTTGACTAATTTAACGATGGATTACGAATGTCGGTGAATTATCGAGGATATTTGAAATTTCTCAGATTTTTATAAACTGTAGTTTTTTGGTATGGTAGGTGTTTTAAGGATTTTTTTATGGTGTTTGCCAGGTTGACCTTGACAAACGATTTATTTGACAAATTTTGTCTATTTTTTGGTCGGCCATTTTGGTAGTATGGGGAATATACTACAACAGCCTCTATCAAACGACTCGTCGCACATTAGCAAAAACCTATAAAGGTAAGCGAGATGATTTGCAGTCGAGGTAGCACAAAGAGTACCTAATGGTATTTTAATGAGGTCGTTTTTTATGTCTCGGGATATTCCTACTTGAACTATACAATGAAAATTAAAAATCTTACAACAAAATAAATACAAAGAATACAGCAAAGTCTAGAGTTTTTAAGCTAACGCTATGGAAAAGAATTAATAATTCAAACAATTTTTACAATAAAAATGAAATACAGTAGTTACTTAGCTTTTATAAAATTTGGAGTTTCCAGGAGCTTCAGACTTGAAGGTTGTTGATCGAGGACCTTGCAGGTTGTTGAAATCTTCACAACACAATTAAATAGGGTTTTCTCAATCGTAAAGGGTAAATCAAAGCAAATTGGTATACCAAAATTCGTGTACCAAAGAATAGCAAATGATCCAAAAGTTCAAAATCCAAATAATCCAAAAACAGAATAGTTGTACCAAGACTGAAATCTGGCCTTACCAAAATTGTCTGTAATTAAAGTAACAAAATTATTCTCAAAAATAACCTCTAACGTGAACACGTGTCTATAATAAATAAAAGAAATTACTTACCCAGAATACTACTTCTGGACGAACTTGCTAATTAATCCGAATAAATCGAAATTTCAATTAAACAAACCAAAATATTAACAGAAAATTAGGTTCAATTTAGTTTTTGATCCGGTATCAAACCGACTAGCAACCACGTGCCTTTTAACTAAATTAGTCCCTAGCAAAGTTTTTAGCTCAATTTCTTGATTTAAAAAGAAAGTATGAAGCAATTCGGGTGATATTTATAACCATTTTTAGCTCACAAAAACAAGAGGAAATGACAAACTGACAGTTCGACAATACGGACTTGTGAAATGTTAAAAACTAAATCGATTTTTATGGACTTTCAATCATTAACTATCTTTACACTATCATTTTGTAAACAATTTTTATGTGGGACGGAGGTAGATTGATCCCATGCGAGTAGTAATTCATTTTTGGTGGGAAAAAAAAGAATCAAATCTCACAAAATTCTTTTTATTTTGTTACCAGTTTCGTGAACAAAAACTTACTTCACATCTTCAAACACAAGACTACAAGGAAACAATTTAAAAAGGAAATTAGTGACTGCATGTTGTCAATATATAAATAAGTTAATAGAAACTTAATAGAAAATCTAATGTAACAAGTACTAAAATGGGGCGAGCGTGGGTGCGTCTTTACTATGTACATACTTCGATATGCGATGTAAAGCAACGTTAGGCGTGGTTAGTAGTTGGATTGGTGACCGTTCCAACGAAGACCACGTCCTCGCCTCACCCATCTTCCAGCGGCTTGTATATCATGTATGCGCGGAAGCTATACAACCTTAGGCGAGGGTTGTATAGGAGATATACCATCCTTCGGAGGGGATGTAAAGCCGTCGGTCCCTTGTCTATTAAATGTTAGGCAAGTAAAAGATCCCTACTCTTCTTAAGGGAAGAGGTTCGGCAAAATTCATGGTTGGGGGTAGCTCGTCTACAGGCGTCGGTGTTAGGCCTCAGTAGCGGAAATAGGCCGACGTTAAATAAATGTATAAAAAAAAAGTACTAAAATCTTATGCATAAAAATTAATATATCTAAAAAAGGGAGAAAGTTATAATCGAAAATGTTAAAGATAAAAAACATTTTATCTTTAACATTTTAAATTTTCTAGATAATTTCTTGTCATTTTATTCTATTTATTGGTCACAAGATAGTCGGTTGTGCAAATTAATTTTAACGATACAAAAATTTTTATTTATTAGACTATTTTTACAAACTTTTCCTCTTGTTACAAATTACATGACTGCGTTGAAAAACATTGAATACTTTAACAATCCTTGTTTATTTAAAAAAAATGTAAGTATCCTATTTTATCATATGTTTAAACTATACCTAGTCAGATATTTCATACGCTACCAATAATTTTCGATACCTATTAATTTGATTTAGATACAGTTTTCAAAATTTCAATACCAATAACTCTTCACTTTTTATTTAGATATTGGTTTTTGTTATAACTTTCTCCCTTTTTTAGATATATTAATTTTATACATAAGATTTTAGTACTGTTACCTTAGATTTTCTATTAAGTTTCTATTAACTTATTTAACTATATATTGACAACATGCAGTCACTAATCTCCTTTTTAAATTGTTTCCTTGTAGTCTTCTGTCTGAAGATGTGAAGTAAGTTTTTGTTCACGAAACCGGTAACACAATAAAAATAATTTTGTGAGATTTGATTCTTTTTTCCCACCAAAAATTAATTTTTATATGTTAATTATTGTAATAGTTTAAATTTTAGATTTCCTAAGATATACACAATAATAAACATCTATTTAATAAATTGATATATTTTCCTAGGGGGGCCATATGGTGGCGGAAAGCCTAAAGTGGTAATTTGGATAGAATATTAGAGCGCGGTGACATCTATCGCTAAAGGGGTAATTTATTACTCCCGATTACTAAATTGACCTACTATTATTAACCTGCGGAAATCAGCGAAAAACTAAAATAAAATATTGTTAATTTATGTATACCTATGTAAATATATGTGTGCTTAAGTAATATTAAGTGCTTAAATGCTTAAGTATAAGTTTGCTTTGTAGTGATAATTCTGATAAATTATATACTATCTTCTTGGGAATGGGTAGAAATTCTAAGGCTAGATATAATTTGAAATTTAAAATTCTACTCATAATTATGGAAAAAGCATCGTGAAGTCTCCTTGCCTGGTAGGCTCCATTACGCCTTTAATCCTGAACCTTATTAGCTACAAAATTCTTTTGGTAAGTACCTACCATTACATTTTATAACTAGAGAGTAAAAACTAATTAATGTTAATGCATTATGAATGTTTATTTTTTAGCTATCGTTAATATTTCTTACCTCTTATTTGCATTTTACTTATTAAATTTTGTCTTTCTATTTATCCTACATATTATCCTATTTTTCTCTACAGGGTGTCCCACGACGAACTGCGGTGATCGATATCTCGAAAAGTAGACATCGGAAAATTTTGAAAATTTGGTAGTAAACTAATGTCGATAGGGCAACATCCGGTTATACCGGAAGTCGATATCAACTTGCTTATTTTAAATGGGACACCCTATATATTATTACATTTTTGGATCGTACGCAAAATTCTAGGCCGATTTTGTGTATCATATCCTATACCTAGGTCTCTCCGTTTTTGAGATATTTCAATTTTTATGTCAAAAATTACGTTTGCGGGCCCTAAAAGAATTATCAATTTTTCCTATAAGGAAGCCTTTATTATCTAATTTGGGTTCGATTCTTTATTGAAAAAGACCTACTTTAATAGAATTTTTATAATATTTTGATAAGTATTAATACAGAGTGTTCAAAAAATAAGAATAAAAATGAAACTGAGAAAACTGTCCAAAATCAATTTTGGAAATTCCCAATTTTTATAATCTTATTCGCCATTAAAAATAAGGGTAAGTTTGTATATGGATGTCTATTCCGAAAATTTTTAGTTTTCGAGATATTCCCAATTCAATATTTCTATATGGGTATTTTGTTATGGATATTAAGTTAAATTACTCTTAGTTGGCTATGACGGCGTTGAATGCTAAAGAAATGTATGTAGCTGTCACTTACCAATTGACAAGTATTAATTATCATGCCGGGGCGCTTAAATTATACGCACGAGGATTACTTAAATTTGTTTATAATCTATGGATAATGTAACAAAGTTTTATCAAGAACGTGTGAAATATTTGCTAATAGATATCCAGATAAACAAAAACCGTCTCCGAACAGTATTAAACGAATAATGGAAAATTTCAAAAATATTGGCACCGTTAAGGCAACAGTTCATAAAACAAAACCAATTGTCGATGATGAAAATATCGAAATTACTATTTTGGGATATTTCGCGGCATATCCTATGACATCCTTAAGACAAGTGGCCTTACAAACAGGAATCTCCAAGAACTCTATTCATGGAATTCTTTTGAAACACAAATTCCATCCCTATTCAATGTCTATTGTTCAACACCTATAGAACACCGATTTGACCAGAAGAGTTCACTTTGGCGAATTTATTTTAACAATGTTACAAGGCGACTTTCGATTTTTGGACAACATAATTTGGACTGACGAGGCAAAATTTACGAAAAATGGACTTTTCAACAGACATAATTCCCACTTTTGGTATGATTCAAATCCCTATGCCGTGAGATTGCGAAATTATCAAGAAACCTGGCAATTTGATGTGTAGGTACTGTGCTGTGAGAAATGATGGAGTAGTAAAACTTAATTTTTATGAAGAAAACTTAAATGGTAATGAATTAATAGTTAATAGTTTCTGTTTTTCAAATTACGTATCAACTTATTTTTATGTGAAAGATATTTGAATATATTACAAGATTTAGATAATGAATATTTGAACAATTTACCGCTAGCTGAACATAGGCAAATATTTTACCAACACGATGGCGCGCCACCACACAGCAGCTTCATAGTTAACAACTTCTTGGAAGAAACTTTATACGATAAGTGGATTGCTAACAATGGACCTTTTCTGTGGCCTCCCCGTTCTCCTGATCTGTCTGTCTTAGACTATTTTATATGGGGAACAATAAAAGATATGGTTTATTTTAATCCAGTCACAACAATGGAAGATTGTGAGGCAAGAGAAAGGAATGCTTTTGAAAGATTATCTCCAGGTTCTATTAGAGCGGCCACCCATGACGAACTAATTAAGAGGTGCGAAAAATGTTTGGAAGTTCAGGGTGGACACTTTGAACACTTATTAAAATAAAATATTTTCCTGAGTATAAGTAGTTATACTGTTAGTATTTTATGTAAGAACCTTTTGTATCTAAGTTACATTTGTATAATTATTTTATGAACTGTTGCAGTGCCAAATTTTTTGAAATTCTCCATTATTCATTAAATACTGTTCGGAGACGGTTTTTGTTTCTCTGGATATCTATTAGCAAATATTTCACATGTTTTTGATAAAACTTTGTAACATTCTCCATAGATTATAAACAAATTTAAGTAATCCTCGTGTGCATAATTTAAGCGCCCCAGCATGATAATTAATACTTGTCAATTGGTAAGTGACAGCTACATACATTTGTTTAGCACTCAACGCCGTCATAGCCAACTAAGAGTAATTCAACTTAAAATCCATAACAAAATACCCATATAGAAATATTGAATTGGAAATATCTCGAAAACTAAAAATTTTCGGAATAGAAATTCATATACAAACTTACCCTTATTTTTAATGGCGAATAAGATAAGATTAAAAAATTGGGGGTTTCCATTTGAAAAAATTGATTTTTGACAGTTTTCTCAATTTCATCTTTATTCTTATTTTTTGAACACTCTGTATTAATACTTATCAAAATATTATAAAAATTCTATTAAAGTAGGTCTTTTTCAACAAAGAATCGAACCCAAATTAGATAATAAAGGTTTCCTTATAGGAAAAATTGATAATTCTTTTAGGGCCCGCAAACGTCATTTTTGGCATAAAAATTGAAATATCTCAAAAACGGAGAGACCTAGGTATAGGACATGATACACAAAATCGGCCTAGAATTTTGCGTACAATCCAAAAATGTAATAATAATATATAGGGTGTCCCATTTAAAATAAGCAGGTTGGTATCGACTTCCGGTATAACCGGAAGTTGCCCCATCGACATTAGTTTACTACCAAATTTTCAAAATTTTCCGATGTCTACTTTTCGAGATATCGATCGCCGCAGTTCGTCGTGGGACACCCTGTATTCTATTTGAATGCGACAAAACCAAATTCGCTGTTATTTTTCCCGTACCGTATGTATTCCAACTATGATTTATTATAAAGGACATCTGTATTTTTAATAGCAGTATATCCAAATTAAGGAATATTATTGTTCTTAATTCTGCAGAATAAGCTTCTGAGTTGTTAGAGTTGCTCTGAGTTTCTTTAAATTTTTCTAATAGAATTACAAATGACTTGAAAATAAGGACAACTGGAACAGCGCTAACAAGTAAAATTTCCTGTCTTGAATAAATAGAATTGCAATAAGCGAATTCCTTTCCATCGCTATTTACAAGTAAACGTCAAGTAGATGTGATAAAATAGATTGCAATGTCACCAGTGTCTTGGTTGAAATTATATTGAACTTTTAGCTTCTCAACAAAATATAAATGGAAACATTTTATGAAATAAAAATGTATAATTTTAATTTTCTTTATTACTTTTTTAAAACATTCATTCCTAAGGACTTTCGTTTTGTATGATATAACGGCAACTGAATTGCCCTTTTACTTATTTGTTATTCCTGAAAAACATTATTTAGACATACTCCATTCAACCACATATAGAGTAAAGTTGTCAGGTTTGGCTATGAATCGTATTAACCAGTTTTAAGGTTAATAAGGTAGTTTTAATTTTAAGGTTTATGTGTATTTGGGAGACTGGGTAATACTTTAGATTAGACCGTTGTCTTACGTTACGGACATTAGTCATTTTAAGTTTGCTTATGAATATATGAAATCTATGAATTTTAAAAAAATGTTGCAGTATGGAATTCAAAATGATCATAAAATACATTCGTCTACAGACATTAAAGATCATTCAATTGAAGCTCCGCTTGTGCTTGATTAAGATGTTTATACCGTCTGTCTATTTTAGGAGGGCCAAATATGTATTGTAGAAGAATGATGTTTTAGAAACAGATCCCATTTTTTGTAACCAAAGTAAAAAGAAGTTTGAAATCCAGAACCTACTATGTGAGATATATTACAAAAATCTAAAAAATAGGAAAACCACGAACCTTTATAGCTTCCTTATTTGAGCAGATACGAAAAAAGTTGAAAGTCGACGCCAAACACAATAAGAATGTGTATTAAAAAATTCGAAAAACTCAGTTGACTTTGACATACGCTTTTGGGCAAAAATGAAAAGAACAAATCTCAAAGTAGGCCATGACATCATTATTAATTCCGTTTATTTTTTCTCTTTCCAACGATATAAAACATGTTACAAAAATTTTAACTGATAGTGTCAATATTTAATATTTTACGAAAATCAAAACTCATATCATTGAATCGCAATAATTAGCTGTCATGATTAGTGATAAACAACGTATACAGTCATTAACAAATTTGGCATATTGTCACTGTTGTATATGGCGTTGTCGAGTTCTAAGACAAGTTTTATATCAGTAATTATGGTGTACACCAATAATAACAAATTCGACATGATAGCATTTATTCAGTGCAACTTTGAGCTGATACTGCAGTCACGGTTTACGGAGATAGATTTCCAGATGCTCCGCATCCAAATCGAACTATGTTGAGGAAGTTACTTCAAAATTTAAAGACGCATGGTTCATTATCAAAAAAAGTAGTAAGGCGAGGGCATGTTGTGGATCATGCAAGAAAAGTTTATAGAGTATCTATTGAATTATCTTAACCAAAATGAAGAAACCTCATTGAGACAAATTCAGAGAAACTGTCGCATAAAAAAGACAGGGCAAGAAAAATATTTAAAAAAAAACTGATTTCGGTGTAACAAAATGAGGAAAGTTCAACTTTTAAATCAGGAATATAAGCCGAGAAGAGTAAGTTTTTGCAAATGGTTGTTAAATAAAAAAAGGAATGATCCGCTGATATGTAGCAAAATTCTTTGATCGGGCGAATCAAATATTTTTAATAATAATAATTTAATAGAAATATGCATTATAAGTAGGTACGAGAAAATACACATTAGTGCTAGAGACTACGTTCCAAGAAAGATTTTCTACGAATGGTTTGGTGGGTATTTTAGGGACTAAAGTAATTGGACTTTATTTTTATGATGGCAAATTAACCACTCGTAGATAACTTAATTTCCTGCAAAACTAATTTCAAGATTTTCTTTATGAGTTAACAGTGACAGAAAGATTAGATTATTCATATTTTCAACAAGATGGGCCTCCACCTCACACTGCTGTAATATGTACAAATTATTTAAATCAAGTTATGTCAGATAGCTGGATAGGCACCTATGGACCCATTTTATGGCCAGCTCGTCCACCAGTAATTACTCCTTTGGATTTTTCGTCTGGGGCTTGAAATTCTACCCCTGGAAATATTGAGGACATCAAAACCAGAATTAGAATCGCATGGGAGGCATTTACTCCTGAAATGCTCCAAAATGTAATGCGTCAGGTGTCTCGTAGAGCACGGTTGTATATTAGAATGCATGATGCACAATTAGAGCATTTGTAGTTAGAAAAGTAAATACACACATTTTATTTTCAGTATGGTATTAGGTAGTACTGTTATACGTAGTTTTTCGTTTTTTTTTTTCGGATGTTCATTTTTGTACTTGTATTTTTATTTACGAGATATTTGCTAGTTTGTATTAGATTGTAATAAATAATTACTGAATTATAATGATTATAAAGTGAATTTGGGGAGCGGACATTAAATTCTTTTTTACCGAGCTTACATAAGATAAATAATTGATTATGGGTGTATGAATTGTCAGTCACTTCTTAAGTGTATCGATACTGTTCAAAATAATGCCATTCGAATTTGCTTTGGTGCTATGAAGTCGATTCCTCTTGATGCTCTATATGTCGATGCCCTGGAACCCCCATTAAAACTAAGAAGGGAATTCTTTGATCTGACAAATAAATATTGGATTAAAAAGAACTCCCCCCCCCTCTTGTTTCTGCTTTCCGTGAATGTGCAAATTTACTTCCAAATATGGAAAAGGATGCTAATTACCTTAACAATCGTAGCCATTTCTCCTTTTTTTACTAATTTGACATTATTAATTCCTCAGTATAGTGAAGATTTAAGAATGAGTATAAATTCCTTGAATATAATTCTCGAACAATTTCAAAACTCCAAGTTAATCTACACAGATGCTTCTAAGTCGCCAAGTGGAACAGGATGTGCCTATTATATACCATCGAAAAGTGTTGAGTATAAAATGAAACTTATGACAAAGTATTCTATTTTCACAGCAGAAGCTACAACCATCTATGAAGCCCTTAAATTTATACGTATCTCGAACTCACAAAGAACTGTCATACTTTCTGATTCCCTATCTGTTCTAACGGCATTAAAGAATATCTCTACACCCCATACAAAAACTAATTCTATTATTGTAAACATCAAAAACTTATTACAAACTTTTTCTGAGGAAGGGAGAGAGGTAGTCTTTATATGGGTAAAAGCACATATAGGTTTGTAGCATAATGAACATGTGGACTGTTTAGCTAAGGAAAGCATCGATACAGGAATAAATATGAGCTACAAAATATGTCTTACTGATTCAGTTAATTTTCTTATTGCTAAACTGAGAAATAAATGGGAATATATATGGAAAGAATCGGCTTTCATAAACCCAACTAGACACTCGTGAATTCATAGTGAATTACCGTACAAGTTTTGGCATGATAATTATAACTGCTCAAGGAAGTATATCACCACAATTATACGAATGAAATTTGACAATGCATGTTATCCTGCACATTTATTTAAAATTAAAATTTTTAATTCAGGTATCTGTGAATACTGCAATGTCCCTGGTGATCTTGATCACATATTTTTTGGATGTAAAAATTAATATTAAATATTAACACTATGAGTTGGAAAGACAAAAAATAAACGGAACTAATGGTGTCATGGCCTACTTTGAGATTTGTTCTTTTCATTTTTTAATTGTTTCTTGAATGCTTTTGAGCTGGTTTGAGTTTTTATGTTTGCAGGTATGATATTATAAAATCGGGAAGCGAAGTGCATATGACTCATTTGTCCAATAGTTTTGGTTAATCTGGGGCTGTGACAGCTATTCTCTTTGCGCCTTGTTGTATAAGGATTTTCAATGATTTTGGTGTTTTCTTTAGTTTTGAAATTATATACAACAACGCTACAAGACAATACAGTTGCCGCAAATCGAAAAGGTTAGCTTCTTTAAATAAGTCATCTGTTGCGTATGTGCAGTTTTTATTGTATATTATTTTAATAATCTATTTTATGTTACATTTAAGTTTTTCAGATGATACTCATTTACGCCTCGCCAGCCAATTATGCCATGTTTCAATTGCGCCTCACTTAGGCATAATAGGCAATTTTGAGTTGTTTGATATCAAGGTAGCTTTTCAAGTGTTTAATTCTTGACAGCATTCCTCTTAGTTGGTAAATATACTGTTTTGTTCAAATTTACTGTGAGTTTATAGGCATCAAACCAATATTTATTTCTTTTAAATTCCTGTTTAGCTGTTGTTTTCAGTAAAACTAAGTATATTTCCTGCCCCATTCAAACTTATTGGGCTATTGATGTATATTGAAAAAAGAATCGGTCCCAAAATCGTACCCTGAGGAACACCGTATTTTATAAAATCAGGTTTACTAATTGCATCTTCCATCTTCAAATACTGTATACGATTGGAGAGATAACTTTTTAATAATTCGTAGATATTTTCCTCTCAAGCCACAGTGGTCAAGCTTATTTAAAATTCGAGTATGACATACTGTGTCGAACGCTTGTGCGAGGTCTACAAATACACATAAACAGATAGTTCAATAGATAACCTATTACACTGTATATGTGCTGTGTTAAACAATCTATTGCACCTTCAATTGACATATTTTTACGAAATCCGAATTGGCCGGGCTACAAGATATATATATCTAGTCTATTTTTATAATTCTTTCAAAGATCTTAGCAATATTGGAAATTAGTGAGAGTGGCTTATAATTAACTAAGTCTGTAGTATCACCACCTTTGTGAATTGGTTTTATGATACCTATTTTAAGCGCTTTCGGAAATGGCGTTGTAAATAGGCAAAACTGTCGATATGGATCATATGACAGTGCACAATGGATGTAGGAGGCAAGGCCCAGTTTCTACAGAAAGTTAACTTGTGGACTGGAATTGTTGGGACTGCAATTTTAGGTCCATTTTTTATTGAAGTTTCATTAAATGGTGAAAAATATTTGGAGCTGCTCGAACCAAACGTAATTCCTGGACTTGCCGCACTGTATCCAAATGGTAGCCCTAATATACCAGAAAACTACATATAGTTTCAACAGGATGGTGCGCCACCACATTATTCGCTAATAATACGTAAGTTAAACGAAATTTTCCCATACAGATGGATTGGTAGATGCGGATTAGTAGAATGACCAGCTAGATCTCCAGGCCTAACTACATTGGATTACTTTCTATGGGATTATTTTAAATCCAAAGTTTATTTTAATAGACCAAACAACGTTGTGGACTTAAAATACAGAATTAGTTACAAAACTTGAAGAGTTTCGGCTTGAGCATTGTCAAGAAACAAATGGCATGTAATTTGAATATTTAATTTAATTATTTTTGTAGTATTTATTCGCTCTTGTATTTTTGCTCTATTACATTGTCATTTGAATAGTTAAATTTTTTTTCTCGAGAATTTCATCACGAAATATGTCATAAAATTGAAAGTAATGTTTGCAGAAAAATGTTCCCCTTCAAATGAAATTTGAAAAAATTGGAGTTCGCATTTAAAAAATTCTCGATGACATCATAGCTTTTTAAAAAAAGTGAATTTTTTTTTACATAAGAAAATTGAGAAATGCATTTAAAAATCGAAATTCTTGTCACTTGCTTTGGAATGATATTAAGAAATTTATTACAAATTTTACATGCCCACTGTACACATAACGGGTTAACCGAGAAAGTTCCTACCCCCTCCCCCAGTTTTTTCTACAGTTTTAAAAATAAAATTCTAAAATTTGGAAAATCAATTATAGGTATAGGTATATTATATGATCACATTTTGACCATTCGGTGGTAAAAGAAATCACTTCTGGTATGGCCGGAAATTGCCACAACTTTCTTATTTTAAATAACACCCTGTATGTATGTCACTTTTCTCATAAAGTTGTAATTTCTCGTTACAATGCTTTTTTCAGATTTAAAGTCGGATGAAAAATAACCTTGCAAATGACATTTATTTGCTATTTCTAGTTGACTTTGGAAATCCGGAACAAATTTAAAAAATTTCTACGTAGACTTTGAATTTAAGTAAAAGGGTGTTTGTCAACAAATTAAATGAAAAATTGGCCTATTTTGTTCATTTGCTTGGATTTAGAAATGATTTTTCCATTTTTCCATTTCATGGAAATTCAATTTGCCATAACTCCAATTTTTCAAGTAGTAACCTGTATGTTTTATTTTTGTATCAGAGAAATTTGCTTTAGACTGATTTTCCCGATTAAAAATTGAATATAAATTAAAATAAATATTAAGCTTTTTGTAGAAGGGTTTCGAATTATATGTCGATATCTTGCAGTAAGCTATGAAAAACAAATGAGTTGTTTGTAATTAGAGAAAATTTATTACATGACTGGAGTTATGGATTCAAAGGCATTTAAAATTTTATTTTGGAGTTCTTCTGATGTTGCAGGCGACGTTGAGTAACTTCATCCAAAGAAAAAAATTAAGTGAAGTTAGGTCTAGTGATCTAAAAGGCCACCTAATAGTTCCATTAGTAGATATTACCCAGTTGGAAGTACATATTTCTAAAATCTTCCAAGGAAAGTTCATCCAGTTCGTTTTCTGTTTCATGTTGCAAAAAGCTTAAGTAACGCGCGCCGGTTAGTGGCCCTTGAAATAGTATGGGATCAATCATTTTTGTACCGAACATTCCAACCCACACATTTAATCCAAATCTATCCTGATGGTTACCTTCAAACATTTCGTGTAAATTTTCTTTAGACCAATAATGTAGATTATGCCTGTTGTATATACCATTATTCGTAAAGCGAAATTCATCTCTAAATAAAATTCTATTGTTTAAGTATACGTGATGAGTAAACCAATTATAAAAGATCAATCTTTTATTTCCGTCATTTCATATAATTCTTGATGCAATTGGTATTTGTAGCATTTAAAACCAAGTTTTTGTCCCACGACCAATATCTGTCTCTTTTGTCAGCTCTCTTGTAGAAACATTTTGGTACATATGTGTGTAAGCCAATATATTTGTCTCAATTTCTTCGCTTACTATAAATCTGTCCTCTCCACCTTAATATTTGCTGCATTTCGAAATGACTCTTCTAGAATTTCAAAATACTGCCGATATGGTTGACGACGATCGGGATGTCTTTCATAATATAGAAGAGCGGCCGCATGGGCATTTTTCTGACATTCGTCGTAAATTTAAAGTAAATCTACCTTTACATGTTGTGTATATTGCATCGTAAATCGTATCTTATTCTGAATAAAGCACCTAATTATAAATTTAAAAATAACAAATACGCCTCTATTCCACTCAATAATAACGTTTTGACAGATGCTGTGTGCAATTTTTCATCTGTTTTTCATGGCTTACTGCAAGATATGGACACAATTTGAAACGCTTCTGCAAAAAGCTTAGTATTTATTTTAATTTATATTCAATTTTTAATCGAGAAAAACCAGTCTAAAATAAATTTACCACTTTATATGATAAAAAAATAAAACATACAGAGTACTATTTGACAAATTGGAGCCATAACAAATTGAATTTGGAAATGGAAAAATGAGAAAAACATTTCTAAATTCTAACAAATGAACAAAATAGGACAATTTCACATTTAATTTGTTGAGAAATACCCTTTTATTCAAATTTAAAGTCTACTTCGAAATTTTTTAAATTTTTTCCTGAATTCCAAAGCCGACTAGAAATAGCAAATAAATACCTCTTCCGTCGAAATTTGGAATTAGAAACATCACACCAAATCTCATCTTGCAAATTTGGAATTTTAACTTTCTGTAATACATATTTAATATTATTTTCTTGGTTAATTGATTGATGAGGAATTGGTATCTGCCTGAGACTTCTCTCCACCGTGGAGAATAAGGCTGTTGTCAAAGGTTTGTAATCCAAATGTAAAACAAATAAACTTTCTTCTTTCCAGAAGGTATCTGAAATGTTTGATGGCCGAATATAAATACGTAAGTTCTTTATCAAAAGTAGAATATCGTTTTTGAGCGTTATTAGGTTTTCGCAAAAAGGCTTACATTCTTCATCGTCCTCCAACACTGCACCCATTGAAACATTTGAACAATCTGTTGTAAGGGACAAAGTTATACTATAGCCTCTGCTAGGGTGTGTAAGAACGGTTGAATTGGCAAGCGTCGTGCTTCTTTATACGAAAAAAGGAAATTAAAATGTCGTATTACTTTATAGTAAGTAATATTAATATTATAAATATTATAAAGATAATGTTCTAAATGAAAAAGCTAGGAAGAAAATAAAATATGTTTTTAAATTTCTCTTCCAAATTGTTCTTCCTTGCGTTTCCTTTTTCCAAAATGCATCTAGTGTGACATCATTCCAGGACGGTAGTCAAGTTTATAATTACTACTTTTTGCATCTGATTTTAAATCTGAAAAAGGCGTTGGAAAGAGAAACTACAGCTTCATGAGAAAACTGACTTAAATATACAGGGTGTTATTTAAAATAAGAAAGTTGTGGCAGTTTCCGGCCATACCGGTAGTGATTATTTTACCACCGAATGGTCAATATGTGGCCATTGATACCTATATTTGATTCCTCAAATTTCAGAATTTTATTTTTAAACCTGTAGAAAAATGTGGTGGTAGGTACTTTCTGGGTCACCCTGTATACAACGTAATGCATGACTACTTAAATAAAAAAAAAAATAATTGTTTTAATTTAAATATTTTAATAAATATCTTTAAAACTGTGATATCATGAGTTTAAAGATCATCAAACACTCAGCTTTTGTCAGCATCTTTCCTGAAAAGACTGCAAAATTTAAAAAAGACACGCCCTTACTTTTCGTCACCTGCTAGAAAAAACTGTCTTATTTTATCACAACTAGTATCTCCATTTCTGCTATCACCGCGTCCATCTCGTATCAAATCCGGCATCGCATCTACTCGATTTTCAGAATTCTTCTGGTAAAGATCATCGATCCAGTGATCGAGCCGGCGAGGAAACGAGGCGTAGTCGGGCGTTTATCGAGCCCGTGGCGGTGCAAGTCGCGTATTCTGCGGTGGGCTTACATGGTCGCGATGGTATCTCCAGATGTCCGAATGGTAATTTGAGGGCGGTGCACGGGCACGCTCGCCACGTCAGCCTGACTATTATCATTGTAATGTGTCCTACGGCAGGCTGTAGCCCTTTCATCGCTCGCCGACACTTCATGTTCATTGCTATTATCTTGACTATGCAAGGCCGTGTCGTGATGGTAGCAGGAGAGGTAATCGCGCCGATACAGCCAGAGTACAAAATCGAACAATGCATCAGACTTCCGAGTACAAAACACTGTCGGAGGGTTGGGATGTAATTTAGTATTTGATTGTTCAGGGTAATAATGTTCTAGATTAGTTTTCAATGCTCTAGAAGAAAAGAATGTTTTCAATAAGTAGGATTTATTTCTGTTCTCTTAATTTTATTATTAGTGTGGTTACGATTATAGATAAAAATTAAATTATAGGGCGGGGATTTTACAAATATAAAACCAAAAAATAATTCTAATTTTCGAATTAATAGTGGGATTATAGGTCTAGTGGAAAAGTCAACAACACTTATTGAATTTTATGCCGACGTTTCGAAAAATTTATTTTCTCATGTTCAAGGCTCACTGCAATTTATAAAACACAATTTTTTTTTGCATATTAAACAAAGTTGTACTTAAATTACTTACATTCATAATGTTGTTTGTGTCTAAAATACAGGAGCAAAGAATAAAGTATGAGTAGTTTTACTAATATTTCTCGATGTTTTTACGTCATATCGTTTAGTGACATAAGAAAAAAGATAAAGAATGAGTTAAGACAAGCGCATGAAAACTATTTGCTGAAAATACAGGAAAACATAAAAAGCGATCCGCAAAAATTCTGGTCTTACATTAACGGTAAAAGAGGTAGCAGTTCCATTCCCGATAATATTACATATAATGATAGTCAATGTACGAATCCCCAGGATATTGTTAATACCTTCGCTACCTTTTTCAAACTTCATATTTAAAACCTAACAATAATGAAGATAAATATCGCTCCTACGAAAACGCCAGTAGTAATAGCACCAATTTGTCTCTAACTTCTTTTTCTGAAACAGAAGTATTTAAGTCATTGAAGAAAATCAAGCCTAAGCTTACTAAAGGACCTGATAACATTCCCGTATTTATCGTCAAAGACTGCGCAGCTATCTTCGCCAGTCCTCTCACAACGATATTCAATTTGTCACTAAAAACGCGTACATTTCCAGATGTGTGGAAATATTCGCGCTTATGTCCCGTTTTAAAAAAAGACAACAAGTGCATGGCCGAAAATTATAGACCCATTACAATTATCTGCAATTTCGCTAAAGTCTTTGAGATCATTTTGCATATGTCATTATCCAGTCACGTATATGGCCAAATTAGTTGTAACCAACATGGATTTGTGCCTGGTAGATCTACTGAAACTAACCTTGCATGTATCACTCAATTCATTTCTAAGGAATTGGATGCAAACAGGCAAGTCGATATTATCTACACTGATTTCTCCAAGGCCTTTGATCGCCTAGATCACTGTACTCTATTAGAAACATTGGGTAAGTTTGGATTGTCAGGGATGCAGTTAGAATTCTTCTCTTCATATCTAGAGAATAGGCGTCAGTATGTTGAATACCGTGGTTACAAGTCTTTTGACATCCTAGCCACCTCCGGTGTACACCAGGGTTCTGCACTGGGCCCGCTTTTGTTTGTTGTTTTTATAAATGATATTGTAGATAATCTTAATATAGAGAGTCTCTTATATGCCGATGATTTGAAAATATATTGTGTAATAGAAAACGAACAAGATTGTGAAAATCTTCAGAATAACCTAAACTTGGTAAATGACTGGTGCCAATCTAATAATCTGCCTCTTAAAATATCTAAATGTAACTCATTTACCTTCTCTAAAATGCTTAACCCTATCAATTACGATTATCATATAAACGATCAAATTTTGCAGAGACAGGATACAGTAAAGGATCTTGGAGTTATATTTGATAAATGTCTAAGTTTTAAGGAACATATTAATTTCACCATCGCATCGGCTCTAAAGAGTCTAGGATTTATAATTAGAAATTGCAAAGGGTTCAGTAATACTGATATTATGAAACTGCTATACTATTCATTTGTACGCTCAGAATTGGAATACTGCTCGTTGATATGGTCCCCAGGATATGCTATTTACATAAATAGTGTTGAGAATATTCAGCGCCGTTTTGTTAAATATTTGTGCTTTATTGAAGATAATATTTATCCAATAATTGGATATCCGCAAAATGTTATGTTGGAAAGATTTCACATGTCTAATTTGGAAAATAGGAGAATAGTACATTCAACAATTTTTCTTTACAAAATTATGCATAACATGTTTGATTGCCCTCTCATTTTGGAGCAACTGAATTTTCATATACCTCGTACAGCAAGTCGGAATTGTGAAACATTTTACCTTCCTACACCTCGAACTAATTTATTAAAATTTTCCCCTCTATATTTTATGTGTAGAAATTATAATCTACTGCAAGATCAGCTTGATATATTCAACTGTAGCATTCGTTCAATTAAACAACTTGATTTATAATTTATAAGTTTCGCTCTCTATACTAGTCTGCTGTAGTTCTGTTGTAATGTGTTTTTTATGTTACTTTATTTCATTTTTTTATTATTGTAATTTGTGTTTTTATATTGTAATACCTGTTTATTGTAATGTTTACATAGTTTTCATTGTAATGTTCCCACCCTGTAAATGGTTACCTGTTGGGTGGTAGTATCCAAATAAATGAATAAATATTCATGTTCTTTAATTCTGTATTTAAGATATCTCTTTGTCTGGCCAATATGGACACTATTAAAATCGGTGTGGTTGCAACTGATATCATACACCATATGCGGTTTTTCTAATTTAGGTGTGAGATTTTAGTCTTGTATAGTACTGCGATATTGTATGTTCATTTTTATAAGCTATAGTAATGTCATCATTAGTAAGGGCACGCGACAAGTTTTCGGAAAGCGAGTTGATATATGGAATTTTGACATATGTAATTTTAACATTGTTATTAGATTCGCCTGTATTATGTGTTACTTCAGTTATAATTTATGTTAGAAGTTTTTCGGGATAGTTGTTATTTTTCAGGAATTTTTTGATTACATCAATATTTATATTACTACAGCTTATCATGTTCTGTTTGTCTGGAGTATCCAGTGCAGAATCAAAGAGCACCAGAGAAATACCAAATTTAGATACACGGATAGGTCGGCGATAGCAGAGCATGTCCATAATGACGAGAACCATAAAATCGACTACGAGGACGTCAATATATTAGACAGGAATATGTGCTATTATCCGCGAATCATTAGGGAATCACTGGAAATTATGAAAAACGTAAACAACTTTAACAGAAAGAATGGGTATCGACTTAGTAACACGTGGAGACAGGTATTGCCAAGTATCAGCACCGTAGTAAGTCACGGTCAACCAAACACGACGAATGAGCAGCGAAGCGAACCAAGCAGGACCAATGACCAACGAAGCGAAGCGGCGCCTAGGTATATAACGGAGGAGTGTAACACAACAAATTCAGTGTTTAGAATCCTTCTGAAGGAGCTGACAGGATGATCAGGGAAACGTCAAGTCAAGTTCGACGACCACGGCAAAACCCAGAAGAAACTATTTCATCAGAAATAGAAAGTCTAAATTAATATTTTTTTATACATTTATTTAACGTCGGCCGATTTCCGCTACTGAAGCTTAACACTGACGCCTGTAAACGAGTTACCCCCAAGCAGGAATTTTGCCGAACCTCTTCCCTTAAGAAGAGTAGGGATTTTTTACTTGCCTAACATTTAATAGACAAGGGACCGAGGGCTTTGCATCCCCTCCGAAGGATGGTATATCCCCTATACAACCCTCGCCTAAGGTTGTATAGCTTCTACGCATACACTGATATACAAACCGCTGGAAGATGTGTGAGGCGAGGACGCGGTCTTCGTTGTGAACACGAACAGGACCTCGAGGTTTGAAAAAATAAATTATTTATTGCTGGTGAGCTTTAAGTGAAATTCTGGAGCCCTGTCGTGCACTTAATTTTATTTAATTCGAAGTCGGGTTGGTTAGCTCTTAAACGGCTGGAATGGGCCAAATGCTTCGCTCTGTATAGGTTTCAGAGCTGACTTTCACTTGAAATTGTTTAACTGGATTTAAATAGCACTTTTATGGGTTTTTTTTCAGTTGGCAGGGTCAAAGGCTACACCCTGTATACTCTTTTTAAGCTTATAAGAAGTTCCACTGTAGCTGGCAGGGTCAACGACTACACTCTGTATAGTATTTTTGCACTAGATTTAAATTATACACTTGATTTTAAACGAAAACAGATATTTATTTAAGCGTAAAGAACGAAGTTGAATATCTGGTTATTTAAAATTAAAATTATTTACACGAGATAATTGGTTTAACTTATCGACACTTGAAATTTTGCCTTAGGTCGGGTTTGGTTTATTTTGTTGTTAAATTGAGTTGTTAATCTGAGAAAATTCACTTTATTTCATTGCGCGACGGCGATTTGATTTTAATAGAAAAAATTCTCTGGGGCGATTTTAAGAAAGTACTTTTTTACTAGGATCTGCCTAGGAAGTTGCAGGGGCGTTGGAATAGTTATCGCGAGATACACCGGGAAAACACACTTGCCGGGACTTGGCGTGCTCCCTTATTTATACGAATGACCGGGACTTAGCTCGCGGAGAGCTGGATTACATCTGGAATTTGCCCCCGCCGCTCTATAGGGCTCTAGGGTTGTGAAATATTGAGTAATAAATGTTAAAAAAATTTGAATTTCGAACTGAAAATAATATGATTAAAAAGGCGATGAAAAATGGAATTTTTTGATATATAAATGTAAGTGGAATCTATTTTAGTTTTTGAAATATGATCGATAACTGTCTAAAATAATAGTTAAAATTGAATTGGTCCCGTGAAGTAACATTGTTGGTCGTAATTCAATCCATATTTGATGTTATGTTAAAGTCATATTGAGGGTATTTCATCGCCTGCGTCGAGCAGAGTGGAATCCAGTTTTAGGGTAATCGAAGTGAAGATAGCGGCGAGTTGCTAGCAACTCGTGAGGAATATGTAAACTGGACATATGATGGGACGAATATTTTGTGGGCTGGTGGGAAAGGTGAATGAAAGATGTTTTGAGCTATGAATAATGATTGGTGGAATGTGAAGTTAATTTGAAGATAAATCGGCTTGTAGAAAAATTTAGGAAGTGAACTAAAATATCTTGACTTGGAAAGTAAATTAGAAGTGATTTGAGTTAATGGGGGGGGGCTGTATTTTTTAGGGCAGTCTTCTGTAATGTTTTGGTTGTAATTTGGTAAATTTTGATATTTGAATGATTTCGTGGATAGATTCGGATTATTTGTGAATTATCGATGTTGCATGAATTTTCTCAGAATTATTTTTTGAAAATTGTGATTTTTGAGTATTGCGAGTGTCTTAATGACTTTTTTATGGGTTTTGACAAGTTAACCTTAAAGATTGAATTATTTTGAAAATTTTAGTAATTTTGGCCTCGGCCATTTTTCTAATATGGGGAACATACTATAACAGTTGGAACGGTCACCCATCTAACTACTAACCGCGCCTCACGTTGCTTTACATCGCATATCGAAGTATGTAGATAGTAAAGACGCACCTACGCTCGCCCCCAATAATAATTTAAATACATAAATATAGTAATGTTCCAATTCTTTTTGTGTACCTACCTACTTCTTTGTGTGCGAGGCATTTTACACCCCACCACTAGTTATAATATCACAGGTTGATTCCACCAAAGGATCTCATTACTATAGTATCTATTTTAATGTGTAGCGTATTGTCCTTTTCTTATCAATAAATTTTAAGCTATTGTTAAAAAAGTATTTTAATTATATTAAATTTATTTAAAATAATTATGAGATCGTGTTTCGTAGCAAACTCCTGCATTTTAGACACAAACAACATTATGAAGAAACCGCGTTTTCGCCTCACACATATTCTAGCGGCTTGTATATCAGTGTATGCGCGGAAGCTATACAACCTTAGGCCAGGGTTGTATAGGAGATATACCATCCTTCGGAGAGGATGTAAAGCCGTCGGTCCCTTGTCTATTAAATGTTAGGCAAGTAAAAGATCCCTACTCTTCTTAAGGGAAGAGGTTCGGCAAAATTTCTGGTTGGGGGTGGCTCGTTTACAGGCGTCGGTGTTAGGCCTCAGTAGCGGAAATAGTCCGACGTTAAATACATGTATAAAAAAAACATTATGAATGTAAGTAATTTAAGTACAACTTTGTTTAATATACAAGAAAATAATTGTGTTCTATAAATTGCAGCAAGCATTGAAGATGAAAAAAAAAATTTTTCGAAACGCGGGCATAAAATTCAATAAATGTTGTTGATTTTCCCACTTGACCTACAATTCCACTATTATTTCGGAAATCAGAAGTTAAAAAGAAGGTGGCTACGCTCCCGTAATAAAAAATAATTATAACTAAATAATTAAAGTGACAATAAGAATAAATAAAATAAATATTATGATTACTAAGCCTCACTCTAAAAGATATAATTTAACAACCAAGGGCGTAAATATTTTTTTTTCGTGGGGGTAATATGAAAGAAATTTAAATATTTTTTTAATGTTTTTAATGTCACAGGAATAGTATATCGTATAACTCGTATCGAATAAAATAACAATTAATTAGGGATTATTGACCATTAAAACTAAAAAACTATAAATATCTGCAGATAAGCTACTCTAACTCTCGCCTGGATTTTTACGTCCTAACCCTTCTTTGGGGCTAATTACCACCTCTACCCCCCTTATTTATACCCTTGACCCTTACTTTTTCATAGAAGGGTGCCTTTTTGAGAGCAAGGCTAAAATGTTTCAAAAGTCAACAGTTGTTGTGAGTAATCAGTGACATCATTCCCCGGAAAAGATTAATCAGATACTTCCATCTCCACAAGGATGTACTGATTTGCTGAATTAATAAACAAATAATAGCACCTATCTCTAGCTCTACCAAGCAATTGCTTCATTGTATGGCAATAACATATCATAAACAAAACAGTCATTATATTTAATCATTGGCCGGCGAAATCTTTGTTGATTTAAATGCCTCAAAAAATCTTAAAACAATTTAACAAAATAGAGTAGTAACAGTATGTCAAAAGCACGCCTAAATTTTATACTTCTTTGCTTTGTGTTTACCAACAAGTTTTAATCATTTATACAAACTAAAATGAATAGATCGAGAGTTCCAGGCTCTGTACATTACAGTAACACTACCTATGAAACGCCTCAAGCCTCAATCTCTGTGGTCGATGCTTTCGCTAGCTTCTTTTCAGATGTATGCCTTTAATCTAATGCACATGTGCACGTCAAACGGATTACAGATCAGGACATAATTAATACAGCAAACAAATTAAAAAATAAATTAACTTACAGGTATAGATAATGTACCTAGTTTCATCGTCAAAGATTGCATTTACACGTTTGCAACACCATTGCGTTTTCTAGTTAATTTTATCTTAAAAACTGGTATGTATACAGAAATTTGGAAAACAACTAACAACTATTGCTATCATTTGCAACTTTGGGAAGCTCGTGGAAATCATTATTTATGAAAATATTTACTACGAAATCAAAGGTCATATATCTCCTTACTAGCATGATTTTATGAAGAAAAGGTCGACTATCTCGAACCTGACTTGCATTACACAGTACATCTTCGACACGTTGAACTCATTAGGACAGGTAAATGTTATATATACTGACTTCAAAAAAACTCTTGACAAAATCGAGGATTATTTACTGCTTTCTAAGCTTAACACAATTGGAATGTCAGAAACCATCCTTGTCGAGTCCTACTTACCCAATAAAAAGCAGTGTGTTGACTATGGTGAATTTAATTCTCACAGCTTCATCAAAACATCCTCAAGGATCCAACCTAGGGCCACTTTTACTCTTGGTATTTATAAACAATCTGCCCCTAAGTATGAGCTCCACACATCTACTTTTTGCAGATGACTTGAAAATCTATTTAGAAATAAGCAAATTTGACGACTGTTATTTTTTACAAAATGCACTAGACTTGCTTAGTGAATGGTGCAAAAGCAACTTCTTAAAGCTAAACATATCTAAATATAAAGCCATGTCTTTTTACAGCAACAAAAAGCCAGTCCTATTCGCGTATACAGTTAATAATACAATACTGGAAAGATGCTCAAACTTTAAGGAGCTTGGAGTAACATTCGACTCCAGGATCAGGTCTTCTGGCCATATTAGCAACTTTGTTACTTCAGCATCTAAGTACTCGGATATTGTATTAGGAATTGGGGCATTTTACAGACATTAACATTCTGAAATTAATATACGTGTCATTTATGAGAAGCAAGCTTGAATATGCATCTGTCACTGGTCACCTGTTTATCAAAATGCTAAAATACAAGTGCAGTCCGTACAAAGAACACTTCTGAAATACGGTTTTTTTTTTAAACATAATGGATTCTATCCTGAAAGAGTCTTCAATTACAATATTTTATTAAATTCATTCGATTTAAACTCGTTTGAAATAAGGAGAAATTGTACAGCATTACAAGTATTGTACAAAGTACTTCATAATAGGTTAAACTGTGTTCACCTGTTAAATAGAATTAAGTTTTGTGTACCAAGACTGAACTCCCATCAACACAATGCATTGACACGAGTGTAAATTATTTAACGAAATCTCTTATTTGTGTGATGTTAATTTTGACAATGTAAATCATATTATCCGTATATATCAATAAAATCAGCTAATAAATTAAACCTTTTATCATATTATCATATAAATCATTTAGGTCAAGTAATTTCACATATACTTATTAGTATATCAATATTAATATTAATGTTATCGGGTGTAAACCTGCTGAAAATAAATATATTATAACTATTGTATGTTTTGTTCTTAGATAATTGGTTATAGAAAATATTTTGATACTGTTTTACCTTATAAACAGACATTTAATAATAAAGTTTCTGCTTTAATCTACACATTATTTATTTTTAAAACAATTATGTGTGATTTTATTTGCATATGCTGTTAATGCAATTATTTATATATAAATTCAAATTCTTAACATTACATTCTACACAAATCATTGTCAGAATTCTTTTGTTCGACAGGAAGGAGTCACCGACCCACCTAGTGTCTCGTCCATAAGCAGATTACTACGTGGAGGCAGCCGTAGAGACGATCCTGATGGCAAAAAAGATTACACAATCAATGGCATCCTTGGAGGTAAGTCCTTGAACAAACAGTAGATCAGTTTTATTGCCTCTCATTGGAATTATACTTGACGTACTTTTATTTATGTGGTAAAAGAGGAAGTGACAATTTTTATACTAGTTTATGAACAAACTTTACTTCAGCGACAAAACGAAGTTCAAAGTTTCAAATAGAATGATTTCCCAGGTAATTATACAGGGTGTCTCACCGGGAACTGAATCAATCGATATAGAGAAAAGTAGGCATCAGAAAATTTTGAAAATTTAGATAATTACTAATGTCAGTGTGGCCAATTCAACTAAAATAATTACAAACAGTTGGCACTTCCGCTTATACTGGAAGTCGATACCAATTTGCTTATTTCAAATGGAACACCCTATATATTTTAGGGTTTTCGAAAGGAGCATAAAATTCTGAGTCGAAAATATAACATATCCCATACCTAAACCTAGCCGTTTCAGAGATATTTAACATTTTATAGAAAATTTGACAGGTGCAACGGTTTGCAAGAACCGTTATAACTTTCTTCGTTTAAAAGATCCTCATTTCCTTCTTGTCGCATAAATAGAACACAAGGAGAACTACGTTCTACAACTGAAATAAATTCAATAATATCATACCAAGTGTTCCGTTTTTCGCGTTACATTTTGTCAACTTCAAACCGCGAGAACTTGTTTAGGTCAAATGGAACACCCTGTATTTTTATTACGTCAAGTTGTGTAAAATTAAATTAAATTCCCTTTCTTTTGATATTAGCATTATGGGGGTTAAAGTTACAACTTTTTGAAATATTTGCGATTTCATTAGAAATTCATGAATTGTAATCATTTCATCAAAATAGCCATGATTAGAAACAATCAGTCATTATCTTATATCAAAAATGCCAGCACGTTTAAATTATACCAACGAAAACTTTTTAAATTTGTTTATTATTTATGGAGAATGTGATAAAGTAATATCAAGAACTTGCAGCACATTTGCTACTCGATATCCACAAAAACGCAAAATAACACTAACACTGTAACATATGTATTAATCGAATTGGAGATATGGCATGTAAAATAGCAGAGATAAGATCAATTTAGAATATGATTTCATTTTAATTTAATAATTGCTCAAAATTCCGCCCTCGAACCTCGACACATTTTGCGCACCTTCGGATTAGTTCCTCATGGGTAGCTCTTTTAATTGAATCCTGTGATATGTTTTGAAATGCATTTCTTACTCTTTGCATACAATCTTCAATGATTACTAATGGGCTCTCATAAACTTTATTTTTAATAGTTCCCCAAATGAAATAATCCAGAACTGATAAATCGGGCGAGCGAGGAGGCCATAAGAAAGGTTCATTATTGGCAATCCATTGATCATAAAAAGATTCTTGTAAATAATTATTTATTAAATATGCGTTATGTGGGGGAGCACCGTCGTACTGATAAAAAATGTATCTATGTCCGGCGAGAGGTAAATTTTGTACATAGTTATTATTCAAATTTTGTAAGATATTCAGATATCTTTCACCTAAAAAAAAAAAAAAAAAATTTACCATACATATTAGCAGAAGAGAAAATTTAATTTACCGTTTAAATTTTCCTGATAAAATTGTAATGCCACCACTCTAGTGTTTCTTATGGCACAGTAAACATTGAACTGCCAACTTTCCTGAAAGTTTCGCTCTCTGAACATTCGAGTCACTCCAATAATGCGAATTGTGCCTATTAAAAAGTCCATTTTTAGTAAATTTTGCTTCATCTGTCCATACAATATTTCCCAATAAGAATCAGACCTTATTAGAATAAACTCATAAAAATTCTGTCTTCTTAGGAAACCCGTTTCTTTTAATCCTTGAACCATATGGAATGGAAACGGGTGAACTTATGTTTTAATAAGATTCTGTGAATTGAATTCTTACATAATCCCGATTCCAGAGCAGCTTGTCGTAATGACATCCTTGGAAATGCATGAAAATATCCCAGAATGACTATTTCAATGTTTTCGTCATCAACAATAGGCTTTCTTCTTTCCATTTTTTGCCTTGACACAGCCATAATTTTTAAAAATTTTCAGTATGCGTTTTACACTGTTTGGTGACGGTTTCCGTTTTTCTGGATATCGAGTAGCAAATGTGCTGCAAGTTCTTGATATTACTTTATCACATTATCCATAAATAATAAACAAATTTAAAAAGCCTTCGTGGGTGTAATTTAAACGTGCTGGCATTTTTTGACAAAAGATAATGACTGATTGTTTCTAATCATGGCTATTTTGATGAAATGATTACAACAATTAATGAATTTCTAATAAAATCGCAAATATTTCAAAAAGTTGTAACTTTAACTCCCACAATGCTAATATCAGAAAAAAGGGAATTCAATTTTACACAATTTGATGTAAAAAAATACAGGGTGTTCGATTTGACCTAAACAAGTTTCCGCGGTTTGAAGTTGACAAAATGTAACGCGAAAAACGGAACACTTGTTATGATATTATTGAATGTATTTCAGTTGTAGAACGTAGTTCTCCTTGTGTTCTTTTTATGCGACAAGAAGCAAATGAGGATCTTTTAAACGAAGATAGTTATAACGGTTCTTGCAAACCGTTGCACCTGTCAAATTTTCTATAAAATGTCAAATATCTCTGAAACGGTTAGGTTTAGGTATAGGATATGCTACATATATTCTCTTCTCGAGAAATTTGAAATAAGCAAGTTGGTATCGACTTCCGTTATAAGCGGAAGTGCCAGCTACTTGTAATTACTTTAGTTGGATTTGCCACACCGACATTACTAATTTTCTGAATTTTCTAAATTTTCTGATGCGTACTTTTCTCTATATCGATCGATTCAGTTCCAGGTGAGACCCCTGTATTATAGAGAGAAATAACCGGGTTATAAAAAGAAAATCTCACATCTCTTTTAGGGGTTTTCGTATACCGACAGAATTTATTGAAATTTTGTTACGTTGTTAGGGCTGTCAAAAGTGAGCATTTTGTTCAATTGCACCAATCTAGCTATACAGGGTGATATAAAGAAAATCAGTTCAAAGAATGAATTATCAGTTCTAAATTCAGTTAGCGTGTGCATAGTGGCGGTTTTCGAGAAAATAGTGCAACCATCGTGTTTCTCGCCCTCGAAAACGGAGGTGCATCAATTTCTGTTCAATTTGAAGCTTTTTAAAGGTATTTAGGTTTAGGGTATGTGATTTCAACCCTCAGGCGGAGTCGATTTTTGGTCAATAGATGCTAAATGTATTGCACGCCCAGACCTGAAGAACCAGAAGGGGGATGGTTTTTTGCATACATGGGTGATTTGCACTAAATTGAAGTGTAAACCATTGTCACCATCGTATTCGTCACCGTCAAAAATGGAAGGGGGAGATGTATTTTGCTGCATTTCCAGTACTTTCACTGTCATTGCATTTCCACAGGCACCAGTCGGCTGGTGCAATTGAACCAAATGCTCAGTTTTGACAGCTTCAACAGGTGAGGTGTGTGATGTCATTTGCATTAAACCCGGCGTTTGTCTTAAAAAGTTACATTATCCCTTTCAATCCAGTCAAATGCGAACTACAACTTCGTTTCCAAATGAATTTACGTGATATCCTAGTTTTACTATGTAGTAATGTAACTTACCTTATCGATGCACCATTTTAATAACATAACTGAAAATGAGTTTTCTTTTGACAATATCTCAAAAGCATGGAGGCTATCGAAAAGTAATAATTATAATGGTATTAAACATTTCAGGCCTCAAATAAAGGATTAAACAGAGTAACTTAACTATTTCCGTGTAATAGCATTTTATGTTTCATCTTAATTTCTCTATAAATTATACTTTATCTTTACAACATTTGTCGTGCAATTTACTATTAAATTGAATAATAACTATTAAATAAGTAGTGGCGATGCTGATAATTCCCAGAATTGTGCCTTTTGTAATAACAAAAAAATCAGCTGCAGTAAATTCCGGTTTGTAAGTCTCTGCGATATCTGCCAGGTTAAACAGTTCTTGTCTAGATCTTGATGAGACGTCGAACTTTTCTTGAAATTTGTGACAGAGTTGCTTCATTTTCTTGCCGGTGGAAGAAGCCAAGTCACAGCATATAATTATATACATAGATTCTCCCTGAAACACAAAATTACATAAATAAATAAAATCAAACACCGTTTCTATTAATGATTCATTTAAGACTAAATTATGGGCAGTTACAACTCCCAACAATTTGGTTAAGTCGGTGTTAATTTTCATTATAATTTTAGGGAGATAGAATGAAAAATAATAATAATAAAATATACTTTATTTCTCAATTAGTTAAATAAACAAGTAATTGTAGAAAGCGTCAAAGTACTAAAAACTAACAATTAAAAATCCGTAAAAAAAAGATCTTTCACATTGCAGTAAAGTTAGTCATAAAAGGAAATCAGCGAGTGAATAACAAGGTTTGTCGATAAGAAAAATCTTGAGTCTTTTTTAAAAATATCAATGTTTTTGGATTCTTTTATATCAGAGGGAAGAACATTCCATATTATGCAACCATTAAAATAAAGGCCTTTTGATATCCCGCCGTGGAATGTTGCTCCAAATTAGAGTTCTGTTTAAATCTTGTTTCATAACAGTGGTCAACTATATTTTGTTTAAACATATTCAAGTTTTTATAAACAAAGCACTAATTTCATAAATATAAGTGCCAGGTAATGTTAAAATTTTTAACTTTTTTGTTGATCTAGTTGGATTCTCTTCTTGGCAGTTCAGCTAATATTCTCAAAGCATAACTTTGTAGAACAAAAACGCGTTGACAACGACCACTAGTAATAAATTTGTTTTTTGCCTATTGATTACTTTTTCCAAAATTATGAATAATCTGTTATCCAACTATTTGAGATCGATTTTCGACGCACGTTCGATTTTCGAGATTTGATGATAACTTTGATGGCTAGTATGCCGAGAACCATGTGAGTCTCTAAAGTTGATACAGTTGGATAGAAAATTTTAATGGGAATGGAATGGTATATAAGTTGATAGGGCATAGAAGTATCGGGCGATTGAGAAATAAATCGAATTTTCAAGGCGTCGGCGTCGTCAAAATTCGATCGGGTTCCAAGCAATACCAGCTTTAACAAGTCGTATATTTTCAATTGGCAAGTTTTCGGAAACGGTTGAATAATAAAAGGAATACAAGGTACCTTTCTTATTGATGATTTTCTAATCTTCATTTTTGTACTCAGTTTAACTACTTTACGAGCTGTGAAAAAAATTCAATGCCAATGGACGGGTACTGGCACACATTATTTACAACAGCTAAACGAAGATACATACCAAGATTCAGTCTGAACATTTTCAGACGAGAAATTGTAATGTTGCTTGAGTAATTAAAGTTGGAGTTGTAATGCATGGAGTGCAGTAAACCAATATTTTTTCCGCTAAACTATGGCATGTAGCGAAAATGAACAAGAAGCAGGAAACATTTAAAGTAGAAATGTGTAATTGCCATAAAATTTTAAAGGTTTGACTAAGCTACTATTTTCAGAGAATTAATTAATTTATTTGATTGGATTTAAATTCGTCTTCATGTGAAATATTTAGTTATTTTCAGTGTTAAATAGAATAGTATATTCATCCGACAAACGAACATTTCCAAACCACTAAACTTATTACAATTTTCTAGTACTTACGTATTACACGTTTTACAACAGAATAGTGGTCCTCTCGTAGCTCAGTATGTAAAAATACTCGAATACACAACTCGCGGAAGGCTCCTCACTTGGATTGAGGTCAGCAACGAAATTTAAAAAATGTCAGTGTTAAAGGTTAAGTATAGTTAAATCTTTTCACATTAGATATAGTGAATTTTATTACTTCTTTTAATCTGTTTGTAACAGAAGGTGTCTAGATTGTAAGTTTTAATTATTGTTTTAGCCGAACCTATTCCGCTCGACCCTGCAATCCGTCACCGCGTCAGCGCAGTGGTTGCACGATCGGTCCCAGGATAGGTTCTGGGAAGGTACCTATTGCTGTGTCACTAATATAATAAAGCAGTTTTGAATTGAATTGAATTAGCAATGGAATACGTTTGAATTCAAATCCTGTTAGCTTCTTCCATTTTTTATATATCGACAGTTAAACATCTTCCTTCTAAAATTCATATGGGTGCTATGTGCACATATATGCTTATTTTATGTATACCCGCATTTACGGACTCGCATAAAATACACATATGCATACATATACGTAAACACATACGTATTACAAAAGAAAAGTATACTAGAAATCAATACATCAGAAATCTATCCACAAAATGAAACGCATTTTTAACAAGAAATACTTTTAATGTAGATAAAAATATTTTCATACTATCAATGCTATTTCAAATCGTAAACAAATAATTAAAATAAGTAATAATAAATTCGGACCTATTGTAAATAACCTTGGGATGCCCCAAGGAGGCGTCCTTGGGCCACTGCAGTTTATACTGTATATATGTGTATAATGACCTCGGGAATATCTTGGAAAAATGTAAAATCCACCATTTTGCAGTTTATACGTTGATATATTATGCTAACAATGATTTCTATCAGTATCCGACACGACAATCGATGTGTTTTTGCGATTAAACATTTCCATTTTTTACATCAGATAATTACAAATTTGTTATTTTATATATTTTTAAAGTTAACACAATTCGCATTTTGGTATTTCATTCAGCCAAAAATTCTAAATCAAAACTGTACAATAGTTATTTATGCACCGAGGGCGATATAGAGATGTTTATGCCCTCGGGTGACGAATTTCTATCCGAGGGTGGAAAGTCAGTCAGTCCTATATCGCCAGTGGTGCATGCAACGTTTTATATCTCACTCTACTTTAGATACCTACCTAATTTAAATTTAATAAATGAATTTAATAATTTATGAAATAGATATGGCTTTGGGATTGACGGTCCTTGCGTTTGTTTTTGTATCCATAACGATGCGACTATTATTTTATTTATTTATGTCAGTAAAGTAATAAAGTGTGTTGAAACCTTTCTAAAAGTGATCATGCAGGATGAAGAAATTCCACAAATTCTCGTTCAAAGGACCACAGAAGCTAATGAGGCACTGTTAGCAAAAAAATCCTGATCACTGTATGAGAAAGAAGATGAAAAATTTCAGCAATGGGCTAACAGAAATTCTATAACTGTCAGCGAGACAGTTATAATGGCTTATTTTCACGAACTGGTACGTACCTATTATTGTAATTTTCATTTTTTTGTACCTGTGTTAACTAACAGCATTAAAGAACCTCAAAATCATTTATTAAAATTGCTTTTTAAATATTTTTCAATGTTTTTCAAAAGTGAGTATTGGAGGACATAATAAGCGGGCGTAATCATTACTCATTCAAACATCAATAGCAATGCCGTAATAAGATGATAAGTTAAAGGCAGGTATTTATTTGAAAGATGAAATGATAAACAACTCATTTCGCATGTAATTACTAAGGTTAAATGATTATGTTAAGCCCGGTCTCGTTCCGCTTCCGCATGGAAGAGAAAGAAAATTAGCTGCAAAACCCGACCGAGTTTCTTGATTCTTGTATTTTTGTTTTATTACATGGTTAGAAGTATTATAAATTTATTTTCTCGAGAATTTGTTCATGCGGTATGTCAAAATATGTGCTGTTTCGAATGACATTTTTCAAAACGGGGATTACCATTTAAAAAAATTGCCGACGACATGATCGATTTTCAAAATATGTTTGTAGATAAAAAAATGACATAAAAATATTGAGAAATGCATTTAAAAATCGACATGTTCGAGCGAATTTTTGTCACTTACACATAGTTATCGAGGCTTTTAAGAGGCCATAGTGACATTACATATCATCAAACACCCCTAAATATCTCCTATATGTAAATGGAAAATAGCGCAACACATTTGAAGATAAATTTAAAAACAAATCCAGAAAAGAAAATTAAAAATATTCTTACCATGCATAATATCAAGGAACATAATAGCGAGATGATTATTTCCCAATTTATTTCAGGTCTATCCGTTATTCTCAAAATAAAATTTGCACATCTCAGCAGCTGAATTATGGAATTCAAAAAAGTTAGCACCGTAGGCCATCCAAAAATGTCATTGTAATAGTCAACAATACTTCTATAATACCTTCCTAGATCTAGAAGTCTATTCACAAACAACTTCACTTGTGGTAGTCCTTCACGAAGTTGCGAGGAATAATTGTCTGTAATCCTTTCCAGTAACTCATTCAAATCTTTGTACATACACATAGTGACTAAAGCCAAATTACTTGAAATCAGAGCATATAAGAAGCAATAGTATCCCAGAACTAATATGTATGTATATGGCAAGAGGGAACTTAGACCCAGATTAGTGATCCTCACATAAGCATGGTACACATAAGTGACTATGAAATATATATGTCCCAAAATTAACTGCCAGTAAAATGTGTCGATGGTTGTCTTTGTACATTCAAAGTAGTTGTTCCTAAGCACTTGTAGCTCAGAAAATTTCTTCAAAAAAATCTTCCATTTGCGATGTTTTATAAATGTCGATCCAAAAATCAGGAACTGTGTCAAGAGAATCGAAATTACTACGCTCAATGTAGACAGAAGTTTCTCGAAAATATTCTCATCCGCGTCAAATGGATCCATTATTATTGCGATTATCAACAGTATCCCTAACGCCATCCCCGTTATAATCGAGTAGAATTTATTTAAAATGGGCTTCTTCAATTCATCTTTTTCAAAGTCGTACCAAGGCGTGATGCAGAAAACATTTCCAATTTTGTGGGGAAAATTTCGCAATCGCTTTGAAATTTTATAATTGTTATTGGCAGAACTCATTTTAAAGTAAATAGAAACGATCACTTTAGTATATAAACTGTTTATCTCATATACAACTAGCCGTTTAAAGGTAAGAGGCGTTATTATTTAAACTGGATCCAACCTTTTCCACTAATTGAACTTGAGAAGTGACAAGTACCACACCTTTATTAGTTGTTTTTACGGCGTCGTAAATAGGGAATAATATAATTAATTTTTAAAGGTAAATGTCTTGTAGATACGAGGATCAGGTAATAAGTACACTAATAATAATAAATGGAAATGAGGCCGTTGATTATGTGGTTTATTTTTCAAATGAAACAATAGCAACTCTGACGTCGTCATAGCAACAGCTGAGGAAACTAAATATTTTTGTGGACATTTTGGTTCATTGGTTTTACGTGTACAGTTTTTACATGCTCCTTTATTGAAATTGTTACTCATAATATGTATAAAAGATTTTATCAGTACATCAGTTTTAGAGCTAGCATAATGAAATGTAGAATTTTGATGAGAATTAGGTCTAGGAACATGAATATATACTTGTAAAGCAAAGTGGGTGAGCTAATTAGGTTCTGTAAAAGTTTATATAAAACAATTATGGGAATAGGAACATAATAGTAGACACATAATGTAAATTAAAAAGATGGAAGGAATATATAGAAGAACTGTTTGATGACAAAAGAAGTAGATTTCATGAAATACGAGAACAAATAAACGGACCCCCAATCACCAGAGAAGAAGTTGAAAAGGCCATTGAAACGGCCAAGATTAGAAAAGCGAATGAAGCCCTGATGAAATTCCAACAGAAATCCTGAAACTCTTGGGTGCTGTTCTCTAGTTGTAAGGACTGAGAGACAGCGAGCCAAGGTAGCGGCATCCCAATGCCACCGCTGCCAGCGTTTCGGCCACGGCCAATCCAGGTGCACCGCGCAGCCGAAATGCGTGAAGTGCGGCGAGGCACACCGGACGACGGAGTGCAAAAAGAAGGCAGACGAACCGGCCAAGTGCGCGAACTGCCAGGGGGCCCACCCGGCCAGCTATAGGGGATGTCCAAAGTACCCCAAACAATCAGCCAGCGCCACCCAAAGGCCGGTACAGAGGCCAACGATGACCTCAACACAGAAGGGCGGCGTAGCGCCAGGCACAAGCTACGCCAGAGTAGCCCAGGGCAAGGCAGGACAGAACACCGTCCCTGCCGCAAAACAACAAGCATCGCCAGAGGCCAAAAACCTCACAGCGGTGCTCGCACAGATGCAACAAATGTGCTCAGCGATGAGCGCATTTTTTGCACAAATGCCAAATTTAACTAATCTGTAATGCCTTTACAGGTTAAACCGGAAGTCCTGCAGATGGCGGCCTGGAATGTCAATGGCCTGCGAGAAAGGAGACTTGAAGTCGAAGAGCTCCTGACCAGGTACGACATAGACGTCATGGCACTGCAGGAAACCAAGATGACCCCGGCCAAGGAGATCAACTTCCCAGGATACCACACCTACAGGATGGACTGGGTAAACAACCCTCAGCGACCCGCGAGAGGAGTGGCCCTATTGGTGAAGAAAACCATAGCCCACCATCCGACAGTACTGCCTGAGCTAGAAAACATGAACGCCACCGCCGTAGTAGTGTCCACAGCACGAAATGGCGACATACAAGTGGTCTCATGCTACCAGCCACCCCGCAGCACGCTTACCGAGGGGGATCTGGACGCAATCTTGCCCGCCAGGACACAGGTCGTCGCAATTGGCGATTTCAACGCCAAATCCCAGGAATGGAACAGCGGCATAACCAACACTCGAGGACGAGAGCTGCTGAGGTTCCTGGGACAGCACGCCGGCGAACTGATGGTGGTAGGACCGGATCAGCCCACCTTCGACAACGGCAGACACAGGCCAGACGTACTGGACATCGCGATCCTAAAGGAGATGACCTTCGAGGCAGAGATCACCACCAGAACGGAGGGATCTACCGAGCACAACCCGATCTTCCTAACCCTAGGAGGACAGGCGAGTGAGGACAACGCCACCTTCACGAAGAGACGAACGGACTGGGAATCGTACCGGCAGCACCTGCAGCAGTACATCGCACAAATTCCCAGGCTAGAAACCGTGGAGGACGTTGAGAGGGCCATCATTACCCTAGAGGAGCAGATCCTGGAAGCGATAAGGGCCAGCACGACGGAAATAGAAGTAAGAAGGCACCCAGCACCGATGGCAAACCTCCCAGAGGTCACCAGACAGCTGATAAGGGACAGAAGGAGCGCCAAGAGACGGGCTCAGAGGACCAGGCTCCCCGCCGACAGAAGGGAGTACAATGTCCTCAGCCGAAGAGTGAAAGCCGCCCTCCAGGAACACCGTCAGGAGGGGTGGCAACGCCACCTTGAGTCACTGGATCCACAGGACAGAAGCATGTGGAACACACAACGTGTCCTGCGAAACCGAAGGAAGCCTATGCGCCCGATTCACGGAGAGCGAGGGATCGTCTACACTAACCAGGAAAAAGCCGAGGCGTTCGCCGACAGCTTAGAACTGCAGTGCAGAGAGAACGAGCTCGATGACGAGGACGAGGACTGGGTGGACGACGTCGAACGCAGAGTACGAAGGATCCGTCGCCTACCAGATGACAACCACATCCGTCCGACTACCCCCGAGGAAGTCAAGGAAATCCTGAGGAGCCTAAAGCCGAGAAAAGCTCCGGGATGTGACAAGATAGGAAACATCGCTCTCAAAAAGCTGCCCAGGAAAGGAGTAGCGGCGCTAGTCAACATCGTAAACGCGATGTTAAGGTTACGGCACTTTCCAGCCAGGTGGAAAAAGGCCGACGTCATTATGATCCCTAAACCAGGGAAAGACCTAATTTTCCCGTCTTCTTACAGGCCCATCAGCCTCCTCCCAGCCATGAGCAAGGTTGCAGAACGGGTCGTCTTGAAGAGGCTAACAGAGAAGACAGAAGAGCTGAACATCATCCCGGATGAACAGTTCGCATACCGAACAGGACATTCCACGGAACTCCAAGTGCTTCGCCTCACTGAGGAGATCACCAAGGGGTTCAACCAGCGTCAAGTCACCGCGGCGCTGTTCCTAGACGTCGCCAAAGCATTCGACACGGTCTGGCACGACGGTCTCTTAGCTAAAATGATGAGTATGGGTTACCCCATCGAACTCGTCAAACTAGTGAGATCCTACCTACACTGCAGACAGCTAAGGGTGAAAATCTCGGACCAACTCTCCACCTACAGGACCGTGGAGGCGGGAGTTCCACAGGGATCGGTGCTGTCACCGCACCTGTTCGCCATCTATACCTCGGACCTCCCCCGGACCGACCATACAGCCCTAGCCCTGTATGCAGACGATACCGCCCTGATTGCCAGATCCTGGAAGGCCAGAGACGCAACCAGAAAACTCCAGGAAGCGGCCACACTCCTGGAAGAATGGTGCACGATGTGGAAAGTCGCAGTCAACGCCGACAAGAGCCAAGCCATCCTCTTCAGACGAGTGCGGAAAGAAATTCCCACAGGACACGTCTCCATGAACGGCGAGGACATCCAATGGCACGACACCGTCAAATACCTTGGCGTGGTCATGGACAGAAGCCTAACATGGAGACAAAACACGGACGCCATCACAGCTAAGGCCCGACGTACGAGAGCCCTAATCTACCCAATGACGGGAAATGGGAGCCGACTTAACTTGAGGAACAAGCTCACGCTTATCAAGACCCTCATCAGGCCGCAGCTGACGTACGCCTCGGTAGCGTGGGGCTACCAGGCGAAGTCCTACATGAAGAGAATCCAGGCAGTGGAGAACATCGCCCTCAGGACGGTAGTTGACGCCCCATGGTACGTGAGAACCGCAGACATCGTCAGAGACCTGGAGTACACCACGGTCACTGAAGTCATCCGGGAACGAGCGAAGAAGCTGTACGCCCAAGCCGAGGAGCATGGGAACCCGCTGATCAGACAGGCCACTGATTACGACCCCGCCGACGCCCCGAGGCACAAGCGACCGAGGGTTCAGCTACTGGACAACGGGTAAGCATAACCTTTATTTCCCGCTAACAGATCTGTTTCAGATACGCCAGGACGGACTACCACTACCAGAGACATGACGTTTTCAACCCTAACCCAACCTCCTTGCGGGCGTCGGACAACATACCGTCCAACGCTCGTTGTCCTACCTGCTCCGTGGAGACCGAAAGTGCTAAAAGAAGCACTTAGGTCTCCACACTCCCGAGCTACACAGCTCATCCTTACCTTTCCGACGATCCGGGGTAGGATATCAATTGATGTCCTACGTACCGGCAGTCAGTCCCAGCCAAAACTTCCTAAACCCAACTCGACCGATGACTACCCCCGGGGGTGACAAGCTGGCGAAGAAAGAAAACATCAAGACAAGAAGAGCGCCAGAAGAGACCTCAGCCAGCGAGGTTCAACAGCCAGGACCAGGGGAGGTCCGCAGAAAATACCACGACACATCTCACATTTGTGAGCTGGGTCTGGTAGAAGTACGCGGGCCCACCTATCACGAAGGCCGGTCCAGGTCTACAGAGATAATCTAGGTGCAAAGAGTAATAGTCCTACTCGGCCCTAGTTATCGAGACCGACATCCAGCCAATGGATATTGGCGCCTGAAACTCTTGGGAGACAAAGCAATAAAATCACTAGTACAACTGTTCAATGCCATCTACGATGGAGGAATAATTCCACCTGACTGGCTGAAATCAACATTCATCCCCATCCCCAAAAAAACAAATGCCAAAAAATGCGGTGAACACCGAACTATAAGTTTGATGAGCCATGTATTAAAACTGTTTCTGAGCACCATCCACCAAAGGATTTATCCCAAAATTGAAGAGCATATTGGGGACACTCAATTTGGATTCAGTAAAGGATTTGGTACAAGAGAAGCTCTTTTTAGCATACAAGTACTAATTCAGCGAAGTAGAGACGTAAATTGTGACGCCTTAATGTGCTTCATTGACTTTGAGAAGGCATTTGATAGGGTACAACACGAAAAAATTATTGAGATACTAAAAACAACTGGAATTAATGACAAGGACCTATACTTCATCGCTAATCTCTACTGGGGATAAAAGGCAAATCTAAGAATGGGGGACAGAACAACGGAAGATATCATAATAAAAAGAGGCGCGAGGCAAGGGTGCATATTGTCACCGTTACTTTTCAATCTTTATCATATTTCGAGAGGCACTGTACAACTTCTCAGAGGGTATAATGATAAACAGAGTTACAGTGAATAATCTGCGTTATGCAGATGACACGTACTTATATCAGACAATATTGAGGGACTCCAGCTTCTCTTGGACAGAATAATCAACGTATGCGAAAATTATGGCCACAAACCGAATGTCAAAAAAACTTAAACTAATGATAGTGAGCAAAAGAAACATTAATAGAGAACTGTGGATTGAGACAGAACGTTTAGAAAGGGTGCATAGAATGAAATATTTGGGACAGCTTCTAGTTGATGATTGGGACCACTCGATTGAAATAAAATCAAGAATAGAGCAAGCAAGAACAACATTTGTGGGGATGAAGAAGGTTTTATGTGGACATGACCTAAATATGGAATTGAACATAAGGATGGTTCGCTGATATGTATTCTCCGTCCTCTTATATGGAGTGAAGTCTTGGACTCTTACAGAAAACACCCTTAAGAGACTTGAGGCTTTTGAGATGTGGGTATACCGACGTATGCTACGGACAAGTTGGGTAGACCACGTTACAAACATAGAAGTAATGCGTAGAATGGGTAAAGATAAGGAAGTAATTAATACTGTGAAAAAGAGGAAACTATCATACTTTGGCCACGTAATGAGACATCCAGAAAGATATAATACACTACATCTGATAATCCAAGGTAAATTCAATGGAAAACGAGGCCCAGGAAGAAGAAGAACGTCCTGGTTGAAGAACTTGAGACAGTGGTTTGGGAAGTCAACGACCGTGCTTTTCAGAGCGGCGGTTAATATTAATAAAGTCAAAATAGCGAACATGATCGCCAACATTCGTTGAACGGATACGGCACTGCAAGAAAAAAAAACAATCATTCTTCTATTTTCTAATCATGGAAAATCATATCTAGATAGTAAATCAGTACCTTTGAGCAAGTGCAAGTGTATTTGGGGATATCATACCAATGATAGATACTCGTGTTTCGAGTGAACCAAAGAAAAACAGAGGGTTTTAATAACAATCAAACTAGAGGAGCATCCAGTTTCTACTTTCACCGTCGCGTCGTGGTCGTTTGTTACACAAGGTCGTCAGAAATTAGTTTGCTGTCAAAAAGACATGGTCCTTCACAGAACCACATCGAGAGAGTGGATCATTATTATACGTATAATCATGAGATATTGGCTTAATTCTGCCTGTACAAGAGCATAATTTGCATTTGGACATTTCCCATAAGAAACTTGTTATCTTTGCAGCATCTTTCTCTAGGATCAATTTGTAATTGAAGGTGAGATTTTGAGCAGTTGCCTACAACTTCAGATCATCAAATTTTTTGCTTATCAACAATTGCAATAAATTTTCAAAATTTTATTTCGAATCAAATATGTACGCACGATACATTGTTGGATATGCTCATCTAGCTTTACAACTTTTGTCTAAAACATTTTTTGCTGAAACACATAGAAAATTTTTTTAAAATGGCGGTGGTTCAAAGACTTTAAAAAAATCTCAAAATTGTATTTCAAATCAAAGATGTACATGCGATACATCGTTGAATAGTACCCATTTAGACCTACAACTTCTGTCTAAAACATTTATTGCTAAAACGTATAGAAAAAAATTACAAAAATATATTAGAGACCTAAAGCAGTACAAAATAAATTGATTCAACTTTGGTCTAACATAACACCGGTTCTAATAAACGAATCATCGTGTTTTTTTTTATAAAAAGTGTCTTTCCGTGTACTTTCAAAATACATTTTTAAAATAAAAATCCGATGAAAATTTTCAAAGTTAATGCATTTGTTTATAAATAAAAAAATTGCCAAATTTTTAAACAATTCCCTAGGCTCTCCTAATTAACGAATTTTAATATCTCGAAACTTGAAAATTTGAGTGCTCTTTTATATGTCCAAAAATTTTCAACTGTCTAGCTTTAGTTTAGCCTTAGCAATATTTTGAAAATTTGCAAGTTTTCAAAACTAAGTTTAGATTGCAAAATTATTATGCAAAAACTAAAAGTTCGATCTTGATAAAATTTAGTGGGAAGATTTATTATATTAAAGAATCTTCTTTAGCCAAGCATGAAGGTCCTAAGTATAATATAAGTATTTGAAAAAATTTCACAAATAGCTTGCGATTAAGCCAAAAATCTGCCATACTACCTAATTCACCCAAACATAGATGATTTTAAGCAGATACCACCTGGGTTACTGGGGATATACAGGGTGTTGCATCATGAGAGGGACATAGCTTAATAGGAGGTAGAGAACATCAGTGGTAACCGGAACCTCCCATAGAAATGTCTCATTGGGCCTTCATTACGAAGTTACAGGGTGTTAAATAATTTTTGGCCAAACCTGTTTTTTGTCATAACTTTGACAGGGAATGAAATAACGGATTCATATTTGGTACGGCTAATGTACTAACGAGCCCCAAGAGGTACATGTGTAAAAAAAATATATCCAGGTCCGGACTCACTATAATTTATGTTTCTTCTTTGCATCAATAAAACATCACCCTGTATATGTTTTTTTGAAATTTCGATACGATATTCGAAAAGAGCAAGAAAAAACAAACAAAATGGCCTATTTAATTTTTTTGTTACACCTTCGTGGTTATTTAAATACGTTGTTAAATGTGCAAGAAAATGGATTACAGAACCCTATTAAATGAGAGGCACGTGAAATAAATAGTTTTATAACTAAAATTTGCAAAAATTCTATTGAGCCTAGGTGGTCTGGGTGAATTCTAATTCCGGCACGTTTTAAAGGTCCATTTTGGTAAAAAACTGTGGTCCTAATAAGTAATCGGGTATGAAATAACAAAATTTTTAATCAATCACAGTAGGCTTGTTCAAAGTGACAGATAATAAAAAGAAATCTCCTAAACAGTTGAATAATTGTTTGTTAGTAATTTAATGTGTCAATAATCCGCATTTAGTTAGTGAAAACTTGTGAAAATATTTTAACTATGCCAGTAAAATTTACAAACGTGGAATATGCTGACATAATATTCATCTATGGTTTCTGTAATGGAAATGGTAGGTCGACGGAAAGAGAATATCGGCTGCGTTTTCCTGGTCGTCGATGCCCTAATCATAAAACCTTTAGTACGGTGTTCCAGTATGCAAGACAACACGGAAAGTTTCCTACTTCTGCAGTTGTGGAGCGGGTTTTACAACAAGGTGTGCAGGAACAAAACAATATTATAAACGTAGTTCAAGAAAACCCAAATATGGGCACTAGATGAATCAGTTTGGCAACTGGTATTCCTCATTGGCGAGTATGGAGAACCCTAAAAAGAGAACGTTACCATCCATATTGGTTGTATTGGTTGTCTAACCATCGCCCAGTCATTTACAGTACCTTATTTACGGATGAGGCACAATTTACAAGGGATGGAGTAAACAATTCACGAAATAATCATAAATGGGCACAGGAAAACCCACATGCGGTACGCCAACGCCGTTCGCAACACAGGTTTTCTGTAAATGTTTGGGTCGGACTTGTGAATAGACATTTGATAGGGCCACATTTTTTTGAAGAAAGATTGAATGGTGAAATTTACTTTGATTTTCTTCAAAACATTTTACCGAATATGTTAGAAAATATCGGTATAAGAGGCATGTTGTTTCAGCATGATGGGGCCCCACCACATTTTAACCTTCAAGTAAGAGAACACTTAAACAATGTGTATCCTAATAGATGGATTGGACGCGGGGGTCCACATAAATGGCCACCAAGATCTCCTGATTGTAACCCTTGTGATTACTTTTTATGGGGCCACTTAAAAAACGAGGTTTATAGCATTGAAATTGAAAGTAGACAACATTTAATCCAGCGCATCGTTACAACCTGCGACGAAATACGGAATAATCCAGAAATGATACGTCGAGCAATTGGTGACCTTTCTAAACGCGCAAGAAAATGCACAGAATGTGGGGGAGGACATTTTGAAAATTTACTTTAGTGTCAATTACGTTTTATTTTTAAACACATTTAGTTATTGTTTTGTTATTTATTGTTAATTGAATGGAAAATATTTTATTTATTTAGATTTTAGTTTGTTCTCTTTTCCAATTTTTATTAAGTATAAAATGTCGATGATTTTCTTGATCAAAGTAACTGGTCGCTTAGGCCTAAATGGTTTAAATTATCTGTCACTTTTATTCTTTGAACAAGCCTACTGTGATTGATTAAAAATTTTGTTATTTCATACCCGATTACTTATTAGGACCACAGTTTTTTACCAAAATGGACCTTTAAAACGTGCCGGAATTCACCCAGACCACCTAGGCTCAATAGAATTTTTGCAAATTTTAGTTATAAAACTATTTATTTCACGTGCCTCTCATTTAATAGGGTTCTGTAATCCATTTTCTTGCACATTTAACAACGTATTTAAATAACCACGAAGGTGTAACAAAAAAATGAAATAGGCCATTTTGTTTGTTTTTTCTTGCTCTTTTCGAATATCGTATCGAAATTTCAAAAAAATATATACAGGGTGATGTTTTATTGATGCAAAGAAGAAACATAAATTATAGTGAGTCCGGACCTGGATATATTTTTTTTTATACATGTACCTCTTGGGGCTCGTTAGTACATTAGCCGTACAAAGTATGAATCCGTTATATCATTCCCTGTCAAAGTTATGACAAAAAACAGGTTTGGCCAAAAATTATTTAACACCCTGTAACTTCGTAATGAAGGCCCAATGAGACATTTCTATGGGAGGTTCCGGTTACCACTGATGTCCTCTACCTCCTATTAAGCTATGTCCCTCTCATGATGCAACACCCTGTATAGGGCTATTTCGAGTACCTTGGTAACGTTGCACAAAATAGATATGTGTGGATAGTTTTCTAAGCCATTTGGTGAATTATACTTCAGGACTGGGTACTTTCTTGCCAACTTCCAACATCGGGAAAGGTATTGTTGGTTGGGACAAAATCATATATGAGTAACAAAGCAGGAATGAAGGCAAATACAGTATTTGGCAATAATACTATTTGCCAGTTGCATATCTGTCGACAATGAATGGTTTTATAATATAAATCGGTTTTTAATGAAAGTTACTAAAGTTCTAAAACTTTTAGAACAAATATTAATAATATAATAATTTTACTCTTGCGACAGAAATGTTTTCTTAAAAAAAAAATGTTTTCTTAACCGCCTCTCAAGTTACCGAAGTAACCCCCTGGAAGATCTCAAGGATCTTGTGCTAAGCAAAGAGAGACGAGGCCCTACAGTTTAATGTGGACTCCGAACCACTCTTGGGGCAATTTTTTTTTAATGAAAAATTGTTTCGCCTTGCGGGAATCGAACCCACTTCGCTAGGCAACTCAGTTTGCTAGCCAGTCGCTTTAACACACTGAGCTACCATTCCCCATTAAATGCATATCTTAAATTTTTCCAGCCCGCTTTGAAAGATCCTGTACAATAATTTGATCATATTAACTTTTTATGCTACAGGATCGGCCAAAAATAGGGTAAGATATTGTGTTATATATTTATGGAAATTTTCATGTGATGATATACCATTTAGATAGATACTTATTATTCCATTGTTCAGGTACATTTTTGTACATATGTTAAATCATAAAATAATAGAAACAATTAAAACATTATGTAATAGTCATAATACATTAAAATATGAAAATAGAACACTCATAAAATATTGGCATACAAATAGGTACATATATAAAAATATTTAACGCATTTAGGTTATCTTTAAAATAACGAATATCTATATTTCTATAGATAAAAATCTTGTACAGAATAAAACGCCTTTTGCACGAAAAATGATGATTGCTTTTTAAATTTGGAACATTTTTAATATCTTTTAAATTTTGAGCTAATGTATCAAATATTTTTATAAAGTAGACAGAGGATTTTTCATGTCTTATGAACTGGTATCAATCATTTTCTACCATGTCTTGTTCTATAACTATGGGATTGGCCAACTTCTTCAAAGTTAGTTTTATTTTTAAGAACACAGAGAACGCATTTCCACAAAAAGACCGTTAGTGCATTTTAACTTTTAAATAATCTTTGTAACTAGCTGTTGATTATAGGTTAAAAATTATCCTCATTAGTTTTTTTGGAATACCAGTACCCTACTTATGGCACTACTAACTCCCCAGAATACAATATTATTTGCTATATGACTATAAGCCAAAGAGTAATATATACTTAATAATCCTTCGCACTCTAGACTGGATTTCATTTGAAGTATTGCATAATATACCGAATTTAGTTCGGCAAAAACAAAATCAATATGTATGTCCCACCATAATTGACGGTCTAAATGAGTACCTAAAAATTTAGTAGCTTTAGAAATTGTTATTTTGTTTTCTGTTTCAAAATTTGGGGACAGTGGTTTTTGAAATAAAGAAGAAATTTAAACACACTGTTTTATTGATATTTAAAATCTGCCTTGTGATCATGCATTGAATTCATCACATACGCGATTTACCTTCAAAGCGATCTCATGTGGTGTTAACGCTGATACGATTATCGAGGTATCATGTGCCAACATGGTAACGTGACCAATGGATAAATATTGTGGAAGATCATTTATATATATCATGAAAATAAGGGGACCCAAATGGAATGCTATGTATATCAGTACATTTTTTTAAAGCCTCTTTATAGGCTCTATTCATTCCTATATTATCATTGAATATCTCCCAACCACTTGGATGTAATGAATTTTTATGTAGAAATAATGCAATCTGCAGATGGATATTAAAAAAATCACCAGTCACAATTATGGGTTTTAAGAAAGACTTATGTGAATACCAGTTACGGGACATCTAATTGATGTTTTTGAATCGTTGTCATTTCTTACAAATGTACAGGGTGACCAAAAATTATTTTTCAATTAAGAACATTTTAAATTGAATTTCCTCAATTTTTTCAAATGAAACACTGTATATTTTTCGACAATGTGATGGAAAACGAACATTTTTTATAAGTATTTTCCTATGGCTAATTGCAACCATTTTCGTTTTATAAATAAATAAGTGTCAAATTCAAGAATAAACTTAAAAAAAGAGGTTCCCTCAAATAATTCATTAGAAAAATTTATAATAGATATTCGACGTGTTGCCCATTTTGATTGACACACATCTTTATGCAATTTTGAAATGATGCCATTTAGTTAGACCATTTCTTCCAATCCATTGAAATGAGTAAATTAATAGTATTTAACCGGTCCTTTACTGTAATGTTTTTTGTACATTATTTTTTGCTGTTTTCGTTATTCTACAAGCAATAAAACCTCAGTTTGGAATTTGGAATTTTACAATATGAATTTTAATAAAGCGGAACTTGTAGACATGACTCTTGTTTTGGACGAGTCATACATAAATTGTTTACTTGCCAATAGAACTTATCACCAACGTTATCCCAAAAGAAGGATTCCTGATGTTAGCAACTTCCAAAACCTTCTCGATAGATTTCTGGAAACTGGAAATGTCGAATATAAAAAAAGTGAGAGAATGAAAAAATAAAACGTGTTGTGAATTGGGCCAGAGGTGAAATGCAACATGATGTCAACTTCTTCAATACTGTTTTATTCAGTGATGAGGCAACTTTTCATAAAAATGGGTTTGTTAATAGGTACAATTTCCATTATTATGCTTCAGAAAATACTCACTTTTTTATGCAAGTTGATAACCAACACAGATGGTCTATAAACGTTTGGGGAGGAATTATTGGAGAACATGTAATAGGGCTACAGTTCTTTGATGGTACATTGACAGGAACTATTTATCTTCATTTTTTGGAAAACTATCTGCCACAATTATTTGTAAATCTCCCTGAAGGAACTCGAAATAGGATGTGGTTTCAGCCAGATGGTGGTCCAACACATTATTTAAATGCAGTTAGAGACCACTTAAATAATACCTACCCTAATCAATGGATTGGAAGTAATGCACCACTAAATGGCCTGCTAGATCCCCAGATCTTACAAAAACGGATTTCTTTTTATGGGGATACGTGAAAAAAATTGTTTATAGAGACGCGCCAACAACAGTACAAAATATGAAGGAAATAATACTAACTGCCTTTACATCTATCACACCGGCAGTTTTAGGAATAGTGGGAACCTCATTTCAAAAGCGCATAGAGATGTGTGTCAATCAAAATGGGCAACGTGTGGAACATTTATTATAATTTTTTCTACTAAGTTATTTGAAGAAACATCTTTGTAATTGTTGCTCAATCAAACGAAATTGGTTGCAATTAGCCCTAGGGAAGTACTTACAAAAAATGATCGATTTTCATTTCTACATCACATTGTCGAAAAATATACAGGGTGTTCCATTTGGAAAAATTGAAAAAATTCAATTTAAAATGTTCTTAATTGAAAAATAATTTTTGGCCCCCTGTACATTTTTAGGAAATAAAAATGATTCAAAAACATTAATTAGATGTCTCGTAACTGGTATTCATATAAGTTTTTCTTAAAACCCATAATTGTGACTGTGGTGATTTTTTAAATATCCCTTTGCAGATTGCATTATTTCAACAAAAACATTCATTACATCCAAGTGGTTGGGAGATATTCATTCCTATAATGAATAGAGCCTAGAAATAGGCTTCAAAAATATACTGATATACATAGCGTTCTTGGTCCTGTAATTTTGTGTTTTCTCGTCCTGTATGTTCGAAAATAATTTGCAGTTATAGACTTTTTTATCTAGTTTACTTGCAATTTTTTAAAAAATTTCTAGCTATCGTAGAACTCGAGACATCGAGGTCCGACTCACTCTTGTCCCACCCTGTATATTTTCCTACCATTTTCCTGTTTTCCAGATATGACCGTATCCATCTTAACAAATTCCCTGTTATTCCTATAGAAAATAATTTATCGCATAAAAATTGAATATTAACAGTGTCAAAAGCTCGAGATAGATCAAACATTAATAAATTAACCCCGGTCGCTCCCGATTTCTAGTGATAAGATATAATTTATGGCGATACTGCCAGATCTTACTTTTATCGGATTTAATAGCAAACTAAAACGAGTAATTGAGTTGGACAATTGTCACCTTTATTTGAAATAAAAATAATGACTTACCACACTCAATATCAAAGTACATATCAGTGAAAAAAACGTTGTCCAGGGAATTTCAGGATAATCCAATATCCTTAAAGTCCAATTGGCACCCCTTAATAGTTGAATTATGGAATTCAAAAATATAAGCACTGTAAGCCATCCAAAAATATTATTATAATCATCCACTAACTCCGACATTCTTCTATATTTTCTTCCTATATCCAAAATTCTTTTCACTGTTAGCCTCTCCTGTGGTAGCTCTTCGCCAAAATAATTTTGTGTTATCCCTTCCAATAATTTATTCAGATCTTTGTACATACATTGAATGACTAGAGCCAAATTACTCGAAATTAAAGCATACAAAAAGCAATAATATTCTGGTAATGTACACGTTAAAGGTATGAACATCAACTTTGCACCAAAATTCAAGTAGCACACGTAACCGTAATATGTAAATATAGCTATGAAAATTATATGTCCTAGGAAAAACTGCATGTAAAAGGGAGCGGTAACTCTACATTCAAAACAACTTTCCGTGAGAATTTCTAATGCAGAGAACTTCTTCAAAAAACCATTCCATATATGTTGCTTCGTGAAGGTAGACCGAAAAATTAAGAACTCAGCTAGGAAAATCGAAATTGCTAAACCGGAAGTAGTTAAAAATTTTTCAAAGCAATGTTCTTCAGTACTGATTGGATTTATTATAGCCAAAGTAAGTAGTGCAACCCCTAGCAGCATCCCACTTAATGATACGTACAGTTTGTTTAAAAAAGGCCTCTTCATTTCAGCTTTCTCGAAGTCGTACCAAGGCGTCATACAGAAAATGTTGCCAATTTTGTAGGAAAATTTGCGAAATACACTCTTATTAGTCGTTTTATACGTAGGCATTTTAAATGAAACAGAAACCATCACTTGCAGTGATAAACTACTTATTTATGGAACTTTCGATAGCATAAACCGTGTATAATCAAATTAGACAAATTGCCGTTTTGTATTGACTGAACTGGTGTCGATTACACACCTTTATTATTTTCATTTTATATCACCGTCCTAAGTTGAATTTGATAGATATTTAAACTGGCCATATATGAGGACGAGTTAATAAAATACGAACAATGTAACACCACAGGGGGTCCAGGGTGCAACAGGTCGTTTGGATAGTTAACGACGTCAAGGTGCAATACAACCTCGGGGAGAACACCACCATGGTGCTCCTCGATATTGAGAAGGCGTTCGACACCATCTGGATCCCGGGACTACTCTACAAGCTCCATGACTACAAATTCCCGACTCACCTCATAAAACTTATTCACTCGTTTCTGAGGAGCAGAACCCTGCAAGTTTTTTTTTTAATACATTTATTTAACGTCGGCCTATTTCCGCTTCTGAAGCCTATCACCGACGCCTGTGGACGAGCTACCCCCAACCAGGAATTTTGCCGAACCTCTTCCCTTAAGAAGAGTAGGGATCTTTTACTTGCCTAACATTTAATAGACAAGGGACCGATGGCTTTACATCCCCTCCGAGGGATGGTATATCCCCTATACAACCCTCGCCTAAGGTTGTATAGCTTCCGCGCATACACTGATATGCAAGCCGCTGGAAGATGTGTGAGGCGAGGACGCGGTCTTCGTTGGAACGGTCACCCATCCAACTACTAACTGTGCCTGACGTTGCTTTACATCGCATATCAAAGTATGTACATAGTAAAGACGCACCTACACTCGCCCCCAAACCCTGCAAGTTCGAGTGAATAACAAACTCTCAATACGGCGGGACATTCGTGCGGGAGTCCCGCCGCCTGTCACCGAAATTACTTATAACTTATACGTCTCCGACTTTCCAGAGTTTCCAAATACGAAGTTGGCCAAGTACGCCGATGACACAGCCATATACGCGCATTCGCACAACGCACAAGCAGCGAACATGCTGCTGAAGGCGCACATGGCTCGTACCATGGCTTATTACGACCTTGTTCGAGTTGTGGTGCCTGCGTCGAGATACCAAATTTAATAGTATTTTTTGTGCGCCAGTGTTTTTAAAAATTAGTGTAGTCTATAAGTTTTGTTGAGCTTATTTTCAAGCATTTTTGTTAATTTTATTACCTATTTTTATTTGATATTTAAAAAGGAGTCTAGGTTTGTTTTGTTGAATTGTTGTTTTCGCTGACACAGGTCTGTTCCGCCCGATCCTTCAATCCGTCACCACGTTAATGCGGTGGTTGCACGATCGGTTCCGGAGCAGGTCTTGGTGAGGCAACTATTGTATCATTAATATTAATAAATACTTTTTAGATTTGGGGGGTCCAGGGAACAGAGTTTGGGGATGTTAATTCGTAGTCTTGAATGAAAGTTGGGATAAAATCCTTGTATAATATAAGCGAATACAAAGATATTTAAATGCAATATAATATAGTATAGTAATTTAGCAGCCGAACGGAAGGCGCATACTTTGTGCAGTGCGCTGCCCAAACAAGTGTAATAAAAGGTTGTAAACCTTTAGGGATTTCCTAACTCCGGCACAGACATTAGGAAATTTATGACTGTAAAGTGAAAGTATCATAACAGGAAATTTCATCATGGTTTTAACTAAAGCCCAAAAAACGGATGTTAAAGAAATAACAAAGACAATAATTAAGGACAGTCAGATAAGAATTTTATGGAGGCCCTTGAACTACAAATATCAGGTACCGTAGTAAATAATCTGCGCTATGAATTTGAGTAAGTAAATAAACATTTAAATGCTTTGGAAACCAAAATAAACAACATCGAGGAGGGAAATAAAAACTTGAATGAAGATAATAAAGAACTAAAATCTAAGTTACATAACTTGCAGAAGGGGGCGAGCGTGGGTGCGTCTTTACTATGTACATACTTCGATATGCGATGTAAAGCAACGTTAGGCGTGGTTAGTAGTTGGATTGGTGACCGTTCCAACGAAGACCACGTCCTCGCCTCACCCATCTTCCAGCGGCTTGTATATCAGTGTATGCGCGGAAGCTATACAACCTTAGGCGAGGGTTGTATAGGAGATATACCATCCTTCGGAGGGGATGTAAAGCCGTCGGTCCCTTGTCTATTAAATGTTAGGCAAGTAAAAGATCCCTACTCTTCTTAAGGGAAGAGGTTCGGCAAAATTCCTGGTTGGGGGTAGCTCGTCTACAAGCGTCGGTGTTAGGCCTCAGTAGCGGAAATAGGCCGACGTTAAATAAATGTATTAAAAAAAATAAAAAAAAACTTGCAGAAGCAAATGAAAAATGCAAGTATAGAGGACTCAGAAAACTATCAGTTTGAAGAAATGGGCGAACGCGAAAAAGAAAACGCAGTGTTATTATATTTGGTGCCAGTGAAGAACCTAACTCCGGCAACCAAACTCGAGCAGATCAAGACAAAAAATTAGGAACGAAGATATCTATAATTCGATATCTATTACTGTAAACGGAAACATGAATGCTGTTCGCATAGGAAACTCTGATGCAACTAAAAGAACCCCACGTCCACTTAAAGTTACAGTCGACGATGAATCAGTTGTTTTTGACATTATCCACAAATCAAAAAATCTGAAAAATACAAACAACTATAAAAATGTTAGCATTTCATTGGATTGTACACCCAGATAGATCGAACTTTACTGGACAGTCAAGAGGCAACTCAATGAACGCACAGCGGCGGGTGAAACCAATTTAAAAATTAAATATATACGCGGCGTTCCAAAAATTGTTAATTGAAACTAAATCAGCCCAGCAATTCAAATACTAAGACAACAGAATTCTCATGTTATTATCAAAATGTACGAAGCTTAAGAACAAAAGTAGGCGAATTTTATTCTTCGATTAGTAACAAGGAATCTAACATAATCGGCTTAACTGAGACGAGGCTGACAAACGAAATTTCTAATTTAGAATATTTTTCTGATATATATTGTGTGTTTAGATCAGATAGAAATTTGGATATAACTGGACACTCCCGTGGTGGTGGAGCTCTACTGGCTTTCAACAATACGTGTAAAGCTTCCAAGTTGAATCTAAGTGCAATGACATTGTAGGCTGTAAGTGTCACTTAGATTTAAGTATATTATATGTATATGTAATTTACGTTCCACCAAATATGCTTATAGATGAGTTTGAAAACTTTTTTTACTTATTTGAGCAAATTTTATGTACAAACAGCAATATCCTTAATATTAGGTAACTTTAATGTAACTAACTTTAATCAAGAATGTTTAAGAGACAAATTATATCAAATTTCATGTCATTTAATTATTTATCACAGGTTAATCATATACTAAATATAAATGAACGACTTTTGGATCTCATTTTCTCAAATATTAAATGTGAAGTTATTCGAGATACTAGTCCTCCGGTAAAGGAAGACTCGCATCATCCAGCTCTAAATTTATACGTAACGCTAAACGAAACAAATAACATCAACTTTGATAATAACCCGGCAAGTAAAGCATATAATTTTAGAAAAGCTAACTTCCCCGATTTATATAATGCCATATTAAGTGTAGACTGGAGTTTTTTGTTAAGCATGATAGGGCATGTTGAGAATTTTATGAAGTATTATATTCACTCATTGACCAGTATCTTCCAACATACAATAAGACAACTAAAAACAAACCTAAATATCCCAAATGGTATTCTAGCGAAATAAAAAATAATATAACATTAAAAAATAAATACCGTTTAAAAATAAAAAAGAAAAATATGAGTGCTATCTTCATGAGTTTAGAAGATTGAGATCCGAAATAAAGACTCAGATAAATAGTGCTTATAGACATTACCTAAATGATGTAGAAAATTCTGTAACAACTGATCCCTCAAATTTTTGGTATTTTATTCAAAACAAAAAAGGCACAACCAGAATCCCTGGTTTATTGACGTATGAATAAAATATTTATGATAGCCCTGGATCAATAGTCAATTCTTTTCTTTGACTTGTCCAAGGCATTTGACTCTATAGATCAGACATTCGTTGCTGATAAACTTTCTGCAATAGGAATTAGGGGTAACTTTCTTTCATGGATAATATCGTATCTCAGCTTTAGAAATTTTTTTGTAAAATTAGAAGAAACTAGTTCAGAGACGTATGACGTTAATCTAGGAGTTCCCCAGGGTTCTGTATTGGGGCTACTTATTTTTCTTCTGTTTATAAATGATTTACCACTCCATATTGGTATCAAGTGCGTTGTGCTGTTCGCGGATGACGTTTCCATAGCAGAAAAGGCAGACACCCCTGAGGAATTGCAAGGTAAGCTTAATACTATCTTTCAGCAATTTATTAACTGGTGCGATATTAATAAATTAATTGTCAACACAGATAAAACCATGTTGTTGCAATTTTTTGGTATGAAAACATTCCAAATTCCCATAAATATTACACTGAATCGTTAACTATTACTCCAAGTGAAACAACAAAATTTCTTGGCATATATATTGACACTGATTTGAACTGGAAACATCACATTAACACTACCTGCCAGAAAATGAGCAGGGGCTACTATGCAATCCTACAACTTAAAAATATTCTGGACCAAAAATCTCTAACAAATGTTTATTATGCCCTCATTAACTCAGTGTTATCCTATAATGTTATTGTATGGGGTGGGGCCATTGATCGTGAAAGAGTTCTAATTGGCCAAAAACGAGTCATACGATTAATTTTCGGTTTGCAAAAAACTCAGTCATGCAGAGTTTTTTTCAGGCAACATTTTATATCGACATTTCCCTGTGTGTACATATATAACTGTATATTATATATAAAAAAGAATATGAGCAAATTTGAAACAAACTCGCAACTGCATAATTACCCCACCAGGCATGGTAATTTGTTAAAAATACAAAAACACAGGACTGCCCTACATGAAAAGTCTCCACTACTAGTCGGAGTAAAATTCTTCAATTCTATACCTTCTAGCATTATAGAAAAAGCTTTATTATATTATTTTAAGAAAGAACTACGAAAATATTTAGTAAAAGGATGTTACTATTCAGTCGATGAATTATTATTATTATTATTAATAGTTTTGGCAATTTTTTCAGCAGTGTTTATCTACTTACTAGTGATAGAATTGCTAATAATACCTACAGAGACATATCATGTTTTAACATCTCTTATCTAACTGAAGATGAAATTATATCAGCTACTAGGAAGCTTAAGAATAAGATGACATCAGGCCATGATAAAATTCCTTCTTTTCTTGTTCGAGATTGTGCATGTGCTCTGGTCCAACGACTTCATATTATCTACAACTTATCGTTAAAAACAGCCGTATTTCCTGAATGTTGAAAACTAACTAGATTATGTCCTATTTTTAAAGCCGGAAATGCAGCGGAAATAAGCAACTACAGAGCCATAGCAATTCTCTGCAACTTTGCCAAAGTCTTCGAGATATCACTGTATGTTCACATCTATCCCTCTGTAAAATCTTTAATATCACCCTCTCAACATGGCTTCGCAGAAATGGGATCCACTGCTTCTAACTTATGTTTGATAACTCTCAATTTATATCAAGAATACTTGATTCACAAGGTCAGGTAGATGTGATATATACTGATTTCTCGAAGGCGTTCGATCGGATTGACCACGAGCATCCATTAGGTACATTAAATATGTTCGGGTTTAGTTGCCATATTATAGCATTTTTGAGGTCATATCTATATAGCAGAAAACAATACGTAATGTATTATGGATATGATTCTGAACTATTTACAGCAACTTCAGGTGTACCTCAAGATTCCAATCTAGGACCACTGCTTTATCTATTCTTTATAAATGATCTCATAAACATAGTACAATGTGACAAACTACGGTTTACTGATGATATGAAGATCTTCGCAGAAATAAGCAGCACAGATGATTGTGAAAACGTTCTAGCACAACTAGGAATAGTACAAAACTGGTGCAACCACAACAGTCTTCATCTGAATGCATCAAAATGTAAAGTTGTTTCTTATACAAGGAAATCTAATCGAGTTGTATTTGACTACTCCTTAAATTCGCAAGTACTTGATCGTTCTACAACAATAAAAGATTTAGGGGTAATATTTTTTACTTTCTCGAACCATGTGGCACAAGTAACGTCCATCTGCCTTGAAAATGCTAGGTTTTATTGTTAGAAACTGTCACTCAATCTCTAATGAGTTTGCCTTAAAAACACTACTATTCCTACGTAAGACCCAAATATGAATACTTCTCGACAGTCTGGTACCCGCACTATACTTGTTATAAAAAACCATCGAAAGTGTACAAAGAAAGTTTCTGAAGTTTTTATCCTTCAAAATTGATGGTTTTTACCCAGAAAGAGTCTACCAACACTCCCTTTTACTTGACAAATTCAATCTCAATTCCTTGGAATTGCAGTGTGCAATAAATAGTCTGAAAATGTTATATAACCTATTGCACAAAAAATTCGACAATTTGGAGCTTAAGATTAATATATTTACAGTTAAAAATGCACCGACTTTTTATTAAGAATTAAACTATTAGTAATTATATATACAACATTTTTATGTATTTACAAAGCGGATAGTGATGTTATACGTTTTGTTAACTTAATAATCTACAGGACTATGCAAGGAATTATACGTTTTATTACTATGGTCATAATCTTTCTAAATAAAATGGCACAGTGTGATGAATATATTTGTAGGTATGTTGCAAGAGCACTTACATCTCGACCATCAGTCCTATAATTCAATATTTGATATGTGGCTCTTTCAGTAGATTTATTTGCCTTGAATCTGAGTTGTAACATATACAGTATGTTATTAAATTCAAGATAAGTCATCAAGCGACTGCAGCAAATTCTTTCTAACAATTTAGATAATGTTATGTGCTCCCCTGTAACAGAGAGAGCCGGAGAGAGAGAGAGAGAGCCTGTAATTAGTCCTGGTCAGAGTGAAGGGAAACCTGTGTAATCGACGGCCGGTAGGATGGCGCCATCTCTGGGAAAACTGACGAACCGCTATTTAGCGCCTAAAAAACTATAGAAATTTTCACTATATTCGAGAAAGTTTCTGGAAGGAGATTCGAGTACGTTCCACGTGTATATATAAAAAGTCAAGTCGAGCAGGCAGGGCAGAGTTTTATATTAGACAGACAAATGATCAGATGGAAAAGAACAGTAATAAGTTGTGATTGAAACTAGTGAAATTATGTTAGGCTAAAGTTATTATTAGTTGTGTTATTTTTAACAATTAATTATTGTAAATTAAGCGATAAATAAATAAAGTAGTGGTTCGTGAAGATTTCTGTTGCGATTTATTGAACCTACTTACAGAGTGTTTACTCGAGGGGGTAAACACGTGACAATAAGGAGTTGAATTGGGAAATTTGCCTGTGATTGTCGATGTCCTCAACATCAACTTTTTTATGCAGTGGTACAATTAAAGCAGTTTTAAATATCTCTGGAAAGTGCCCTTAGAATAAAGACTGATTTATCAGATAAACGAATGGCTGAACAATAATATCAATTATAGTTAAGAGAGTTGAAACAGACAGTTTATCTAAGCCAGATATTTTTTTATTCTTCATTTGATTTAATATAGGTATCTAAAACTTCGAGTACGATTACAAGGAACGAATAAACTCAAATTGAGTAGTATTTATATTAGCTTTCGTACATGGTAACGATAAATTTTGTCCAACATGATTTAAAATGCTTCCCGTTCTTGCACAATAGAAATGGTGAGCAAATATTTCAACAATTTTATTAGCATTGTTTTTTTATATACATTTATTAAACATCGGCCTATTTCCGCTACTGAGGCCTAACACCGACGCCTGTAGACGAGCTACCCCCAACCAGGAATTTTGCCGAACCTCTTCCCTTAAGAAGAGTAGGGATCTTTTACTTGCCTAACATTTAATAGACAAGGGACCGACGGCTTTACATACCCTCCGAAGGATGGTATATCCTCTATACAACCCTCGCCTAAGGTTGTATAGCTTCCGCGCATACACTGACAAGCTGCTGGAAGATGTGTGAGGCGAGGACGCGGTCTTCGTTTGAACACGAACTCGACCTCTGTTCGGTAAAATAAAAAATCTGGTGCAGTGGGGGTTTAAAGCTGAGACCCCAGAGGGCGTTCGTGCACTTATTTTTCAATGTGTAGAGTCTCATGGTTTGATTTCTGGAAGTGCTTGGGTCGGGTCGATTGCTACGCCCTGTATATTGTGTTCTGCGCTATTTGTTATCACTTTGTGTAAATTAGCACTGGTTTGATTTTTAAAGCTATTGTAGGATCAACGGATACTACATTATTATTCTTGAAAAAATAACACGGTAGTTTAAAGGAAATACAAAATTATTTATTAAAGATTGTTGAACAGAGTTGAATAGAATTTATTTTATTTTACAGGTTTCTTTTGAAATTGAAACTAATTGACAACAGAAATTCTGTCTTATGTTGTGTTTAAAATATATTAAAAAAAAATATATTGAAAAATAATTTATTTGAAAAATTCACTTGGACGATTAAGCCTCGTAGGCGAAGGGAAAAAATTGAAAGGGGGGCCACTTAAGGCGAAGTGTTTTGTTATAATGAAAATGAAAAGGGGGCCACTTAAGGCAAGATCTTAAAAACTAACCCTTTTTAATCAGGTTTCGGCCTGGGAAACTAGAATCGAGCAGCTTGTCTGGAAAAGATTGCTGGGACTGGGAATAAGAAAGCCTAGCTAGACGGGAGTATCTACAACATAAGTTAAATAGTAACCGGACCCGTTCAATAGCGTCAACAGCTATTACACAAAAATTCACTTTTGAAATTTATATTTTCCACAAGAACACTATGCGAATACTTAACACAAGAGTCACTGTCAAAACTGAACTTAACTTTGGCTTGTCGCACGCCGGTATTTATACTGTTTCGAGAAAGTTTCGTTTTTCGCGCCCCGTCGAGTCTCGCATCCCGTTATAAAGAGCTGGAAAGGCTTGGAATCGCTCCATGCGGGCGAGGATGAGTCATCGATTACGCCATGTTCCGCAATACTGGAATTTTAACATTTCGAAAATAAAAGTTATATAGAAAAATCGATAATGAAAAGGGGAATTTATTAAAATTAGAATGGAAGCCGGATCTATTTCAGTTTAGAAGTTATTTGAGTTTTTATTAGCAAAATCTGACGCGACCCCGTAAGCTATTAACGGATGTTTAAAAGTTGTAACACTATTAAAATGGTCCCGATAGGTGCGTAGTGCATGAAGATAAGATATTAAAATGTTCCTAACGAGTACGAGTCGAGTTGAACGGAGAAATCGTATGCTTGTATGTTATTATACGAGGAGTGATCAAAATTGGTGAAATTTAAAATATCAATCGAGTTGCGGAAATTTGATGAAAGGAAGTTTAAGACTCGAGGCACAGAACGTGATTTGAACTATACAGGGGGTGATTGAAAAGTGCGAAGGATAAAATGCGAAATGGTTGCAGGAAAGTTGGGAAACGAACTCGAAGGTTAAGTTTGAACGTAGTTACGTATACGAGGGGTGGTCAAGAAGTTTTAAAATTTTGAAAATGAAATTGTTTATGGAAAATTGAGGGATTGAATTAAGACGTTGAAAATTTGCGGTTAGATAGTGATTTTGGTTAGGTTGATGAATATACGGGGGCTATATTTTTAAGGGACGTTTTTTGTGAAATTTCTTTTATAAAATTACTGGAATGAATGTTGGGAATGTGTTCTCGGTGATTTTATGTTACTTGTGAATTATGGAATGTGCGTGAATTTTTTCTGATTTTGGTGACCTTGGATGTGGTTTTTTGTGGTAAACTAGGTCTGATTGACTTTTTTATCATGGTTTGCCATTATGCCTGAACTGATATGAATTTTCTGTTAATTTTGCATTTTTTCGATTTCCGTATTTGACTTATAGGGGGAATACCCTATAACACGTTAGACGGTCAACTACTAACCGCGCCTTTTTACATCGCATATCGAAGTATGTACATAATAAAGACGCACCCATGCTCGTCCCATTTGCATTGTTGACCTTATTTGAATAGACGTGATTTTCTTATTAGAAGTTCTGCCTTATTAATAGTCTCATATTTTACAAAATTTTGGGCGATAAATTGGCTCATCAAATTTTATTCTTTTGCCACTACATCTCATGAAAGAAAATATGACTGTGCCTGTCCGACTGTATGATTGCACTAATCTCAAGTGCTGTTAAACCGAGAAAGTGTTATCCGTTTTATCGTAGATCTGCTGGTTAAGTTCAAAATCACAACAAATTCTATCCAATCAGTACATTATAAATACATGGTAAAAAGCTAATGTTAGGTAAATATTTTTTCTACCGGAGCTTGATCACGTCTCGATGTTCCATACTATATTGTCTGATAAATACATATTTACTTATAACATTAGATAAACTATCTATCTGCACATTAATTATCCCGCTGATAATTAGTTGAAGTGTTTCACTAAAGGATCTCATGCAGTAAATAACATACAATTACAATAATAAAGGCGTGACATTTTCCATAATACCACTTCAATTATGGTCAAATATTACCTCGTTTTGATCATTTCATTGAGACGTCGATGGTGATCGAGCCGATTTAAAAGTGCACAGTGATATTTTAATATGAACGCGGATAATAACGTCAAAATTACCAAAAGAAATATGAGATATCGCAAGTTCGCTTATAGAATTGGAAATTTTTTTTGCGTGACGCCTTGGTACGATTTTGAAAAAGAAGACCTGAAGAGACCATTGTTGAACAAAATTTACGCTGTAATATGGGGATTAAGTTTAGGTGCCTTACTAGTGACGTCATTCAAGACTTCACTGGACACAATGAGACATGAAAATATTTTTGAAACTATTTTGGAGATATGTAATGATATAATTTCACTATGTCTGACTGGGTATATAATTTTTGGATCTACGTTTTTGAAACAGCAGCAATGGAAAATATATATGCGGAAGTCAGCAGAAACGCTGCAACATACAGAAAATAATTTTGGATACGATGTAATAACGACATTTTATTTTCAGTTTATAGTAGGGCACATATTTTTTTTCGCTAGCTTTACGTACCATGGATATGTGTTGTACAAATTTCAGGAAGGCAACTTTATACTGTTGCTTTCATCTGTAGCGATGCCAGAGTACTACTACTTTCTATTTGTCATGGTAGCAGGTAATTTGGCCATAGTTATTGGGTGCAAATATGAATTTTTAAACAATCTATTGGAAAGACATGCACGTGAGGGCCAAACAGAAAAGAATTTTGTGAGCAATGTTCTAGAAATAGGAAAATGTTATAGAAGTCTGTTGGAATTGGTTCAACATCATAACAATATTTTTGGATGGGGTACTGTTTTGATTTTTTGTCACATCATAATCCAGCTGCTAAGATCTGTGCATTTATTCCTAATGACAACTGATGATGATGATCCACAATTCTCATGGGTGGTATTTTTATCGCTTGTGTTTACATCTATAATTGACATGGTAAGACAATTATTATATCTAAACGTACAATTTATATGTTACATTTTTTTATTATTATTAGCCGTTACTCGAGTCCGAGTATAAAAATGTTACAGTCGATAAATTGTGTACAATAAAAAACAAGTAAAAGGTGTAGTCTATTGTAATTCCCATTCATCTACGGTGTACACAACTATGGCTATAGAGGCCAATTCGGGAGAGCACATGTCGACCGCAGTCAGGACAAACATAGACCTGGTTAGGTCTTGGATTCGGCCTTCTTGCAGCAACATTTCCTTGATAGCTGGCCACAACCCCTCGCCATTCGGTTCTGTCCGCTGCAAGTTGATCCCATTGCTCGTCTGCAATACCGCAGGATTTTAGATTTTCATGGAGAGCGTCTTTGAACCTCTTTCGTTGACCGCCACGCCTTCTTCTACCGCTTAGCAATTCACCATAAAGTGTACATTTAGGAAGGCGGTTATCATGCATACGATGAACGTGACCTGCCCATCTTAGGCGTGCTCTTGAAATAAGCACCTCAATTGGAAGGCTGTTTGCTCTCCTGAGTACTTCCACGTTTGATATGTGATGGAACCAACGGATTTTCATCATACTTCTGAGGTGTCTTTGCTGAAAACGTTCTAATTCTTTCACATGACGACGGTACGTGACCCAGCTTTCACATCCATATAGCAGTGTTGGAATGACAACTGCTCTGTAGACAGCCATTTTCGTTGACAGAGCAAGGTCGTGGTTGTCAAATACTCTCTCTCTAAGACCCCAGAGTGCTCTAGATGCAGCGTTAATTCTATTGCGAATCTCGTTACATTTACTTTGTTACATTTTATTAATTAATGGATAAGCAAATTATATGTGTACTATCTCTAAATTAACTGAAAAGATACTTATTCTGGCAGCTGTTGGATAAATTACTACATGGTTGGGTTTCAAAAATTCTATATGAGGTGACTGGTAATCTCAGGATTGCACTTTTATTTTCTTTTTGTTTTAAATTATATAAATAGATTTTCAAGGTCTGGCCATATTTCAACAATATCGTCAAAACTTCTGAAGAATTTTGATATTTCAACGCATTATATGGAGGCGAGCGTAGATGCGTCTTTACTCTGTACATTGTATATTGTAGATTGTTTTGCGGGGTCGTTTGGCTTCGAACAGCCTTACTTCACTTCGACCTACAAGATCTTTTGTGATTTACCCTACATCTAGTGGTTATCCCAGGATTCCCAGACTTTTTACAAAGCTTGTGATTTTCCTGGGGGCTAATTTCCCTATGTCTTTCGGCGTTAATTCCGCCTGTTCTAGGAATTTTAGCCTAGTGCGGACTAACACCTTGCATTCACAAAGTATGTGTTCCGCAGTTTCGATTGCAGTATCGCAATATCTGCATTTATTATTTACAGCCTTGCCCATATTCTTGAGATGGTATCTCAAGGGGCAGTGGCCAGTTAGAAGGCCTGTGATTAGCCTTAATTCGGACTTTTCCAGTTCGAGAAGCCTTGTGGCATTCTTTGTCGAATAAGTTATAAACTTTTTCGCTTGTCTTTGTCCTGGAGTATTCCTCCAGTAGGACTTTTTCTGCTCCTTTTCCCATTCTTGGATCTCCTCCGCTATATGTCCCTTGGCTAGGCCACAAAACGGTTTGGGTCCAATGAAGGTGCTTCAGCTCCTTTTTTTGCAAGGCTATCAGCAAGTTCGTTTCCTTGTACTCCCTCATGCCATGGCACCCACATCAAGGTAACCTTGTTGTTATTAGCCAGTTGCTTCAGGAATTGTCTGCATTCCCAGGCAATTTTAGATTCAAAGGTATAGGACCTTAGAGCCTTTAGTGCTGCCTGGCTATCTGATAGTATATAGATCTTTGCCCTTCGAATGCCTTTATTTAGGCATACCTGGGCACACAGATCTATGGCATAAATTTCTGCCTGAAAGATGGTTGGGGTGTTTCCGAGGGCTTTGGATAGCCTACAATTCGGCCTTGCTGCTCCCACTCCTACCCCTTCAGCCATCTTGGATCCATCTGTATACCAGATAAGTGACCCCTGTTCCAGTCGCAGTGACTCCGTCTTGCTCGTCTGATGACTTTCAATTAGCACGTCAAAGGGGCAGTCAAAGTCTTGTTTGACTGGCATTGAGTCAGTGGGTTTGGTCATGGACTTCAGATGGATTTCCTCCAGAATTCTTAAGTGACCAACCAGATCACTCTGTACATACTTCGATATGCAATGTAAAGCAACATTAGACGCGGTTAGTAATTGGGTGGGTGACCGTTCCAACGAAGACCACGTCCTCGCCTCACACATCTCCCAGCAGCTTGTATAACAGTGTATGCGCGAAAGCTATACAACCTTCGGCGACGGTTGTATAGGGGATATACCATCCTTCGGAGGGGATGTAAAGCCGTCGGTTCCCTGTCTATTAAATATTAGGCAAGTAAAAGATCCCTCTTCTTAAGGGAAGAGGTTCGACAAAATTCGTGGTTGGGGGTAGCTCGTCTACAGGCGTCGGTATTAGGCCTCAGTAGCGGAAATAGACCGACGTTAAATAAATGTATAAAAAAAACGCATTATATACGTTTAAATAGTTATTTCCTCATACTGGCAGATTACACATTTCTTGGCACGTTCAGCAGGAACATTTCTACTCGTTTTCTTCTTCTTAGCGGCTTACCGCTCTTAAGAAAAGTCGTTGCGTTTAAGCCCTATGTATATCCGTTACACAATTCAGACAATTTCCCCATTCAGGTCGGACCCTAATCCAAAGGCACCGAAGTGCTTGTGCCTCAAGGCCATAATATCAGGACAGAAAATTAGAATAGGGCTGAGTTTCCTCCACATCCCAACATAACTAGCAATCGGGATATCAAGTACACCGATGATGTGCAAGTGTTTCCTGAAAGTACCATGTTCATTCAAAAGATACCGCGATTCTGACATGCATCCTGCTTACCCATAGAATTTGCACTACCCTCTTCTACAAAACCCTGAAATAAGCAGCTTCGCTTGCCGAAGCCCTGGGCTGGAGGCCCAAAAATTAATGAAGTGGGGACTAGTCCAGTCTTTATTGATTTGGTCTGCAGTAAGCGAAGGTCCAATAAAGCTACTAAAAGCCCTTCCTTACCAGAACATCTGCCTGGCCGTTATACACAATATTACTAGAGAAGTTTGACCCAGTTGGAGGAACCAAGTTCAGAGAGCCTGTTTACATTTCTGAAGTTATAACGATTCGGCCTTAGCTGATGTAGAGGCTTTGAAAGAAGCCTGGCTGCCACTACACGTATAACAATGATCTTGGTCTGGAATGAAGTGATTTTACCCATGGCAAGGGTTTAGTCCTGGGTCTCTCGCTCTAGCAGCATCTTCCTCTGAATATTATCCGTCTGTGGATACGCAGTATATATTCGAGTGGATTTCAATCATTTCTTTTGGACATCACAACCTCAAAGGATTCTGAAAGAAGGGCAAAGGCGCAAAGATAGAAGTGCGCTTCAACGTGTTTTATAGGACCCTTGTCTAGCCTGATTACCGCAAGCCACAAAATAAGGGAAACGTGAATTATCTTAGGTCTTACTATAACATTGCGTCACTTTCACTTGCCCAGTTACTCTATCGACTGCTGTTATAGCAAATGTTTTACATCTGATTTGATATCCCTGCGTAGATAAAGTAGTTGACAGTCATTCCTGTTGCAATAGCATTTATGAATAATAGAGGCTCTAAGTTAGATCCTTGAGGAATATCTGAAGTAAGTAGCACATTGACAGGATACAACCACATTTTGAGTTCTGCTACTGAAATCTAAGCTGATACATAGCACTTAGATAACTAACTTTTAACCATGACACAGATGCAATAATTTAAATTATTGAACTTGTTCAGCAGCACCAAATCAAAGTACGCCGGGATGTTCCAGCGGCGCTAGGCATTATACCTTATAGCCTTAATACTAGACGACTTTTGCATTCGTTTTCTCTAATTACCAGTACGCACCAGACACGTGCTTTAATTTGATATCGATACATTTCAATAGTTCACGCGCTTGCCATATAACGTGTTAGAATGGATTAGGGGAAAATGAACTGGTATAAAATTAAGCATATATTGTAATTCCTTAGTCCAAATGTACTTTTAGAGGGCGGAATATTAAAACATAATATTTTTAGCCGCAAACTCCTCTATAAAATCCTTATTTTACTATAAGGAACGTAAACAGACTGCAACCAACAACTACTTTCTGGGGTATGTGCCCCGCCGATCGCTGAATTACAAGTTACAAGCCTGGCGCATTAAATGTAATAATTGCATATTACCATCAAAACGCTAATACTTCGATTGCAACAAACATCAGCCAAAAGTGTGATCGTACTTAAAGGAGCTCTCGTGCCAGTCGTCACGCACCACTTGCAGACTGCAGTTTCGAGCTGTTGGCTCTCGTTAGTGCAAGGTAGGCATGTGACGAACGACACGAGGATCCCTTGACTATTTGGTACACCTCGGTATCTTTACGATAGCGACATGTAAAATAGTAAGCGTGCACCATCTAGCGGTCCAGCGTCTGTTGAAATCGAAAAATAAATAGCCTGACTGGGCTTAGCATAGTTCAAATGTGCTTTTAGAGGGCGGAATATTAAAACATAATATTTCAGTCGCAAGCTCCTCTATAAAATCCTTATCTTACTATAAGGACCGTAACCAGACTGCAACCAACAGCTACTTTCCGGGTTATGTGCCCCGCCGATCGCTGAATTACGTTACAAGCCTGGCGCATTAAATGTAATAATTACATATTACCATCAAAACGCTAATGCTTCGAATGCAACATTTATTATTTATTAATTAGCGTTTTGATGGTAATATACAATTATTACACTTAACGCGCCAGGCTTGTAACTCGTAATTCAGCGCTTGGCGAGGCACATAGCCCGGAGAATAGCTGTTGATGGCAGTCTAGTTACGTTCCTTATAGTAATATAAGGATTTTATAAGAGGAGTTTGCACATTTGAACTATGCTAAGCCTAGTTAGGCTATTTATTTTTCAATTGCAACAGACACTGGACCTCTAGAAGGCGCTTGCTGACTATTTTACATGTCGCTATCCCAAGGATACCGAAATGTACCAAATAGTCAAATGATCCTCGTGTCGGTCGCCACATGCCTACCTTGCTCTGACGAGAGCCAACAGCTCGAAACTGCAGTCTGCAAGTGTTGTGTGATGGCTGGCACTAGAGCTCCTGTAAGTAGGATCAGTCTTTCGGCTAGTGTTTGTTACAATCGAAGCATTATCGTTTTGATGGTAATATGCAATTATTACACTTAACGCGCCAGGTTTGTAACTTAGTTCAAATGTGCTTTTAGAGGGCGGAATATTAAATATAATATTTTTAGTCGCAAACTCCTCTATAAATCCTTATTTTACTATAAGGAAAGTAACCAGACTGCAACCAAAGTTACAAATCTGGCGCGTTAAATGTAAGTTAAGTGTTTGTTGCAATCGAAGCATTAGCGTTTTGATGGTAATATGCAATTATTACACTTAAAGCGCCAGATTTGTAACTTTGGTTGCAGTCTGGTTACTTTCCTTGTAGTAAAATAAGGATTTATAGAGGAGTTTGCGACTAAAAATATTATGTTTAAGGTTTGTAACTTGTAACTCAGCGCTCGACGGGGCATATAGCCCGGAAAGTAGCTGTTGGTTGCAGTCTGGTTACGTTCCTTATAGTAAAATAAGGATTTTATAGAGGAGTTTGCTACTAAAAATATTATGTTTTAATTGTAATTCCTTGTAAGTACTTTTATCATTTGGTTGACGGTAATGTGACATTTAATCCTAGTAATCTCCTTCAAAAGACTTTAGCTCCCTTAGGAAGCATTACCGTACATATGCCTAAAACATTTTTTTCATATTTTTATTTTGCTTTCATAATACGCTAAAATGCAAAAGTTGATAAATTTCGACAAATATACACACAAGTGAAACTTTTTTCAAGTTGTTTAGTTTTTTATAAGCTTTAAACTTTATAGAAATATTTTATATTTAAAGTTTGTTTGCATGTTAACATTAAATTTGTTTATGACCATTTTTCTTTGAAATGGGCCAAGAATTGAAATCAAACATTTCTTCTTTTGGTTAAGTATCTCAAGGTTCCCTTAAAATACAATTTAAGATGTCGCGCATATTTCTCGGTTTTAATGGCAGGATTTCACGAGGATACAAGGCTTTAGCAAAAATTACAATTTTCAGCTGTTTCAATATTCTATCTATCTATATTTTCTCTAAGTCTTACTGAAATTAACCCATTTTCTTCAAAAAAATAATAATTAGTTTAAAAATGACTAAGTTTGTCATATTTTATTTTTTTAAATAATACCGATACTGTAACTCAGCGAGCTAAAACGTGTTGTGCGGCAAAAACGCTTGATCAGATACTTCTATGTTCTGGGACTTCTGAATGCAATCCCCAGCAATGATATTGGCAGTACACGACCTCGCTGAAACCGTAAACCTGAACTTTGAGAACTCAACTCTATGGTATGGAATATTTGTGAAATTTTTACCACTGATCGCTGTTTATAAATTTTTGTATAGTTTTATGTTTTAAAATTGAAGACAATAGATTTATGAAATTTATTCTTTCCTCGCTACATTGTATAGAAGAAAATGTCTGCCTGTTTATCTGTATGATAACTCTAATCTCAAGCATCGTTGAACTGAGAAAGTGCTATTCGTTTTATTATACATAGAATTCTTGTTAACTCCAAAATCACAGCAAATGTTATCAAATCGGTACACTATAAATACATGCTAATGTTTGGCAAATATTTTTTCTGTCCGTGTGTGATCACATCCCGATATCCATGTGCAAATTATTTAATAAATATATATTTACTTAGGAAATTAGATAAATTATTGATCTGTGTAATAATTATCCCAATGATAATTAGCTGAAGTGTTTCACTGAAGGACCTCGCAGTAAATAATATACAATTACAATAATAAAGGCGCGACATTTTCCATAATACCACTTCGATTGTAGCCGAATATTACCTCGCCTTGTTAATTCCATTGAGACATCGATGGTGATCAAGCCGGTTTAAAAGTGTACAGTGACATTTAAATTATTTTAACATGCAGACGGATAATAACTTCAAAATCACCGAGAGAAATATGAGATTTCGCAGGTTCGCATATAAAATTGGAAATATTTTTTGCATGACACCTTGGTACGATTTTGAAAAGCAAGAATTGAAGAGACAATGTTTAAATAAAATATACGTTATAATATTGGGATTAAGTGTAGGTGCCTTACTAGTTACGTCATTCAAGAGTACAATGAAGACAATGATATATGAAAATATTTTCGCAACTATTTTGGATATATGTAATGGAATAATTTCACTTTATCTGATCGAGTTTATAATTTTTGGATCTACATTTTTAGAACAGCAGCAATGGAAAGCATATGTGACGAAATCAGCAGAAACACTACAGCATACAGAAAATTACTTTGGATACGATGTAATAACAACATTCTATTTTCAGTTTATAGTAGGGCACATTATTTTTTTTATTAGTTTTGTGTTTCATGGATACGTGTGGTTCGTATTTGACGACAGCGATTTTATACTAATGTTTTCATCTGCAGCAATACCAGAATACTACTACTTTCTATCTGTCATGCTGGCTGGTAATTTGGCATTAGTTATTGGGTGCAAATATGATTTTTTAAATAAACTATTGGAAAAACATGCATGTGAGAGCCAAACAGAAAAGAACTTTGTGAGCAATGTTTTAGAAATAGGAAAATATTATAGAAGTCTGTTGGAATTAGTTAATTATCACAACAATATTTTTGGATGGGGTATTCTTTTGATCTTTTGTCACACTATAATTCAGCTACTTAGGTCTGCGCATTTATTATTGAGGACAACTGATGATCCGCAACTCACATGGATGGTATATTTTTCCCTAGTGTTTGCAACTATAATTGACATGGTAAGATAATTATTATATTTAAATATACAATTCGTGTGTTGCATTTTATTAATTAACAGAAAAACAGGTTTATATATACTCTAAATTTACTCGAAATATCCGTATTATGACAGTTGCTGGATAAGTCATTACCTGGCTGAGTTTTAAAATACGATACGAGCTGACTTTGAGGAACTCGCGATTCCACTTATTTTGTCTTGAAAATTCCATAGATAGATAAATTTCCAATGCCCAATATCCTATTGTATAAATGTTTTCCACAATATCGTCAATACTATTTGAAAGATTTTGATATTTCATCGCATTATACAGGGTTTCTCACCGGGAACTGAATCGATCGATACAGAGTAAAGTACGCATCAGATAATTTTGAAAATTCAGATAATTACTAATGTCAGCATGGCCAATCCAACTAAAATAATTGCAAGCAGCTGGCACTTCCGCTTATACCGGAAGTCGATGCCAACTTGCTTATTTCAAATGGAACACCCTATATATTTTAAGGTTTTCGAAAAGAGCATAAAATTCTGAGTCGAAAATATGTAGCATATCCTATACCTAAACCTAGCCGTTTCAGAGATATTTGACATTTTATAGAAAATTTGACAGGTGCAACGGTTTGCAAGAACCGTTATAACTTTCTTCGTGTAAAAGATTCTCATTTGCTTCTTGTCACGTAAAAAGAACACAAGGAGAACTACGCTCTACAACTGAAGTTAATTCTATAATATCATAACAAGTGTTCCGTTTTTCGCGTTACATTTTGTCAACTTCAAACCGCGAAAACTTATTTAGGTCAAATGGAACACCCTGTATTTTTTTACGCCAAGTTGTGTGAAATTGAATTCCCTTTTTTCTGATATTAGCATTATGGGGGCTAAAGTTACAACTTTTTGAAATATTTGCGATTTTATTAGAAATTTATGAATTGTTGCAATCATTTCATCAAAATAGCCATGATTAGAAACAATCAGTCATTATCTTATGTCAAAAAATACTAGCACGTTTAAATTATACCGACTAAAACTTTTTAAATTTGTTTATTATTTATGGAGAATGTGATAAAGTAATATCAAGAACTTGCAGCACATTTGCTACTCGATATCCACAAAAACGCAAAATAACACTAACACTGTAACATGCGTATTAATCGAATTGAAGATATGGCATGAACTAAAATAGTAGAGATAAGATCAATTTAAAATATGATTTCATTTTAATTTAATAATTGCTCAAAATTCCGCCCTCGAACCTCGACACATTTTTCGCACCTTCGGATTAGTTCCTCATGGGTAGCTCTTCTAATTGAATCCTGTGATATGTTTTGAAATGCATTTCTTACTCTTTGCATACATTCTTCAATGGCTGTTAATGGGCTCTCATAAACTTTATTTTTAATAGTTCCCCCAAATGAAATAATCTAAAACTGATAAATCGGTCGAGCGAGGAGGCCATAAGAAAGGTCCATTAATGGCAATCCATTGATCATAAAAAGTTTCTTGTAAATAATTATTAATTAAATATGCGTTATGTGGGGGAGCACCGTCGTGCTGATAAAAAATGTTTCTATGTTCGGCGAGAGGTAAATTTTCTAAATAGTTATTATTCAAATTTTGTAAGATATTCAGATATCTTTCACCTAAAAAAAAAAAAAATGTACCTATACACATTAGCAGAAGAGAAAATTTAATTTACCGTTTAAATTTTTCTGTTGAAATTGTAATACCACCACTCTATCATTTCTTATGGCACAGTAAACATTGAACTGCCAATTTTCCTGAAAGTTTCGCTCTCTGAACATATGAGGATTTGAGTCACTCCAATAATGCGAATTGTGTCTATTAAATAGTCCATTTTTAGTAAATTTTGCTTCATCTGTCTGTCTTCTATAATATTTCCCAAATAAGAATCGTGACCCTCAAGACCTTGTTAGAATAAACTCACAAAATTCTGTCTTCTTAGGAAATCTGTTTCTTTTAATCCTTAAACCATATGGAATGAAAACGGGTGAAACTTATGTATTAATAATTGTTTTAAAAATTTCTGTGAATTGAATCCTTGCATAGTCCCGATTCCAGAGCAGTTTGTCTTAATGACATCCTTGGAAATGCATGAAAATATCCAAGAATGACTATTTCAATGTTTTCGTTATCAACAATAGGCTTTCTTCTTTGCATTTTTTCCTTGACAAACCATAATTTTTAAAATTTTCCAGTATGCGTTTTACAATGTTTGGTGACGGTTTCCGTTTTTCTGGATATCGAGTAGCAAATGTGCTGCAAGTTCTTGATATTACTTTATCACATTCTCCATAAATAATAAATAAATTTAAAAAGTCTTCGTGGGTGCAATTTAAACGTGCTGGCATTTTTGGACATAAGATAATGACTGATTGTTTCTAATCATGGCTATTTTGATGAAATGATTACAACAATTCATGAATTTCTAATAAAATCGCAAATATTTCGAAAAGTTGTAACTTTAACCCTCACAATGCTAATATCAGAAAAATGAGAATTTAATTTTACACAACTTGACGTAAAAAAATAGAGGGTGTTCCATTTGACCTAAACACGTTTTCGCGGTTTGAAGTTGACAAAATGTAATACGAAAGACGGAACACTTGGTATGATGTTATTGAATTTATTTCAGTTGTAGAACGTAGTTCTCCTTGTGTTCTTTTTACGTGACAAGAAGCATTCTTTTACACGAAGAAAGTTATAACGGTTCTTGCAAACCGTTGCACCTGTTAAATTTTCTATAAAATGTCAAATATCTCTGAAGCGGCTAGGTTTAGGTATGGGATATGCTACATAATTTCGACTCAGAATTATATGCTCTTTGTCCCTCTGAAATCCCTAAAATATATAGGGTATTTCATTTGAAATAAGCAAGTCGGTATCGACTTCCGGTATAAGAGGAAGTGCCAGCTGCTTCTAATTATTTTAGTTGGATTGGCCATACCGATGTTAGTAATTATCTAAATTTTCAAAATTTTCTGATGCGTACTTTTCTCTATATCGATCGATTCAGTTCCCGGTGAGACACCCTGTATACTCTAAATTTACTCGAAATTTCCGTATTATGACAGTTGTTGGATAAGCCATTGGCTGAGTTTTAAAATACGATGCGAGGTGACTTTGAGAAACTCGCGATTCCACTTATTTTGTCTTGGAAATTCCATAGATAGATAAATTTCCAATGCCTAATATCCTATTGTATAAATGTTTTCCACAATATCGTCAATACTATTTGAAAGATTTTATAAGTTGAAATGGTTATTTTCTTATTCTGGCAGATCATACATCTTCTGACACGTTTAGCAAAAACGTTTCCACTCGTCTACTTTGCTTCTTCCTAATGGTAAGACGAAAAGTCACTGCATTGTACATTTGCTGCGCGAACTGGAAACGAGTCGAATTTTTTATTGATTTGACCAGAGTAACTGATGACGAGATACGGATCAGTAAGGGTTGCTGAGTCAGAACGTCCAGGCACTCGGGGAAGTTGAACCCAGTTGGACCAGTCAAGCTCACAGGGGATTGCACTTAATGCCTTAAGGCGGCATCAGGCACTCAAATTTAAACCAGGGGATCTGGTTGGTTACTTAAGGATTTTGGAGCAAATCCATTGTGAGTCCTTGACCAAACCTACTGACTCAATGCCAATCAAACAGGACTTTGACTCCGTTTGACGTGATGATTGAAAGCCGTCAGACGAGTCAGATATAGGCACTGCGATTGGAACAAAGGTTACTTATCTGGTATACAGATGGATATAAGATGGCTGGAGGGGTAAGAGTGGGTGTAGCAGGGCCCAAATGTAGGCTATCAAAAGCCCTTGGTAACACCCCAACCGTCTTCTAGGCAGAAATTCATGCTATAGATCTGTATGCCCAGGAATGGCTAAATAAAAGCATTTGAAGGGCAAAGATCTATATACTATCAGATAGTCAGGCAGCATTAAAGGGCTCTAAGGTCCTATACCTTTGAGTCTAAAATTGCCTGGGAATGTAAACAATATCTGAACCAACGGGCCAACAACAAGGTTACCTTGATGAGGGAGTATAAGGTAATGAACTTGCTGACAGCCTTGCGAAAGAAGGAGCTGAAGTACAATTCATTGGAGCTGAACCGTTTTGTGGCCTGGCCAAGGGACACATAATGAAGAAGATCCAAAAATGGGATAAGGAACAAAAAATGTCCTAATAGGCCTTCTAACTGGCCACTGTCCCTTGAGATATCATCTCAAGAACATGGGCAAGGCAGTAGACGACAAATGCAGATACTGTGATACTGCAACTGAAACTGCGGAACATATGCTTTATGAATGCAAAGTATTAATCCGCACCAGACTAAAGTTCATAGAGCAGGTGGAATTATTGCCTGAAGACATAGGGAAACTAGACCCCAGGAAAATCACAAGCTTTGTAAAAAGCCTTGGAATTCTGGGCAATAACTAGTTGTAGGGTTATTTAAAAAAGACCTTGTGTGAAGTAAGGCTACTTAAAGCCAAACGATCCCTGAAACAATCTACAATCTGCAAGGACCTTGAGGGCCGCTACATTACACATATACAGTTTCTTGTTAAAATATACCTGCATACACATTAAAATATCGATCTTGGTCTGAAATATCGCGGCTTTACCAAGGTTATGAAAAGATTGTATCCTGAGCTTATCGCCGCATATCCCTATTCTTGGACCTTCCTCAGACCTTAATCCACCTGTGAATCAGACGATATGGGCAGGTCTGAATATATCCTCGAGTAGGTGTTATCCGCCCCTTTCGGGAATGACAACCTAAATCATTTTAAGAAAGGGAGCGAAGGCTATTAATCAGAACTGAAGGTATCCCCACCGCGCGGGATAGAGTTCTTGTACGACTTAATTGTTCTCCTGCTTCCTTCGACTGCCTCTTAATTTCAGTTTGTACCCCACCTTCCGAGCCTCGACCTCAATCAGCAAGTCAAGCGGCACAAGGTTCAGAAGCACCTTCAGGGTTGATGTGGGACTCGCAAACTAACTAGCTAGTGGTTGATCTATTGAATGTGAAACCTGACTATCGCAGGCTAGTTATCATAGGCCACCCTATAACAGTATAGTACCACGTGTCATTTTTTCGCACACAATTGCTCTCTCGACTGCTACTCTAGCAACTGCAATAATCTAGTTCCATAATCAGTCTCACTCCAAATATATCCCAGTCTAAAAGCATTATGCAGAAACTTCTTTTGCACCCTGTCCAATATATCGATATCACACTGGTAAAAAGGACTCCATACTACAGATCCACATTCAAGACCCGACCTAACAAAGGATGAAAAAACCAATCTTATGCTATTCAGAGCTAGGTCTTTGCTATTTCTAAATACAAAACCAAGTTTCCTAAAATTTGCAGATGTCAACTTTTTGATATGACTTTTAAATGATAGTGTCTTATCCACAACAATGCCAGGATCCCTGATTTACAGTAACTTTGGAAGTATTCAAAGCAAGGGCATTATCCACAGACCATGCATAGAAACTATTTATATCAACCTGCAACATATCAGAGTTACTATCTTGAGATATTGACCTATATATTTTTAGATCATTGGCCAATAGAAGATACTCAGAATGATTCAAAACCTGGCCAATATCAGTAATAGATAAATTAAATTAAATTGGTCCACAATGTAACCCTTGTGGGACTCCAGATAGAACATCAATTGCATTGGATATATAATTATTCATTTATCCTATCAGATATGGTGCTATAAATTCAATCAAAAATCCCCTTACCTACTCCAAGTAAGGAAATTCTTTACATCCTTCTTTTTCCCAGATTTACGAGTAGGAGTTATGAAATAATTTTTCCAATAATTTGGAAAGATGCAAAGGGTTAGCCAGAGTGCTAATACAATTTTTCAAGAGCAAAGCAGGTAACTCATCATGGCCGAAAGATAATTTATATTTTAATTGACATATACCTTCATAGACGTATTGAACTGATATGTGAAAGCTATTTAGAGGCATTATTATTTATTTAGTTGGGAGTAGCACAATTTTCATCGGAATAAACTGAAGAAACCGGTTCGCAAAAAAGACACACTGAAGAGTAACCATCACTACTTTGTTCATTATCAAAATGCATATTGTATATGAAACATAATTTCTAAGGTTTCTTAAATTATTTTCATGCCTCCAAAAAAAGGATGGATCATTAATTAAGTTCCTGTTAATTTTCTCAATGTGCTTAGCATAACATTATTTGTTAATCATCCTACATTCATGTCTGTGGTATGAAAACTATTGATAGTCTGCTAATTTATTTGTTTCCTAATACACCATCATAAAATTGGACTATTGTGGAATATCCCGCTTCGACCTTTCGATATAATTTCTATAAATCTACACCCTCACATCTAGTTATTTTCTCTTTCTTTACTAAATAAATAATAAATTTTGATCACGTGTTTGAATTTTCCACGAACTTATAGGCAATTACTGTTAGTATTACTTCTTACATCTGGAATCTTCAAATCGCATCGAGTTTAATGTTCTTTGTACATTAATAAATTAATAGGAAAAAGCTAATATTTTTCTCTGCCGGTGAGTGAACATATCTTGATATACTGCAATATGGTCATATGTAAATATTCTGATAAATATATTCACTTAGAAAATTAGATAAACTATCGATCTGCGCATTAATCATCCCGACAACAATTAACTTAAGTGTTTCACAGAAGAACTTCATGTAGAAAATAATATACAATTATCCTAATAGAGGCGCGACATTTTTTACACCATTTCAATTAGGAATTACTACCTGGCTTTGTTCATTTGATTGTGACATCGTTGGTAGCAAGTTGGTTTAAAAGTGCACAGTGATAATTAAATTATTTCAACATGATATCGAATAATAACGTCAAGGCTACCAAGAGAAATATTAAATTTCGTAAGTTTGCCTATAGAATTGGAAACTTCTTTTGCGTAACGCCATGGTACGACTTCGAAAAAGAAGAGTTTAAGAAACCAGGTTTAAACAAAATATACGCTATAATATGGGGATTAAGTCTAGGTGCCTTACTTCTGATAGAATTCATGATTTCAATGGATGTAATCGCACATGAAAATATTTTTGAAACTATTTTAGAAATATGTAATAAAATACTTTCATTCTGTCTTATTGAGCTAGGAATTTTTATGTCCAATTTCTTAAGACGAGAGCGATGGAAGACATATTTGAGGAAATTAATAACAACATTAAAGTGCACGGAAAATTGTTGTGAATATGATATAACAACAACATTTCATTTCCAGTTCATAGTAGGGCACATCATTTTTATAGGTAGCTTTGTATACCATGGATTTGCGTGGTCTACATTTCAAACAAGCAACTATATTCTAATGTTTTCATCTGTAGTGATACCAGAATACTACTATTTCCTATGTACTATAGTAGCAGGCAATTTGGCCATAGTTATTGGTTACAAATATGGATTTTTGAACAAACTATTGGAAAGATATTCACGCGAGTGTCAAACACCAGAGGATTTTGTGAGCAATATTCTAGGAATAGGAAAATCTTATAGAGATATGTTGGAATTAGTTAAATATCACAACAGCATTTTTGGATGGGGTACTGTTTTGGTCTTTTGTCATACCATAGTCCAGCTTCTAAGGGCTGTGAATCTATTCCTGATGGCCATTGATAGTTCACAGCACTCGTGGCAGATAATTTGTTCGCTTGTGCTTGCTTCTATAATTAACATGGTAAGGAAATTATTTTAGCTGATCCTGGAATTTAATATATAGAAAAGATTTACGGGTATAAGTATATATTTTACCTGTACATTCGTAATATTGTATGACAATAGAAATTAAAAAGGAGTAATCCACAGGATAGAATGCATTGCTGAAATAACACATCTCAAGCAATGTGTGTTCTGGTTTGAAAGTAAGAAATTGATTAATCTGGGAATACATCTTCCTAACCAAAAGCGACCTGCAAGAATTTCCTTTAAAAAAATTGTTATTTAAGAATACTTCATATCGTACATACCAGAGAAGGTCCAATAGTATATATCTATTATAAATTATCTGATGAAAACAAACCATTTAGGCAATATTAGAAAAAGTACGCTTAATTTATCAGATTTTGGCATAAAGAATGAATTCAAGCTGTTCTATTTTTTTATTTATTTTAATACTTAATCGACAAAGGAAAACTATTTATATCAAGCTTCAACAGATCTTGAATGTTGATAACAAGTTTAACAAAAAAATTATGAACAATGAGAGACTTTACAAACTAATAAAATGTCCCAAACTTTGTCGACATTTTTGACAAAGTGTAAAAATTTATTTGTCCTATTGGTTTAAAAACAATATTTGAAAGTTCTTAAAATTTATTCCAAGTGTATTCCTGATCAGAGAATATAATATTTTAACTGTAATATACGACTATTGTCTGAAAGTTATTTGTGGCATTCTAGGAATATTCTTTCCTATTACTTGGGTTTTCTGCCACATGTATTATTATCCTCTTCAAAAAGAAATCACCGAATCTACAAAATAATAGAAATTATTGGAAAGTCAGAGGTTATGTTTTGCAAATAATATAAAACGGAATAAACACAGATATAATGTATTTTGCTGACGTTTCGGAAAGTAGTCTCTTTCCGTTTTCAAAGCTTTTTTTGGAAGAACTGTTATTTTGCTGTGCATGTCAAATACACAGCTTTAAGATTCTGTTTATGTTATTTCCATAGATACTTACTACTTACACAGAACTGATGCTATTTTCTTTTAGATAATGTTGAAATTGTTAAGTTCTTCTTTTAACATTGGTAGCCAGGTTGTACAAATATCTGCAGAACAATTCGATACGCACTTATCTTCATTTAATAAGATTATTGCTGATTCTTTAATTTTTCTTTTTTTGGTATCTGCTTCTTTTGTTAAAATTTTTGCCGAGTCCCAGTTTATTCTATGTCCGTTTTCCCAAGCATGTTTACAAATCTTTGATTTCTGAATTTCATTCTTTCTAATGTAATTCTTGTGCTCATCCAACCTCACACTGAAAGGTCTGGATGACTCACCCACATAACATTTATCACATTCGCACGGGATATTGTAAATACAGTTTTTTGAATTCTGCTCCCTGTTTATCGGTTTATCGGTATAATGACTTTCAGGTTTTTGTCGTACCTGATTGTCCCTATTTTCAACATTTATGAAAACTCTATCAACAAAGGCTTCAGGATATTCATTTTGAACTAGATTCTTTGATAATTTTTTTCTCGTTATTTAATATTTCATTATTAGATGAAATTATTTTGGTCCTATTGTATAAACATTTTACAACACCCCTTTTAACATTTATTGACTGATTGGAGTTAAAATTTAGATATCTATTAGTATGTGTTGGTTTTCTATAAACGCTTGTTTCAATTGCATTATTTACTCTTCTAATTAAAACATCTAAAAACGGTAGTTCATTCCTACTTTCTACTTCTAATGTGAATTTAATAGACGGTTCCTTACTATTTATATTTTCCAAAAACTATCTAATAAATCGACACCATGAGGCCAAATTGCAAAGATGTCGTCAACATATCTCCACCAGACAACCGGTTTGTTAATTAAAGAATCAGCAATAATCTTATTAAATGAAGTAGTAAGTATCTATGGAAATAACATAAACAGAATCTTAAAGCTGTGTATTTGACATACACAGCAAAATAAGAGTTCTTCCAAAAAAAGCTATGAAAATAGAAAGAGACTACTTTCCGAAACGTCAGCAAAATACATTATTTCTGTGTTTATTCCGATTTATATTATTTGCAAAACATAACCTCTGACTTTTCCTTTGACGTAAACGTCACGGGCGCAGAGGCTTTTTTCCAATAATTCTATTATTTTGTAGATTCGGTGATTTGTTTTTGAAGAGGATAATAATACATGTGGTAGAAAATCCAAATAATAGAGACCTTCGCTGCACTATTATGTCTTTGTCGTCTCTTGACAGGCGTTATTCCTCCGAAGCTCCCAGTTTCGAAACAGAACCTTATACTCTTTTACTCTTCAACAGCTATTTTTCTATGTATATGTACTCGTTCCAGAACTCTGCTACTTATCTATTTATACTCTTTCTTCGGTTATCTAAAACACCTTTTATAAATTATCTTCTTACACCTTCTACCACTTTATCTGCTTACTTGCTATATATTTATTACCTTATATTCAATTTACTTCCGTATTGTACTAGATATTATAAATTTCTATTTGATTTACTTTCTTCTTGTTATTTTGGGTTAGAATTCTTATCTTTTTTGTTATGTTTTCTTATAAAAATTTAATGCTCTTCATATGCTGAATAATTTGAAACACAAACTCTATAAAATTATTTTTTTATTTATACTAAATTCATAAACGACTGAATTTTTCTTGTTCTTATTGGTAACTAAATTATTATATCTTAAATTTGCCAACAAATTTCTTATTTTCAAATTTGAGCCTAAATCATTGATAGATAGATAGTTTAGTATTTATCTACATCTGGACAATTTTCTATATTTTTTCCAAAAGTTAATTTATGTCAAAATCTGACAAATTAAAATATACGTTTTCTAATATTGCCTAAACGGATTCTTTTCAACATAAAATTTGTAATGGATATATCTCAATGGAGTTTATCTGGTATGTACGATATGAAGTATTCTTAAATGACGATTTTTTAAAGGAAATTCTTACCGGTCGCTTTCACTTAGAGCAGTCCTATGTTAGATCATTCAATAATACTGTTTTTAGGCAACTGTCACAAAAATGACGTTTATCGGATCTGACAGCATTCCTAAAGTGTTCATCTCTTTGTACTCATTTGTCAATCTTATATTTTTGGCTGCTTTTTATTGTTTTGGCCGATTTTAATTCACGGTCGCATTTCACTTCAATTTATAATGTTTATCTATCTAATTAACTAGTATTATAACTAGTTTTGAATGGAGTTTTTTTCACGGAATTGCCCGGGAATTATGTCACTTTTTATTGTTCCCGTTCCTGTTCCCGGGAAGTAACAGTCGGGATTTCCCGAACCCGCGAGAATAAAAATAAGTTTTAAAAATATTAAATTTCGTGCTCTCTTCACGTAAATCGACTCTGCAACCAGTGAATCGCCGATTTACCGGAGATGTGAAAGAGTGCGCGAGCTCTCGAAGTTTCACCGAGCGTGCGCGTCGGACGTGCTCTCACTCATTCGCATTATTTAACGTTTTTAAAACATTATTTGCTGCAAAAGCAAAAACAAGTATCATTTTTATTTTTTTATTGTATTTTTTTTTTTGTAAAAGTTTAAAAGTGTTTTTTATGATTAAGAGTGAATCTTTGGTTACTAAGAATTTTTATTTTATATTATTTCATTATTGTGTTATTTCCTGTAGTTAGTGTTGTGTCTTTTTACAACCACGTCCAGTGGAAGTATAGTAACGCAATTTTTTTTTAAATAGGCTTAAAATGTCATGAAACATCGAGATTTTAAATTTGAACGAAACAAATTTCTGTCTGTCGGTCGGTCTGTAACTTTTTTTGTGCGCATGTTTACTCTGGAACCATGTATGATATTGACTTGAAATTTGGTACACTTATGTATTATAATGAGATCTGGAACCAGTTTATATTTTGATCTAATTCCATTGAAGGGTTCGGGGTTAAATGGGGTAAATAGGCAAAGAAAACGGGTAAGAGTCCATAAAATTGCAATTTAGGGCATGTACGAAAAGGCAAGGTCTCAAATTTTTTTTTGGCATCAATCACCCCCCAATTTAACTCCCTGTTATAAAAGGGAGTAAAAGAAAATTAAATTGGGATTTAGTGTGTGTACGAGAACCAAGGGCCTCTAAAATTTATTTTGGCATTAGCTACCCGCCCTACCACACTAACTTTTTGTTTAAAGGAATAAAAAATTAAATTGGGATTTAGTGTGTATAATGTAATGTGTATAATTTTTTTTTATATTAGCCACTCCCCTACTACCCCCATTCTGTCCGTGCAATCTTGTATATTTGGTAGGTAAATGGTCGATGTATATTTCTTTTCGTCTTTTCTATTGACTATGCTCTCTTTCTTGATGGCGTTGTTTATGTCCATGGGTCTAATCCATTTTTCTGCAGATTCATCAGGAGTTTGTAGCATTCCATGTTCGCGTGGACAGGTTTACATAGGAGAGACCAAGAGACATATTAATACCAGGCATAAAGAACATATCAGGCACACAAATAAGGAAAACATCACTGTCTGCAGTTGCGGAACACTCTAAGGGTACCGGCCACTGGATAAAATTTTACCAAAAGATTGGCGAGCACGCGACACTACTAGCCCAGAAGATACAGAGAAGCCATAGAAGTACACAAAAATTCAAAGAATTTCAACCGTGACGCCGGACTACAGCTACCATTGACATGGAAATCATCCACTGACATGTGACATCACCGGAACCAAGCCACTCCTCTTGACGATACATATAATCAGAAGAGATCAGGCCAACAGAGCTCACTTCGCTTCAGAAGAAGACCACGACAAGATGGTCGAAACGTCAATTATTCAAAACGATCAACGCGAAAGAGAACCTGGAAACCTAACTATGGATCATCATCAGCTCCATGAAAACCTTAGAACCAAAATTAAATAATTTTTTTATTATTTCCCGGGATTCCCGAGAACGGCATTTTTTCCCCCCAATTCCCGGGAATGAGAAAAAGTCAGAAAATCAGAAATACTAGTTTTAAAAGTATGAAAAAATTCACTTTTTTGGTGAATGCGCCAAGGCAGAATATAATTGTGGTTTTTTAAGTGGAAAATCTGAGTCATTAGATGCGCGAAGGCAGAATTGAATTGTCGTTTTTTACTTGGAGCAGCCAAGGAAGTAGATCGATCACTCGATTTGTTGAAATATAAGATTGACCTGGTAAGAAATAACACTTTTTTGGTCTGGGACTTCACTCAAGGAACGCAGAAACCAACTTGAGGTACACCGAAACTGACATACGTTTCGTACCGTTCGTTCGGCCGTGCCTCGGTCGCAAACTTCAAATTCGGCAGAGAATGATCAACTTTACGGCCTTGATATACAAATAAATATTGATTAATTTATTAAAATTTTGTTTACAAATTTCTTATTTGTCAATACCTATCATATAGTTCCGTTCAAAAATTATAAGTTTTAAACTCCTTGAACTGATTTCTCAATAATAAAATTTAGATACTGAGTGTTATAATTTAATATGCGATATTAGATAGAAAATTTTATTCCGAATACGATGATATGCGCTGTTTTGTTTTATTTCTATTTAACGTTAAAAACTATATAGTAAAGAAATATCTCATTATTTATTCCGAATTTTATTGCGTCCTGGCTATTTGAATTAAAAATATAGCAGGGCGTTTGTTTAACTTCGGCGTAATAAAGAAGAATATTGTAAAATAATCTGTAGACTCCCTCGTAATAAATAAGATTGCTAATGGAAGACTTATTCAATTGATACCCATTTTATATCATGATTGCTATTTATACGTCCAGATATACAGCATCTTGAAAAAATAAGTAAAAGTAAATTCACCTGACCTTATTAATTATATCCTTATTCTTTTATATTTCAGGGAGAATGTGTATATATAATCTTATGTTATCAGTCGACATCGTCCATTGGCAAAGAGATGATCCAGCTATGTTACAGGCTTCAGGAGAACTTTGACGTCGATTCAAGGGCTAGAAAAGAATTATTTAAACTGGCGGATATTGCGAAAAGTTATAAACCCAAATTCACAGCAGCCGATTTTTTTGTTATTAACAAGGGTACTACATTCGGAATTATTAATATAGCTACTACCTATTTAATCGTTCTTATTCAGTTTAATACCACAATTAAAAAAAATAATGGACCTATTAATAATAATTAAAATTATTTACAATTTATTATTTGTATTTATGTGACTGCAATAATTACCATACTAAATATATTAAATTAATATATGATGATAATTCAATATGTATTAATAGTGATATTAATAAAGGTGTGCCTCAAGGAGGCTTACTAGGCTCCTTGTATTTACAACGTTTCTACTGTATGTAAAAGATAATTTGTTCAATGTCAAGTATCTATATACATGCTTTGATATAAACTGCTGCACAATCCAAAATATGAGCCGTATTTTAAATTTTTGGGATGATTAACCTTATTGAGGCTTCTTATAATGATTAACACATTTCATTAACCATCGGCTGTCGTAAACAGATTTTCAAATTGTGGCTGTCTTCTTACCTACAGAGTAAGTAGCTAGATCCTTACAATATTGTATTCCTTTTTAACCTCTTTGTATATCGATTGTTTCATTAGCTCAATACCAATTATTAATAGAAACAAACATTATTTGTAATATACTGATGCTAATATTCAAATGCATCTACTGAAATTTAAAATAGTTATTATATTGTAGAATGTTTACACGTCCTCATACTTCTATCTACATGGAAAAAATCCTATACTTGTATATAGTTTTGAATTTGATATAAATGTGAGTTGACAGTCAGTGTTTATACCAAAACAGGAATTAAACGTATTGTTCTGTGTAGGTAAAGAGTTTTATATTATAAGACTACAGTTTATATATTTTTTTAAGTGAAGGATTTAATTCAAATTAATTAAAAGGTGTCGTATGGAAAATGTATAATTTTTTCACTGAAGCTTTAATATATTCGATTTGTATCAAATACACTAATTCTTGTAACAGTACTATTTATCCCTAAATAAATTTAATGTCCTATTCCTAATTATTATTATTAATCATCACTGAATAAGCAATTTTATAGCAGAGGGAAATTTTATAAAAATATAAAATATAGGAATTATAATATGCCAACCTATCTGCAAGTGCCTTATGTAAATAAGGACTAAACAAATTAAACCAAAACAGTTATTCCCCCTGACGAGCGCTGAATTATATGGTAAAATTTTGCCTATTTTGTCTAAACACAGTTAGCACTAAAATGCAATGACTTGGAATGCTCGAATGCTACGAGGAAGATGCGAGGCCTCCTTTAATTTGTTAAGTCCTTTTTATATAAGGCACTTGCAGATAGGTTGGAATATTATAATTCCTATATTTTATATTTTTATATTATTATTACTCTCAAACTTAGTTTATTATTCTTAACTAAGAGCCGGTTTATCAGTACAAGGATAAATGTCAAACAAAACAGTAATATCAATATTGAAGGTTTCTTAAAAGCATCCTTACATCCGTCTCTAAAGCCTGCTGTAACTCTTATCGCTTGTTTCTGCATTGAGAAAACATGCATAGTTTGAGGGGAATGTCCCCTAATCAAAATTGCATATGAAAGAGCTGAATAAATAAGACCGTGATAGGGTGTTAATAAAGTCGACTGTGATACAATGTTTATCAGACTACTTAGTAAAAAGATGTTTCTGGATATGTTTTTCAAACATAGACTACATGACATGATATGACTGGTGGTCGAGAGGTGAGCGTACTTGCCTCTCATCCTACCCCTCCCACTTCCCTATTCCTCACAACAAACTATCTGAAATCTATACCAATCCCGAAGAGATAAAAAATATTTTAAAAACCCTCCCTAATTTAAAATCCCCCGGAGTCGACGGAATCCCGAACCTTCTCCTCAAAAACCTCCCCTCAAAAGCGCTGGCGCAACTGACATACATCATAAATGCTATTCTGCGCCTGCAGTATTTTCGCGAGTGCTGGAAGACTGCCATAATTATACCGACACTGAAACCAAATAAACAACCCCAGGATATAAACAGCTATAGACCAATAGCTCTCTTAAATACACTGTCTAAACTAGTTGAGAGAATCATCCTCATCAGACTAAAGAAATATATCCATACACATAACATTTTGCCGAAACAACAATTTGGTTTCAGATCGGGGCATGGCACCACTCTAGCGCTCGCGAAGGTAGTGCAGGATGCACTAGTAGGTTACACAAAAAAGCAGTGCACTGTGTTACTGTTGCTAGATATCGAAAAGGCGTATGACACGGTGTAGCACAACGGCCTAATATATAAATTACATGAAAAATGCAAGCTCTCCCTATACCTTTTTTTTTTTTTATATACATTTATTTAACGTCGGCCTATTTCCGCTACTGAGGCCTAACACCGACGCCTGTAGACGAGCTACCCCCAACCAGGAATTTTGCCGAACCTCTTCCCTTAAGAAGAGTAGGGATCTTTTACTTGCCTAACATTTAATAGACAAGGGACCGACGGCTTTACATCCCCTCCGAAGGATGGTATATCTCCTATACAACCCTCGCCTAAGGTTGTATAGCTTCCGCGCATACACTGATATAAAAGCCGCTGGAAGATGGGTGAGGCGAGGACGTGGTCTTCGTTGGAACGGTCACCAATCCAACTACTAACCACGCCTAACGTTGCTTTACATCGCATATCGAAGTATGTACATAGTAAAGACGCACCCACGCTCGCCCCTCCCCTATACCTTACATTACTAATAAAGAACTTTCTTCTGCAAAGAAAAATAATGGTAAAAATAGAGAATTCGTACTCTAATATTACAAACATAGCGGCAGGAGTCCCACAAGGGGCAATCCTCTCCCCCACCCTCTACAACCTATTCCTCTCCGACGTTCCTACCCTTCCCACAACGACTTCCATACTATACGCCGACGACGCCGTTATCTGCGGACGGTCCTTCTATGCAGAAACGGCCGTCCAAAAGATACGGCGTCACCTGACTATACTAGAAACATACTACGCAGACTGGAAAATACATATAAATGAACATAAGACTGAAACTATAACGCTGCACCGAAAATTCACAAATACAACGACCTTTAATAAACTGAAAATCAATAACAAGATAATTGGGGAGAAGGGCAAAGTCAAGTATCTGGGGGTAACCCTGGATACGAGGCTCTGCTTTGGCCCCCATATTACATCTTTAATTCAGAAAACGTACTCAGCACTGAGTAAGTTGTATCCGCTTGTGAATCGGCGCAGCAGACTAACGACGGACAACAAACTGACATTGTACAAAGTAATATTCAGACCTACAATGACATACGCCTGTGTGTCCTGGAATTGCATTTCAGACGCACAGTGCCACAGACTTCAGACAACACAAAACAAATTACTTAGACTGCTACTAGACGCAGATAGATACACTCCGATTGTTGAATTACATGAGACGGCTAACATACTCCTCATGCGTGATTTCATAAACGAAACCGCCCAAAAGTTTTTTACATACAAAATTCAACAGTCGGAGCTGACAAGAGACCTGACAAAGAGACGAAGATACAATGACCCACCACATGCACATAGACTTTTACACCAAAACCTACCAATATATAACAGAAGAGACTGACCAACGGTAAACACACATAACCTGGAACGTACACAAAACGAGACAGACAGACATATACAATCCCTCTCCCCTTATCCCCTACTCAAAGCAAACATTTATAGTACGCATAAACAGAACCAAGTTAAAGTTAGAAAAACTATTTATTTTCATATTTCCGTTTGTATATAGTAATTTTTAGAACAAATTATAAGTTAATTCCACAAATAACAACCCCAGTTATTAATGAATTTTTCCTTTTTTTTTCTCCATTAATATCAAATCCCCCAGAATAGAAATAATGTATATATGTAAATATTGTAAATAGCGTAGCATAGATTAGAGCCCTTTAAATTTAGTTTGACCCTGATTATTATGTATATAATTACGGAAGAAATTTTAATTTTATTTAGAATATGCTTTTAATTTCCAATCTTTAATCCAGAATAAACTTTAAGTTTTGTCAAAATTATCATTAACAAAAGCAGGTTTTTATGAATATTTTCCTACATAATAACACATACTAACAGCACACAGCGAAACCTCGAACATTATATAAAACTGCTCTGCAGTATAAAAAACAGATAAATAGTATAAACCTTTTAAGAAATACTACAAAAAGGTCAATCCAGTAAATTTCATGGAGCGTGTCATTTCGGCATCCATCGCCGACCTATTCTAAAAAAAAATGCAAACACATTTAATTAGATTAGGAAAACATTATACGCACGTTGTGCAGGGTTATAATATGAAAGACAGGGAAAATGACATAAATGGAATAGAATGTAATTAGCTAACAAAAATAAAAATCTTTTAATGGTAATGGTAATGGTAATGGTACTTGCCTCTCATCCAAAAGTTCCGGGTTCGATCCCCGATCGTGGCAGTGGAAAATACTGTGAGAGGGATTTTTTTCACTATACACGGATATTGAGCGTGTGTCCCTTGTCTCTAAATGTGTAGCCCCCTTCCACACAAGGCTCTTCTAGAGCCTTCCGGGAAAGGGGGTCATAATTACCTGTGGTGTTAATTATTATTTATTATTATTATGACTTTTAAAGGGCACATTGTTATCTAAGTAGACTCCTAAAAACTTAACGTTGCCAGGAATATCGACAGTATGTTGCCTTAGACTGGTTATTTAAAAACCAGTTATGAATTTTCGGTTCATTTTCAAGAACATTAGATAATACGATGTTAATGCCATCGTGTTTGTAAATCATTGTAGTATCGTCGGCAAATAAAGTGAAATTAGGTTTGGATCTACAGTTAGGTAAATCATCCATGGAAATAAGGAAGAGTATCGGACCCAAAACTGACTCTTGGGGCACGCCAATGTTTGTCTCGATTATAGTTGATTTTTTGTTTAGATACTGTACATATTGGGACCTATCCTCAAGATATGATTTTACCAGATTACTACTACTTGTTGAAAATAATAATATGGATAATTTATTTATTAGATGTTATGGAACACGCAGTCGAAGGCTTTGCTCCTAGGGGGCGAGCGTAGATGCGTCTTTACTATGTACATAATTCAATATGCGACCTAAAGCAACGTCAGCCGCGGTTAGTAATTGGATGGATGACCGTTCCAACGAAGAAAGCGTCCTCGCCTCACACATGTTTCAGCGACTTGTATATCAGTGTATGCGCGGAAGTTATACAACCTTAGGCGAGGGTTGTATAGGGGATACACCATCCTTCAGAGGGGATGTAAAGCCGTCGGTTCCTTGTCTATTAAATGTTAGGCAAGTAAAAGATCCCTACTCTTCTTAAGGGAAGAGGTTCGGCAAAATTCCTGGTTGGGGGTAGCTCGTCTACAGGCATCGGTGTTAGGCCACTGTAGTGGAAATAGACAGACGTTAAATAAATGTATTAAACAAAGGCCTTGCTTAAGTCCAGAAATTACACATATGAAAATTTGCTATCCTCGAAACGCTTGTATATTAAATCTATTGAGGTGTTTATTGCCAACGTTGTGCTTTTCTTTGCTCTAAAGTCGATTGCAACTTACAAAGAAAAACGTAATTTGTAATTTTAATACTATTCCAAGTATTTTAGCAAAAACATGAATAATGGCAAATGGTCTGTAGTTGGCAGGATCATCAATACAGTCTTTCTTGTGCATAGGTACCACTTTTGAGAAATTTAATTTCTTTGGAAATATATTGATTTTAATACATTGGTTTATTAATTTTGTTAAAGGTACAAGGATAATGTATTTGATGGAGTTTAAGATTCTAGTCATTATAACGATTAACACTTTACCATGAGTTAATAAACATAAAACACAAACATAAATACACCACATATAGCAGACAACTCCCAAGTCCAAAACCAAAAGCTGCCCAGAAGGTGGTTAAATATTAAAAAAACACAGACATCCATAACCCATCAACATTGCCAGTGTCGGTACCGGGAATCGAACCCAGATCACAGAAGAGTCGCACCAAAATGAATTTGCCACATAGGGCGCTCTAACCGACTGTGAAAATTAATACTTTCTATATTTCGATAAATCTAATCAAAATTTATATCGGTGTACATTATTCAATATCAGAATATTTATAAAATTCCCACAGCAATCACGGCCAGTGTATAAATCAAGACTTTCCGACCTATGTTTATATTATTACCGGTACATTGTTCCCATGTCACCTGATACCAAAACATATCCTTTCGGCTCCTTTAAGCCCACCGGCCGACAAACCGTTTCGGTGCAACTACAAACGCTGAACCAATAAAATGACACTAAACAGCCCAGTGGGAAGTAGCATTTAACCATTGTGAAGTACAAATCGTTAGTTATTCATATGGGGGCATCGAGGATTGCGAGCCGGCGGTAGAATATTAAGGATTTTCGCAAAAAGGCCGCAAGTGTTGTTGGCACGTCAACCACGAGGAATGTTCTGAATGCTAGAGAAAGCAATGAATGCAGTCAATTGATTGTGAATAGGGCCTTGTTGCAGCATCCTCTTTGTGAGAGAATAAGGAAAACATTCCTAATACAAGTCTAATACAGGGGATAAGTACTAGGAGAGCATGAAGATGATCTTGTCCTGTTTGCTTTGTGCTTTTGTAAGGAAAATAGATTAAAGTAAACAACTACGTGCATACATGTACGAAAATTATATTAAGGGATTATTGTATGTATATGTAGACGAAGTGAACTGAATATAATAGGCGGTTGAAGTGGTATATGTTCGCTATAAAAGTTACCAATTGCAGTGATGTGTCCTGTTACTTCTTAATTTAAGCCATCATGCTAAAAATAACAACAATTGTCTCCTAGATATGGTCTTTGTAACAAATAATATGTGTAAGACATAATTTATGTTTACCGTGTGTACCTGTACATGGCTTAGTAGATAGATCCCATCGAATTGATTTCAAAATATTCCTATTAGTGCAAGTAAATTAAACATAAAAGTATAGAATAGAAGAAACGATTTATAAAGTTTTTATATTACGTATATACAGGCTGTCCATTTTATCAGGTCCTCGAGAATACCTCAATATCGGTCGTACAAAAAAAATTATTTTTGCGAAAATTGTGCCGATTTATATAACCTACAAAATGGTTTAAAGATATTTGAAAAACTTTAAGAGTTTTGGTGGAAAATATCGAAAATGCGGAAAACGTCTAGGCCAAATATCTCCGTTATTTGAAGAGATACGAGGAAAATTCTAAAGCGAAAATTTTTTGCAAAACAGAGTGTTTCAACGAGGTTCTATCTAACTTTTTTTCAAAACCACTGTATTTTGAGATTTACTCTTCAAGCTGTTAAAAAAATTATTTTGAAACGGGCGGGAAATGGAGCCATTAAATAGAGTATTTTCCTTCCTTTTCAACGATATATCACATGCCATATTTGTTCATTGGTACTACGTTAGTAATTAAAATATATATTTTTTTAAACCAATAATTTTTTTTTAACAGGCATTATACTTGCCATGGAGAAGTATGATTAAATAAAACGATAAAATAATTCAATAAGTTGTTCAAGTCGTTGCTATAATAAAACATTAAGACAATTAAGAAAAATAAAGTAAATTCAGGTAACAAAAACAAAATAATAATCAAAAAAGCAACATGGAGCAATTATGGAAAGAGTATTCGCAGTTATGCCAATGTATAGAGGTCCTCCATAAAAGCGTCACTCCTTGCTCAGAAAGTTAAAATGTCTTTACCAATTAATTTAAGTATAATATCCATTTGTTTGTATTTCATGATTTCACTATTATTCCAATTATTTTAAAATAACAAATGAACAAACTTGACAATTTAATTTTTTGACAGATCATCTCAGTTAATACTTAAACTCTCACTCAATCACACTCGATTAAGTATTTAAAATTTTCAAAAATGATTTTCATTTATATGTTCGTTACATATTGCCAATGCAATTTTAACTCTGGATTAGCTCAAGTAGAATATACAAATAGATTTCCACAAGCACTACAGCCGAATAAAACTATTTAGCTACGAAACTAAAATAATGGTTCATTTTTCAAGAAGAAGACAAGGTTGAACAGTGTTACTGATAATGTAAATAAGGTAAACCGAGTTATGAATTATGTAAGAAATAAAAATACAGAAAATTTGGAAACATCAATAAGAGAAAGTCAAATTGCTTGTCATATAAATAAAACAAGTACTACAAAAATTTTAAAGAAAAATGGTTACCGGTGTTATAAAGCCAAAAAAGTTCACAATTTACAAGCGGGGGACAAACCAAGGAGGACGACTTTGGCTGGTGGCTGTTGGAAAAGAAGCATGCCGATCCATTCATATGTAGTAACATACTTTGGTCCGACGAGGCAAATTTTTCCAATAATGGATTTTTTAATCGCAATAGTCATTACAAATGGATTTCTGAAAATACACACTGGCATAGACAGACTGGGTTTCAAACTCGTTGTTCAATAAATGTGTGGATAGGTATTTTAGGCACCAATTTAATAGGTCCTTATTTTTATGATGGTCACCTCAGTGGCAAAGGTACCTAAACTTTTTGAGAAATGAATTTAATGAATTCTTAGATGATCTACCTTTAGAGAATCGGCACAACTTTCAATATTTTCAACAAGATGGGGCTCCTCCCCACAATTCCCAGATTTGCCTAGATTATTTAGATGAAATTTTGCCTCAACATTGGATAGGTACCAATGGATTTATTCGATGGCCCCCTCGTTCTCCAGATATAACCCCAATGGATTTATTTCTATGGGGATATATTAAAGATAAGGTGTTTTCGACGACACCGCAAAATGTAGAGGACCTAAAAGCTCGAATTCAACAGGCATGTATTACAGTTACCCCCGAAATGCTGAGTAATGTTTTAAATGCAGTGCCTCGCCGCGCTCGATTGTGCATAAAAAATCGCGGTGGACACTTTGAACACTTGATATGATATCTTAAAAATTACTTTGAGGATTAGATAAATATTAATGTTCTGTGTGCTATATTCTTTTTATTATTAACTTGTTTTTGTTACCTGAATTTACTTTATTCTTCTTAATTGTGTTAATGTTTTATTATAGCAAAGATTTGAACAACTTATTGAATTATTTTATCGTTTTATTTAATCATACTTCTCCACGGCAAGTACAATGCTTGTTAAAAAAAATTTATTGGTTTTAAAAAAAGTTTTTATAATTACTAACGTAGTACCAATAAATAAATACGGCATGTGATATATCGTTGAAAAGGAAGGAAAATACTCTATTTAATGGCGCCATTTCCCGTCCGTTTCAAAATTTTTTTAACAACCTGAAGAGTAAATCTCAAAGAATAGCGGTTTTGGAAAAAATTAGATAAAACCTCATTAAAACACTCTATTTTGCAAAAAATTTTCGCCTTAGAATGTTTCTCGTATCTCTTCAAATAACGCAGATATTTGGCCTAGACGTTTTCCGCATTTTCTATATTTTCCGCTATAACACTTAGAGTAGGCCATGGATTTCAAATGTCTTTAAACCATTTTGTAGGTTATATAAATTGGCACAATTTTCGTAAAAATATTTTTTTTTTGTACGACCGATATTAAGTGAGATATTATTCTCGAAGGCCCTTTTAAAATGGACAGCCTGTATATTCCTAATCGTGTTAAGAACATGACGCAAAAAATTCCCATCTAACCAGTGTCCGCCACATTCCCTATTTTGGTAAGCACCTCCCCCGGTGGTACATCCTGGCGGTTCTTCTTAATTTTCTCGTAAACTGTTGTTCAATACTAAAAAATGTATAGATCAAAAAATGTTGCCCATTAAATTATAAACAAAACCTGTTCTATCAACGTTTTAGCTATTTCTTACTCAATTCTGGCAAGTAGCGTTCAAAGTTAAGAGTAGTGTTTAGCACTCTGTTTACAATATGTTACGTATAATTGTATAAGTTCAGCGATCTTATGAACCTATACATACTCAGGCGATAGGTATATCAAACAAGAGAAAGAATTTGGAAGATGTCATATTTTCAACAACCCCGAATATAAACGCTACCCCTAACTTTGAACGCTATTTACGAGAATTGAGTAATGAATAGCTAGAAAGAAAAGGTCGCCGCTCTCAGGTACTTGCAGAATCGCAAGTTGCTATACGCCCATAGAGACATCTATGGTGTATAGTAGCAATTGACCATTTGAGAGGTTTCACTTACCTCTCACCACTACTCAATTTACTATAGTTTGTATAAAACTAGCAGGTTGGCCACTATCATTTGTCTGCTCCATGACCTATGGCATACTGATGAGAGCTAATAAGTTCGAAACCGGTTTATGTCTGGTCAGGGAGTTGACAAATGATATTGGTTACCATTCTTTAATGATTTGTAAGGTGTAATTCAACGCAGGTCGGGGTATTTGCCCGCTGAGTAGTTGTTTCCTGCAAATCATATATTATAACAGTAGGTTAAGTCCACCTAGGACTGAAAGGTCGCCGCTCTCAGGTACTTGCAGAATCGCAAGTCGCTATACGCCCATAGAGACATCTATGGTGTATAGTAGCAATTGACCATTTGAGAGGTTTCACTTACCTCTCACCACTACTCAATTTACTATAGTTTGTATAAAACTAGCAGGTTGGCCACTATCATTTGTCTGCTCCATGACCTATGGCATACTGATGAGAGCTAATAAGTTCGAAACCGGTTTATGTCTGGTCAGGGAGTTGACAAATGATATTGGTTACCATTCTTTAATGATTTGTAAGGTGTAATTCAATGCAGGTCGGGGTATTTGCCCGCTGAGTAGTTGTTTCCTGCAAATCATATATTATAAGAGTAGGTTAAGTCCACCTAGGACTGAAAGGTCGCCGCTCTCAGGTACTTGCAGAATCGCAAGTCGCTATACTCCCATAGAGACATCTATGGTGTATAGTAGCAATTGACCATTTGAGAGGTTTCACTTACCTCTCACCACTACTCAAAATAAGGGTTGTTGCGGACACTGGTTAGATGGGAAATTTTATGGGTCTTGTTGTTAACACTATTAGGAATATGTATACGTAATATAAAAACTTTATAAATTATTTCTTCTAAAAAGTACTATTTGCGTGTACTATACCGGGTGTCAACAGATCATGGTAGACCCCCTCTTTTTCCTTATTTTTAAGAATATCGGAATGAAACTCGGTAGATGTATTATATGACCAAGAAGGCACTTTGTGGTATAACTGTCATTTTTATCCCACTTCCGGTTTTACCGGGAATAACCCCAACTTTTGATTTTTAAATGGAGCACTCTGTATATTATTATATTTCTGGAATACGTGAAAAATTCTGAGTATGGTGATGTCCCATAAGTGATATTTCGACTCCATGAAAAATATTTGACTTAAAATTTAAAAAAAAAAATTGCTTTTGGGCACATCCACCGATTCCTTAGAACATCCTCTATTTTACGGTAGTACTCTACCATTACAATAATTTAGAAATAAAAATTAAATACACAAGGCACAGGAATATAATAAACAAATTGATTAGAGAAAGTAAGAGTGAATATTATAAAGTTCAATTCAAAGAAGCTAGTCAAAATGCAAAAAAGTATGGGAGCTAACAAAAGAATCATCAAATGAAAACATAACACAATAATAAATCAAATTCAAACAGAAAATAAGGCATTAACAGAACCCAAGGAGATTGCTTGCGAATTTAATACTTATTTTTCTGAAACTGGACACAAAATAGCTCAAGATATAATAAACAATAATGAGTATGAAATTTTGACAGAAAATACAAGTTATAATAAACAACTCATTATTTTTGTATCCAAGGAAAAATGAAAGTATAAATAGTCTAAAAAACAATAGTGTCCCGGGCCTTGATGCTATTCGGGTAAAAACAATCAAAGAGTCACTGATTTATATATTAAGACCATACATTATAAATTTGATATTCCAACAAGGTTATTTTCCACAAGCATTAAAAAAAACTATTATAAAGCCGTTATTTAAACAAGGCAACGTAAATGTTATCTCTAACTACTGTCCGATAATTGTCCGATAATTTTGAGAAAATGATATATTTGGTTACCCTCTGTACTCGATTCATTCCACTAGTATAGATACTTTTTATTTTAGTTAACTTTATTTTTTTCTATTGTATTTAGATGTATTAATTAATGATGCACAAATATATATATTTTTAGCGCTCGGTAATTAATTACATTAAATAATTAGGAATAGATAGACACAAGACAAGCTCCCTGTGAGCTTAGGTGTCATATTTGAACCTTTTAGTTTTAGTATATAAGTACAATACTTAATAAATAACAATATTTAAATGTTTTTTATGAATAAGTTACCAACACAATTATAAGAGCTGGCACAATATTTAAACTAATAATATTTACTATTATGTCAATTAATTTCAAATAAATTTATTATTATTATTATTATTATATTATCATTATGGTTCCATTTGAAAAAATTAAGTTTTGGTAAAAAAAACTGTTCAGGCCAAATTTGATGGCCCACAAAAACACATTTTCAAATTTTTATGCTCGATTTAATTTTTCTCTCACACCGATCCATCACAAGCAAATGTTTCTGGTCATGGCACTCTAGATGTACCAACAAATTTCGAGTCACATTTTTTTCATGGAATCGAAACATCACTTATGGGGCATCACCGTACTCAGAATTTTTCAAGGATTCAAAAAATATAATAATATACCATTTAAAAATCAAAAGTTGGGGTCATTTCCGGTGAAGCCGGAAGTGGGAAAAATTATAGTTATGATATTCTTAAAAATAAGGGAAAAAATGGGGTCTACGATGATCCGTTGACACCCGGTATATGTACTCCTAGATTCCCCGTTACTGACATTACCTAATTCTTAACATCTTTATGATGGGGGAAGATCATCTGTCTTATGCAAAATCACATTCTAAACACTTTTTTACTCTACATATTTTTCGGGAAAATCAATAGAAACGGTGAAAATCAGGAATTAATTCTTAAAGTTCGCCATTTTATGTCCGCCATTTTGAACTTTCCAATTTGCGACCCCACGATATGAATTTTAGCCGATTTAGTTGAAAACGAATTATTGAATTTTGGGTGTAAAATGGGGGCTGCAACCCCCCCGGGGTGAGTACATTAATTTTCAAAGGTATACATTTGATATGCTGTCGAAACTTAACATACTGCAAAACATTTCAAGTCTTCACATTGAAGTAGTAACGATTAAGAACATATACCCTTTTTGCACTCATTTTCTCTGCTATAAAATAGGTGCCACTTTTAAGTTTAGAATCTAACGACAGACACGTATGAAAGATTCTTCTACAAATATGCTAGAATTTTCTTCATCGTAAAGTTTTCTGAAAGCAAATACTTTTATTTTGACACAACTTTCAATTACTTATCACCATTAGTATTGACGAAATTTACACCATCCACAATTAAAGCTTGAGTAAAAAGGTAAATGCCACTGCAAAAATAACATTACAAAAATTATGTAAAATAGTACACATCAAATACAATCGATACAAATAAGAGGTATGTTTTCTGTTTCAAAATTATTCTATCACTTTTCTTTATTACAACAGTAAGCATCGTTTAAAACAAACTAACATCATCAATCAACCGAGAAACAAAAACTAACCGAAAGGGACGATCGTAATTTAAAACATAAAATAGAGTTTTACGCTTCCCTAAGTCGGCACTTTTTAAAAGGCAAATTTAATATAAGTTTATCGCATTCCTGAGGAATTCGTGTCATAGACGTAGTTGTGGGAGTATACTAAAGTTATATCACAATTAAATATTAACTTTGAATTTTTTAGTTTGAAGCATCATTTCTTTGTTGAATTACATTTTATAGAATAATTATAATACAGACTTGGTTTACTATTTCATGAGTTTTGCTCAGTTTCATCAAGAACCTACCGCAGATTCAATCCAATTAATTACATTTTATAATTCCATAAAAAAAATCTTAGAAATCTTATTTTCCATAAAAAAGAATTGTTCGCTATTATTTCCCGACTCCTCGAGCGTTAAAGGGTGTGTTCCTATTGCTCTCACTTATATTCTTGGCCTACAACTTTATTTTATATGTGTGTCTTACACCGAGTAAACAACTCTAAAGGATTTTTTTCCACGGGGAGCTGGGGAAATCTTTTTACAATCCTCTTGAGGTCTGAACAACCCTTTGAACCCCTTAAAATCAACTCAAAGTAAAATCGATGAAGCAAAAATAAACTTTAATATTCACCTACTAATTACCAAGCAGCAATTATGTCTTGAATAACCCCGCCCACAGGGGTATGTAGAAATGACATAACAATCGGCAAAATAAAGCAAGAACCCAATTTGAATGCAAAATGTTTTATAAAAAAATATTGTGTAGCACTGCCCCTCATACAAGGTATGGACTATAAGGATGGATTAATAATTCCTCAAAAAAGTCCCAGAAGGAAGATCCTCTCGGACGACAAAATTTTCGAACCTGATTTTACAAACTTAACAGTTGTTTTTGCTGGTAAATATGTTTTCTGTCGTAGTTGCATACATGCGGTTTCTCAGTGATTCGGAACACATGTCGCTCTATTACCATGTACATAGCGCATGGGACCGCCTTGCCTAAACGCATGAATATAAAAATAATATTCTGGTCTGTTGCGATTCAAGCATCTTTAATCTCGTTAACAGAGTGCCCGAAATTACCTATAATGTTTTACAAATACGTATAAAGACGCAAATATTAAATTTTCAGTTTGGTGTCAGTCGATTTCTTTAACGTAAACCATTGGATGGTAGTTGGAGACCGCATTGCCCAAATCGCCCTAATCCTCACCATGTGTGGTATGGACCAACACTCTTGTAACCTTTATACCTCTGCATATACATGAATTGTTAACTAACAAATATTTTCCAAAAGACCAATAATTTTACTCTATTCTCTTTCTTTCGCTTTAAGGTTAATTAAGAAGTGTTAGAAATTAAAATGTTAGAAGTAAAGTGTTAGATATAAGGCAGCGCAGCGACGATTCAGTTGATACTATTTGGTGAATTTCGTTGAGCAAAATCGAGGTAAGCCCAAATTTCGTATTTTTCGTCTGCCTAAGTTAAGTCGAAACCAATCAGAGGAACATCCTTCAGACATCTAGATCATGGATCGTTCACATTCCTACTGACGAGCATTTCTTAAAAACCTCCCCAACGGTTGGAGTGGAAATAGGAGAATATCCTGCGAAATAAAGTATAAAGCAAAAAAAGTTCATCAATACTAATACCCCAGAAATCTTAGACTGTAAAAAACAGTTAAGCACACTTTCTGCAATGAGGAAGTATAACGATAAGTATAAAAACTTGTATATTTCTAAGAGAAACATTTACAAACACTTTTAGAGCAAGCTAAAAGAGATTTTTATAATAAAAAATCCTTAACTCAAACAACAAATAGTCAGGAATCTAGCACCCAAAAAGACGCGTCTAAAATGCCTAACCCTGAACTCACGAATATAAAATTAAATGAATGTGGATATTATCCAGAATTTTATGCCGAATTTGATTCCAGAGGGCGCGATGTCGGCCAAGATTGAGCATCGAGGTAGTTTTGTTATTATTGCAGATAGATGTGTAGTTATTTGATACGAAATACGTAGAATGGACCAACGAACATTTTTTATTAAAATAATTTTTTAATTCCCTGAATAATTTAGGAGATATGATTCTTTTTAAATAAAGCGCATTGTTTTTGGTCTACCGCGCGCGCGGTCTTGTCTCGCTATTTACACATTTCGAGGCACTGCTGTTATAATAAAAGTATTTATTATTACGTACAGAGCTCGTCACAATAATTTTGCCACCTATGGTAAGTTTTATTTGATTTATCAGTTATATAAATCTGCCATCCTTTACCACAACACAATTGGCATTTTATTCTTATACAGCAGAGGACAATTAACAAAATAAACAAAAAAATCTAAAAATATACGCCAGGAGGAGACACCTCGATGCCCAAAATTACACTACACTTTCGGAACACTTATTGTTTAAACAGTTTATAATGTTGTTTATAATGAAAATAATGTCTCTCTATTACACTTGTACGAAACTACAAACATTAAGCTTTCGATTTATATAAGAATTATTAAAAAATCTTTATAAAGAAGCTCGTAAATCAATGAAAATTTTCCTTCTCTAAAATCTTTGAGAAAATTAACAGCATATATGTTTTTTAACGAAAATAATCTTTTTAACAAAAATTAGAACGGTTTTATAAAAGGTAAAGATATAAATAGTGCAGTATTTGAGTGAGTGGATGGAATTTTATCTGTCTTGGAACAGAAGGAAATGCCTTTATTAATTTGTTTACACTTATCCAAAGCTGACGATAGTATAAACCATGAATTACTTATCAACAAACTTGAAATGTAAGGAACAAAATCGACAGCCTTACAGTGGATTAAATCATACTTAGAAAATCGGTACCAATATGTAAAAATAAACTCCTTCGGTAAACAGATAAAATCTGAAATTAAAAAAAATTAGCTTGGAACCCCTCAGGGTAGTATAATCGGGCCATTGCTTTTTTACATTTTTATAAATGATTTATGTAACATAATAAATAGCAGAGAATATCAAATGATTAATTATGCTGATGATACCACTCTGCTAATAAAAGCAAAGCAATGGAACTTATTAATTGAGGAAGAAAGTGCAATATTAAACATAGTACAAAACTGGCTACTAGAAAATTAACTTATTTTAAATAAAGAAAAATAAAACTTAATGATTTTTAGAACAAATCACTCAAAGGCAATCTATCCATTAAATATAAATATAAATAAAGATAATGTGACATTAACCTCTACTAGGTTTTTGAGAATTATTATCGATTCTACATTAAGCTGGTCACAACACATAGAAAGAAAAAAATTAAGTTATATCGTGTATAGTTTTGGAGTAGTTAAGAGGGTGCAATGCTGCGTACAATTTATTACACTTGCTTTGTCTCAAAATTAAAATTTGGAATATTGTTCTGAGGCGGATCAGCTGCTATACAAGTTAATAAAATTCTCGTATGTAAAAAACAAGTCATTCGCGTCATACATGATATAGCCCGTGTAGAGGCAGATTTAAACAACACAGATATTTAGGTATTGTAGCAATGTGCATTTTTGAAACTTTAATATTTGGTTTTAAACATAAAAATAAATTCGAACAATACATAAGTAACCATGATTACAATACCCGACAGAATAACTACAATTTTTCTCTCTATAGATTAAGCATGTCTGAAAGATGTTCATGTTATGCTAGTATTAAGTTATTTAATAAATTACCAAATAAATTAAAAAATATTAAATATCTTGCACAATTTAAAAGAGAAGTGCTTAAGTATTTAGTCAAGGTAAATAGCCAGTTCTTAGTTATAAAATATATTTCAGCATGCAAAATCGATAAGGTATTTTACAGGATATTCTCTTATTTTCACCCCCAACGTAGAGATGCTTTTCATGGAATGCTTGTTGGTGGGGTCGCTCACGTAACTGGTAGTTCTTTTATTATAATATATGATATGATATCATTTATACTTAAGCTTTAGAACACATTCGGATCAATTCGAGTTGTGTATTGCGAATAAAATGGATTTTATTTTATCTAAATAGAGAGTTGCATGTATGTTTTTTGTTTTCTGTTTTCTGTTTTCTGTTTTCTGTTTTCTGTTTTCTGTTTTCTGTTTTCTGTTTTCGTTCATTTGTTCTGTTTGATAAAATACCAAAGTATTTTATTTATTATTTGGGTATGAAAAAATTGGAAAATTAGAAGTTTCTAGGGGATAAAAAATAAATAACAACAAGAAAATTGTAAAATCGAAGGGATTGAAAATTTTAGAGAAAGTAAATATTAAAAGATACGAGAGAAAATAGAGTGTTGTTGGTGAAAGTAAAGTATAGAGAAGAAGGAAGACAACCAGTTAACAAATTTGATACAAAGAAAAGAAAACGATTCCTAGTGGAACCGAGATATCATTTGAATTGTGTAGGAGTTTGGCAGATTGCAGGTGAACATAGAGTTAAGTATTACAGTGGCGCTTGGAGGTTTTATTTGAGCTACGTAGACTAAAAGGTTGTAATAAAATTCATATAAATCTTTTAGTAGTTTGGAAAATAATTGAATATATTTTAATTTGAAAGTTTCGATCATTAATTCTTAATATTTTTGTTAATAACAAATTTGATTTTAAACAATAATAATCCAAATCATTTTATTTTTAGTATCGTATTTATATTTTAGCTAGATAGGGAATCTTATTTCACCTTTTTTGTGTATCGTATTTTATTGTTCTCACAATACAGTGTTCCAATTGATTTGAATTTGTTTTATTGCGGTGTGTTTTCTATAATTGTGTTTAATTTCAATGGTCCTAACTTACGAATTTGAGATCTAAATTAGAAATTATTTACTGTGATATTTTTAACCGTCCTTCAGCCGGGATAACATAGCATATTTCATTAAATTTGATATCGATTAATACTTTTTTAGAAATTATTGTCATAATTCTACTGCCATCATAAGGATATTCTGGCTTTTGTGGCGTTACCATCTACCATACGTAATGTCGCTCCGCATTCGTATAATTCATCATATTTACTGAGATATTCAAATAAAAACAGCGAAAATATAAAATAAATTCAATGAAACACTAAAAATTGAAGAAATAATACGATGAGATGGTTTTGAACACCAACAACTTACTTTATGTCAACAAATATTGTTTTGAAATGATGTTTGTAAAACGTCATATATTCCAGGATAACTAGATTTATATGTTCAAAAATTATTAGTCAGTACTGCTAAATGAAGCAATTTGAATTTAACTGTTTTAATAAAAAAAAGTTGCGTCTGACGAAAAAAACGCAAGAGGACCGTTTTCATGTAGAATTGATCAGACTGATCAGAAACAATATCCTCATGAAAAGATGTCAGTAGCATACCACTTTGGTACAAAAATATCAGAGACATGTTTGCCAGAGACGCCATTGGTGGAGCGATAACCCAAGTAGCACAAATTACTTATTACAAACTCTATGAATACCTACTCCACCTTTTTATAAAGCTTAATTCTTTATAATTAAAAGTTAACAATAATAGTCCAGTATTAATGAAATATCTATATACCCTAAATAGGCACAGTTTATACAGCGTCGGTAAACTCTCTAAAGGATACATAAATGCCTAAAGTAATATCTTTGTTTCGTCTTACCAGCTGTTATAAATCATATTATATGACTGCTAAGAAGATATTATCTAATTGATGCAAGTAAGTTTTTATACAGTAAAAGTTGCTCTCTAGCAGCTTTGTTATAAACAATTATTAGGAAGCTGAATGAATATTGCCTGCAAATTAGTGTAGAAAACTAAATTTGTCATGCAAAGAAAATTTTTCTTTTGAAATATGCTATTCTACTTCGAAATAAATAGACGCGCCTCCAAAATTCCTTGAATTTGATAATATTGAAAATTACTTCAAAAAATATATTTTTTTCTGTAAAATTGTTTTAAAATGATGAGCAACGTATTTTGAACACCCCATAAGTGATTGCTGTAAATATTTTGCAAAGTTTTCCTTTTTAAGTGATAAAAAATTAATTATACCTCAAATCGATAACAATGACCTCCGTCATATTTACTTTTAGAAAATACAATCTAGTTCCCTATAAGTACCCAAAGGTCACTACAGAAGCAGTTATATATTTTTAAAACAGCACTTTGGCTGTGTAGAAGTAGTAGTAAAATACAAAATCCTCGAACAAGTGAATTTTCTTTGATAAAAACCACATTTTATGTAATAATTGAATTCATGATAACATCATTTTGATTTTGAGAGATATGATATTATCACTTTTGTTTAAATTTTAGACCTATATTTTTTAGTAATTTTGGTAGATTATTGTAGTTTGTAATGATAAAATGATTGTATAAAAATTTTTACTACATTCGAAAGCAAATCAAACGACATTGGAGGTTATGAAACGGAGTAAGTTTAGCTGTATAAGAGCTCTATAAATACTGGAGATTGCAACGACATAGCTCTAAAACAGAATTTCAATTGAATAAATGTTTTATAAAATACTCCTTCTCCTATGCGTAAAAATCATTTATAAATCATCCATATTAGGTCTGACGTAAATGGCATTTGACTTAAATAACTACATTGCTGTAAGATTTTGCTTTAAAAACTTTAAAAGTCAATGTTATAAGGCCCTTATGAGAAATTGTTAAGCTATTAAGCAGATGTATAAATATTATATATAGGTTTATACACCTGTTATAAATATTTATTTTATTTATTTATTTTAATGCCTTGTTTATATTTTCGACCAACGCTGCTTAACTTCGCCGATCGAGGTCTCAGCGCTTAAACCGATGACGGTACCTCACTTCCCAAAATATACATGGTGTGTACCTGTACAGACCTTACTAAGCCTCTTCCTCCCCCGAGTTACTTTATAAACAGTTTAGTGGTGAATAAAGCTTCAATATAACCAATTTTCTGTGCAAATTGCCGTAATATATTATTTAGTAAGCTTTTTATAAGCGGACTATATGTGTTACTTGGGAAAATAGCTTTTGTAACTAAAATATGTGATTTTATATCCTACTAACATATATCAAAATTGAAAATAATATCTAATTCTGCAATATTAAAAAATAATGATTTGAAAAAAAATTCAACACCCTACAGCAAAAAGTTTAAGCCGCTGCGGACAAATGTTCATATGTCTTCATAAAATGGTCTAATGAATCATACCCTAAAATATTAGCACAATATTAAGGAGCACTCTGTATATTCATGTTATTAAATAGAATAACTAAATAACAATGTTAAAGTTAAGAACGCTTAGAGAAATTAATATTCACAATTATTTACGGGCCTTTTTTGTGACCGTAAATTATACTATACGGTTTTTTCGCTTCCCCTTCAAAAACATGCTAGTTTCGCCAATGCCCTTGGTCGCTACATTGAAAGGAAATGGTTGACAAGGCAGGAACGCCCCAAAAACACTCACCTTGACTGTGGTAGACCGGCCGGCTCCAAATTAGGCCACCCAGTGCCCTCATTCACCCTAATAGTTCGCCCTTGCCCTTTAAGATGAATCACTGCCATGTTCCCACCCCAAATATGAATATAATAAAGGGGAATAATGAAATATATAGTTGTAGGGACTAGGGCAGGACTTAGGAGAATCCTCTGTTGTTTGGGAAAGTAGAATAAATTTTGAAAGAGACGATTAAATGGTTTCTTTGATAATTTTATTTATTTATTGTAGAAAAATGCTTAACAGGTTGATTCCAAGCAAAAGGCTACTCATTAGTAATATCACATCTCAAAAAAATTTAGAAAACCGAAGTTAAGAACACTAATAATTAAATTCAAGAAAATATGGGAAAGAAATTACACATTGTACACAATCCACTTATTTCTATTTTAATCATAGAATCAACAAGTGTTGCTTATAGCCGAATATTGAACAACTTCCAGCAATTGGGAGTAGGTATAATTTATTGTACAACGAAGGAATCGTAAATTAGAACGATGGAGTCATTGTATATCTTAGAAATAATATTAGCCATACTGTTAATATCATTAATATTGACAATATAAAAATTTTACAGGTACAAGTTAAATATAATAAAAAATTTATTATGTATATAACGTTAGCAAACCACTTTTAGCAAAATGCAAAAAAAAACTATTGGACATTTTGTTACTTTTGTGTTGCTATTTTGTACCATTAAAATTAGTTTTGTACCTTGAACCATTTTCGAGAAAACTAAAAGCCCGCGATATCTCAGTAGCTATTAACTCTAAATAAAAATTGTGGTGTCAGAATTTGTTACTTTCAAAGTGCTTTCAGAAGCCAATGATGTATTTTTGATTAAACCAATTTTTAGCCAAAAATTTTCCAGTCAATATTTAAAGAACTTTAAAGGTGTAATAATAAAACCACACTGAGGGAAATATGAAGCTTGAAATAAGTAAGAAGCCTTAGTTTTTTCAATTTAGTAAATATTTTTTATCCTTTATTATATTTAATACAGACAAATAATTATTTTAAAAAATTTTGTTCTGACAAGAATATACCAAATATTAGTTGACAAAACTAAATGATTTATTTCCGCCGTATTTGTTCTTCCTAAGTAAATTACTGGACGAAAATGACAGATTTAGTTGAGGGAAAGATATTTGCTTGTCCCAAATCTATTGCAATATTACATTTATTTCCTAGAAATAAATATATCAGCAAAGAGTTAATCATAATATGTGAAGTGAATATTTAGTTCTGTATAGTAAATATTTACTACTCATTAATAAATTTACTTATGAAAACTAAATGTTCAAATGTCGCCCTCTGCCGTCGAAAAATTATACTGTGTACTTTATCGTTTTCATTATAGACGGCATTAAGAGATCCCAGTTTTCTTCACGATTCATGGTGTTTTTAGTCAGTTTACGGTGTTTATTTTTGAGAATGGATAATAGTGATTGAATTGAGTGAATTTAATGTAATCTTGAGGTCTTGGATGCATCCAGCAAATCTTTAAAGGTATGAACTAGGCTAGCTCGACTATTTGTGAGGTCGCCATTGTATTCGTTCTACTATTAGTAAAAGTAAAGTTATTATGCACGTGCATTATTAAATTTTCTATATTATATTATGTGCATTTTATGTGCATTATATCATATCTGATTGTCCTAGAATGCGAATATGCATAATATTATTTGTGATACTAAGTACGTTTACGAAAATCGGCCTACTTTGGTAACATTGTAATATAGTACATTGTCTTATTTGTTTGTTTAATGCTTTATTTTAGTATTATTAAATCCAAAAATTTACTCGGTACTTATTGAATATTAATTGCATTTTCTAACGTCATGCTATATTTATAATTGATTTAAATAAACGGTGAGAGTCATCCTGATATAGTATAGTGCATTAAAATACAGGTATTACATTTATTAACATTAGAAACATATAGAGAGGGTGAAAAATAAAGAATATATAAAAAAATGTATATACCTTTTTTAAGATCAAACACGTTATGATACTCAAATCAATAGATTCATATTTTCTTCCAATTGATTTAAATATTTGTAAAAAACGTGGTTTAAATATTCCAAGATGAACTTTTATACACATCAGGTATGTAGAAATGTAAATCCTTATTTTTAAGGTAGCAATATTTGTTTATCGCATATATAGTATGTGTTCCCGGTTTGTGCGTCGAAGAAGATTGTTTTATTTTAATGTTTGAAGAAAAGGTTTTATTTATTGAACGGTAAAGAGATGCATAATGAAAAGCAGAATTGAATGTTAATTTATTGGTTTGTTTGAAAATGTACGCATCCAAAAAAAAAAAAAGAAAAAGAAATGTCTAGCTAGATTACACTATACCTAACGTTAATTTAATGTTAGCAGTAACCGCGATATCTCGGTAGCTATTAACGCTAAAGTAAAAATTATCAGAATTCGTTACTTTCAAAGTGTTTTCAGATACCAAGTGTGTATTATTGATTAGACCAGTTTTCAGCTAAAATTTTCCAGTCAATGTTTAAAGAACCTTAAAGGTGTAATAAGAAAAAATACTATTGCATATTTTTCTGCTTTTTTATTGCTACTACTGTTGTTTGGTTTTAAAAAAGATATGGGACAGTAGATGCTATACCGAGCACAGTAAAAGACGTTCAAAACTCTTTCTCAAAAATTGATTATCTAGGAGCCATATTTTTAGATATTAAGGATGCCTATGATTCAGTAGATTTACTGATCCTAAGAAATAAACTCATGTAGCCGACAATACCGGCAAGTGTGGCGCAAACTATCGTGAAGTTATTTTTTAATAGAAGAGTTTTTCTACGACTTTCTGACAATAGCAAAATAGGACCTCGGTATGCATGCTCAAGTCTACTTCAGACATCGGTACTGAGTCCCTCACTCTTTGTTTTTTATCTACATGGCATAAATAACTATTAATATTGTAACAATGCATTGATAGTTTAAGTTACGCAACAGTGGTTAATAAAGGAAATAATTTTCAATCAGTAGTTACTATTTTCTCACATTCCTATTATATCAAAGGCACCATAAATTAACTTTCTTATCTATTCTTGTCCATCTTCCTATTTATAACATATATTTCTTAATATTATAAATGTAATGCTAATTTAGATTTATTTATTCTATCCATGATTTTGAGACTGGTAGATTGCATATTCGAGGACTTATATAGATTGATATTTGATACCTGGTAATTTAAAGTCTACTATCCTGTGATTTCTCAGATAAAATCGTAAATGTTAATTTAATAACATTTCTTTTTCTCTTGCACCCCCAAAACCATGCGGCGCAGGAGGTCCGAGCAAATGGTTATTATTGGGGTAACTCTAACGTAAATAATAAATAAATAAAGTCAAATGCAACGTCTGATTTTTAAATGTTTTATGTCAATAAATCTAAAAACTTCGACCATTCTCAAAAATTCAAGTCGTTGACCTAACACAATAGTCACCAGATGCTAAAATAAGCTGTAAATTGATTTACTGCACAGAAACATTTGTCGTAAATATCGCAAAGGGCACTTTCTATTCATTTCTTGGGTATTTGATATTTCATACGAGCAAAATTAATATTTGAAAACACTAATAATAGCTGACTAATTGCAGATATTTAAGAACACATTAATTTATCTCAGGGTCGGAGTGAGAAAATTCGGACCGGGAATTGTTGCAATTTATTATTTTTAACTGAATAAACTGAAAAGAAATAAATAAATTTAAAAAGTCATTGATTCATTAATGTCCCCTCTGATATTCTGAGTTTTATGAATATAATAGTTAATTTATATTACGGTAAGATTCACAAAAAGCGGGCTCTGTTAAAACTTGTTTTTTTTCACCGACACTCGTCGCATAGTAGACCCATATTTATTGAGAACAAGTAAGGCAAATAATTTTGAGCTATTATATGCTAAATAGGCAACCAAATAATGGAAAATTGATTAATGCGTTGTTAATACATTTCAATGAAAAAATAATAAAGTAAATGTGTCCATTTATGTATTAAATTGTAGTTGGCTAATCTAACCAAATACTATATCAGTTGATATATACTAAATTAAATATGTATATTTTCTGATGATTAAATAGTGGTGGGTTATTGTAATACAATATTAAGAGCGCTCCGGATATAAGCCGGAAAGACTGTGCAAATTACTCTCATATAAATCATTATTTTAAAAAACGGCTTTCACTAAAAGACATTAAAAACATGTTACAATGTGGGACGATGAGAGAAAAAAAAGTATATATAAAAAAATAATTTTTTTTCTTCTATTATCGACTTGCAAAAATAATTTTTATCGTCCCGCATAGGTAGCATTAAAATAAACATTTTCCCTTTTGTAGAACTAAAATAAAATTTGCCCTAATGTCCTCAAATGCACAGAGAAATTTAAAGATTAGGTATAATAAATTTGTGAAATGTCATATTCTACTACATCTCTTCCAAGCTCTTCAGCTGCGTCATTTTATTGACGTGAAGTCATTTACAATTAAAATTGGAAGCATGGATGACTAATACACTCCGACCAACTCTTAAAGAATTTGCCACAATTTTGTTATTTCCTGTTCTTGCTTTTGACTAATTTTTTTTACTAATCTATTTCCAAAACACTTTATCCAGTTTCCCTACTTGTCTTGTATGAGATATAAGAGAAGCTACCTAAAATGAATAAAGCCATAGTTCATAGATGTTTCAATTATTTGGGACCTAAATTATATAATTTGTTACCAGTAGAGATAAAAAAAAATAAAATCATTCATTCTCTGTAAAAATAGTATAAAACAATGAATGTACACTAAAAGTAGAGCAAAAATACAGGATGTAATAGACATGAAAATTCAAACCTTATAAACAAAAAAAAGAATGAAAGCAACAATTAAAGCAAAAGCTCATTACCTGCTCAATAACACAATGTATAAATAGTGTTGTAATGTTAATTGGTTATTTGTAAATGTAATGAATATACAAAATTCACCCGAGTGCCTAAAAACATAGTGCTGATGAAAACTGTACAAGCATCGTCTTTTTTAAAAGATACAGTAAACATTTACTGTAGCACAATGTATACTTGTGTATGTGTATATTGTGTATATATGTATTCTTAGATTATTGCTATCTATTCTGCACACACGGATTTGTCTTTCTGAAGTGGTCTCCTATTTATTTATCATTCTATTTTATAGTATAGGAAACTTGTATTTTTGTATATATACATTGCTTTGGTGAATAAATATTATTATTATTATTATTAATTCAATGTTTATCAAACAGAAACTAGGTAGACAAAGAATTGTTACCTGCTGAAATAATATGTAAAAAAAATGTTTTAATTTAATTGATACAATGAGATGCTAAAATACATTTTTTAACAGTTATATTTATTTTACGTTTTTTTAAATTCGCTTCCTTCATATCATATTGCTATAAGAACCACTTTTAACAAACACAGTGTCTCCATATTTTAATTAAACAGTTATTCCAGCTGGACATTTTTCAAAAGCTATTGTTTTTTCTGTTTTTTGAAATACCTAAGGTGCTTAGTCGGATTTCGTATACAGAATCCACTTTGTACGATGGCTCTGAAGGGCCACAGCAAAAAATTTAAAAAGTGGAAATTTTTACTTTAAAAGTAGAAATTTCTAGTTTTAAATTAGAACTTTCTACTTTTCAAAGTAGATATTTCTAGGTTTAAAATAGAAATTTCTACTTTCCAATTATTCAATTTTCAAGACAGAAATGTCTTCTAGTGTTATTTGCCGTCATGCTTTCTGTGTTCTTCGTTTTTTAAGTAATTATAAATGTAATTGACTGCTGGGAAACTACTCTAAGAAATTTGATACCTTATGAACTTTTATCTGAAATTTATTCGAAAAGAGAAGCGACGCCAGAAAACATTTTAAATAACATAATTTTTTATGATTCTGAACTGGCGTGCAGATTTGTTAACAGAAAATTCTCGAAAAATAACTTTTAACGAATCGAAAGGGATAAATCGAAGATCAATAGCCCATATCTGCAGCTCTAAATTAGAGTTGCCCCTATCATACATGATAATTATACCGATTTTAAAGCTCAAATGAACTCAGTTTTATGGTCAAATATATCGGTGATAGATTTTGGAACTTCAAGTTTAAAAATAATCATAATTGACCATAATTTGAAATCATTCAGTTTCAAATCCATCAATGTGGTCATTGAAAGACAAAAATCCCCTATGACCCCTAAATTTCAGTATGTCAGCATGTATATATTTTATGGCTTTTATCCAATCATTTAGTGAGAATGAAAAGTACATCTCAATCTCTCATCTGCATAAAGGTGAACACGACAATAAGTACGTATCGATGATAAAAGCTGGGAATAATATTTGTGTGATCTTTGTTTCTTCTTTAATCGTTTGCTTAAAATTATATTTTACATAAGGACAGTATTTACGTTTTTTTCCAAGAGGACATAATGGGTGCATTACAATTAAAACAGATATGCATACTATCAAAATATTTTAATTTTTAGTACATAAGTTTCGTATCCACAAAATGAATGTTGAGTAGGCCTTTCGTCGGTAATTGGATAAAAAAGCAAACCTTATTTTCTCTTTAGAGTCGACGTTTTGAAAATCTTTATTGTTTTTCTCAGGACTAATGAGGTGAAAAGTTATCAGTCATTAAAATCAGACATAATATCATCGTTACCAGTTTAACATAAAACATAAATATATATCCAGTAGCAAAACTTAATCTATGATTTTTTTTTCTAATATGCTGAGTTTTGTTGTTTAAAACATATTTTTTTTATCCAATTACCGACGAAAGACCTATTTTAACTTTGAATTGAAATTTTCTAAATTAAGTGTATCTTCCCAAAAAGTGTTATAGATGACATCATACGTAACGTCACTTATGTTAAAAAAATGTAATTCCTATAATAAATTGTATCTGGGCTTACTTTTTCCTCCTCACACAATACAAACATATGATCTTTTATACAGTGCGTATCCATATATCATAGCTTTTTACAGCCATCTATCAGATACTAGAAGTTTTCAGTAATCCAGTAAAATTTCTAGTTATGTGACATATCAAAATAGTATAAATTATTAAAATATTTAGTACCCGCAGAATCTACATTTAATAAATTGATTTTGATGCCCATAAATATAGCCAATTTGAACTGTCCTTTTAAAATGTAGGTTACCGTCTTGTAAAGATATAAATACTGATTTTAAATGTTTAGGTTTACTAAAACATTTTTCGAAATTATACTAAAATAAATAAAACAGAACAATGTGTAAAACGACACTTAAAATTGCAATATAATATAAGAAACGGCACAAAAGTTTGATGTAAAAAGTAAAAATAGTTAGATATTTTTTATTTAATATCTTGTTGTATAGGTGCAACTGAAATTTATTAACATTCATCACATTCATTAGATATTCCTAGCTATTCTAAATTTAACAATAATTTTATCTCGTTTCTTAAACAAACGTAAATATCAACTGTATCGAATGGATCTGCCTTAACTCCATTTTTTCTCTTCTAAAATTAATTCACATAATTGATAGATATCCTTGTCGACCGTGTCACAGGAAAATCGTAGAAATTTAGTCTCATTTTTACAAGCCTCAAGGGACACCATATTTTTAATGGGAATAAGATCATCTACCTACATATCTACTTATGATCGATCAACCTTACACCACAAGAGAGGTCGTTTACCACCACAAGAGAAATTGTAATCTTAAAGTAAAATATTTCCAATTTAGAACTAAAAATTTCTACTTTTGAAAGTAGAAATTTCTACTTTAAAACTAGAAATTTCTGCTTTGAAAAGTAGAAACTTCTACTTTAAAAGTAGAAATTTCTAGTTTTAAAGTAGAAATTTCTACTTTTTTTATTTTTTGCTGTGGCCCTTCAGAGCCATCGTAACTTTGAATATAATCATAATGTTAATATTAATTTTTATTTTTGAAAATGTCTATAATGTTGAAATTGTATTTTAGATAATTAAATAGTATTTTTTAACACACTTTTTAATAATATGTAGCACTAACTGAAGAAATAATAGAGTTAACGTTAAATGAAATATCGGTAATGTACGGTGGCAAGTTAAGGCATCTTAGACCAACTCCGACATTTAAAAAATTCCCATGTGATTCCTAATAAGTAATCACAGACAAGTTTACATAATAAATTAATTAGTTAATTAATTGATCTATAAACATCTTTAATACTAATATTCTAGACATGTGCTGCTTAATTCTAAAGGCGATAAAGACTGGTTATTACCTTAGCAGGTAGCGGACTTGGCGTGCTATAATTATCATTCTCCTTCATTAGAAAATTAATACGTATTCGCTTCACACACACTGGCCTAGAAAATTGGGACAATGGTTTTGATTGTAACCCTGATAGAAACTTAAAAATATGTGCGATGAAAATAATTTATTAACCGCGAAATAGGTATAAGGACATATGTTTAAATGATCAAAATGGTGACTAAAAATTATTGTTCATAAATAACGCTAACAAGCCTATTAATAATATCATTATTTTCACCTCATATTGTCACAATAATATGGGTAAAGCTGGTCAAAAATATTTCGAGTTCTGTTATTCTAACACCAAGAAAAAAGCGAACAACAACAGTCCAAATAGTAATAAGTAATAAAAACATTCAGTTGTGATATAGTAATTCAGTTAATAAACAATACTTTTACACTAGACTCTACCCTATATGCGGTCAACCCGCCAAAACTACAAACCAATATAAAGAAATATTTTAACTCTATTTACGACCGTTCCAGGACTTTTTAGAGTTGACTATGCCATAACCGCAGGGAGAAACCAATAATATAAAACTGTTAAATAGTCGGCGTCTTTGAGAAATTTGATATGTGATCGGCTCCAATATAGAAAAGGACAATTAAATATCTCGCAGCGGCGCAGAAAAAGATGGAGAGGCAGAGGTGTAAAAATGATCGACGATGTATGAGATGAACTGAAAAACTAATAGACAAGCGTCTGTTCTCTCATCGGTGCGTATGCGACAATACTACTGTGTTGCCTTAATAGAACAAACGGTTTAATTAAAGTTTACACCAATATGGTTTCAAGAGGGTTATATTTTGTTAGTTCAGGTAAAGTAATGAAAACAGAATATGTGCTGGCCAATATCTGTAAGTATTCCTATCAGAAAGTGTATTTTCCAAATATAAAGAATGTTCTAGTGAAAACTTTTAGGTATGCGTAACAAGCTTGTAATTAAATGGTATTATAGGTACTCATTAACTGAACTTCTTCAGCCTCATTTATAATGTAAGATGCCTTAAATAATTTTATATTGATGTTACATAAATATAAGAGTATCGATATTCGTACCTCTTTAATGCTTTTGTAATTAGGAGGCTTTCCATTCAAAAGCAGTATTTGCTTTCCACTTTCAAAGCATTCTTAAAAATTAATAAAGATGCCATTTAATTCAATATATTTTAACATTAATAACAAAAGTTTATGGTCTATTATATCGAGAGCTTTTAAATAATCAATATACACATATTCAACATTTCGTTGTCTATTTCATTAAAGATAAAAATTGCACTGAAATATATTGGGCATTGCTATGTTTACCCTGAAGCCCGAAATGTCTGGCATGTTTAGTATTTGGATGGGTGACTGTTTCAAGGAAACACGCGTCCTTGCCCCGCATCTTCTAGCGGCTTGTATATCAGCGTATGCGCAGAAGCTATGCAATCTTACGCGAAGATTGCGTAGTGGACATACCACTCTTCGGGATATAAAGCTGTCTATTAAATGTTGGCCAAGTAAAAGACCCCTACTCTTCGAAAGAGAAGATGTTGGGGGTAGCTCGTCTACAGGCGTCGGTGATAGGCTTCAATAGCAGAAATAAATGTAAAAAAAAATTCTGAACAATAATCAAATTAGATATATTGACATTTATTAGTAAATGTTAGAGCATTACATTTACGTACGTTTTACTGTAATTTGTTTAAGATACACCACTCGTTTATTTTATCAAGGGCAGTTTGTTATGCCGCGCAATCATTTACTCATTTATTTTATTGTACAACTTCCACATATAAAAGATAATTATAGACACTCAATTTAGCTGTAGATACAAATTTCGCAGACTATTGATCATAGTACCCAACAGAAATTTAAAACATTTTAGCGTCTATAGCATTAAATATGTGTTGGGTTTATACAGAAAACATGATCTTCCCTTGAAAACACCGGACTGATATTCCGTAATGCGATTCTTTGCATAAGAAAATGCTGGTTCATGTAACAATATTTTGAAAGATTTAGAGGAATTGTTGATAATATTTACAGATTTGTATTATTTTTCTCTCCTTTTTTTATATAGGTGGGACAATAGCACGTTTGGTTTCGATAGCTCGAGCTCTATGATAGCTAGAAATTTTTAAATAATGCGGATAAACTACATAAAAAAAATTTATAACTGGAAATTATTTTCGAGTATGCAGAGTGAACTAAGACGGTCGTACAGAGCCAAGTGGAATAAATGTCTTTACGTTTTCGGAAGCCTCTCTCTAGACTCCTTTCACTTCTGTATTATTATTGACTATCTCTTGAGCTAACCTTGGATATAGTGATTTTTTTGTTGTTGAAATATTGCCATCCGCAGATGCATTTTGAAAAATCACTACAGTCATCATTATGAATTTAAAAAAAAAAAAATTAAATACCAATTACTATACATTTGTGTGATGTTTTTAAATCATATTCACTTCCTAAAAATATACAGGGTGGCCAAAATGATTTTTCAATTTAAAATCTTTTGAATTGAATTTTTTATTTTTCCAAATCACCCTGTATATTGTTGGACCATATGATGTTGGAATGAAAAACCAACATTTTTTGTATATACATCTCTATAGCTGTTTGTAACCATTTTCGATTTGTTGAGCAATAAGTGCAGTTCTGGACAGTAAATATGAGGCAGTTCTTGAATCCGATTTTTGTGATATTTTAGTGTTTTAATAGGACCTGTGCTTTAGCAGCATGTAGCGTTGACGCCAGGTTCATGTAAATAAAAGTCTATTTTAAATTTTACAAATTTTAGTACCTCATATTCACTGACCACAACCGTACAAAATTGAAGAATAAACTTAAAAAATTATAGTTTAAAAAAATAAAAACATGCCTTAATAGCAAACCGAACTAATATGTAAAAAATAATGCTTAAATATTAAGATTTTGTTCAACAGCGGTAGAAGTCCGCTAACTCAATATATTTAAATGATTTTTAATAAGTTTAAAATGAGAATGAAGTGATTGACAAAAAAATTCATTTTATTGTAAAAAACGTGGGGTGTTTTTTACTATATTTTTATAATTCTACTTTTATCAATAGCTACCAAACAAAATTAGTGGACGTTCGGTTTGCTATTAAAGCGTATTTTTTTAGTTTTTTAAACTATATTTTTTTTAGTCGCCCTCTTGCCATTCATCCCTCGGCACGTTTCTCACCAATATATTGGATTGGGTGAATTTTAGAATTAGCATCATGAACACCGATACATATAGAAACCAGCTGATACCCGCCTGCTTTTCAAAACCGCCGAATATCCGCTAGTAGTACATAATTAATATTACATCATAATATATGTATTAAAGTTGGAACTAGCGTTTAGTAAGAGCTTATACAACGGCAAATACGTTTCAGACAATTCCGAAGTTACGTATATGTACTCTGGTATGCAATGATCACAAACTGTACTGCGGTTGCTTAACTTTCGTCGAGCGCTGGGTGTTGATGCTTATATAATAATACGAAAACTCATACCGTTTTTGCGTTCTGCGATATTAGCTTAAGCGAGAGCGGATAGTTGCGTAGCTGTCTGCAGTGAACTACCGCTGGTCGCTTAGACGCACAAAGCATATGCTCAGGTTGCGCAAAATTGTACACCTATGTGTGCGTCGCTCTTGTGCTAACCGCTGAGACAGTTTGGGTGAGAATCACGTTCAAAGATTCCATTATAAACAAACAAACAAACAAATATAGATATGAAGCTAACAAAATAATAATATAATATATATTAATAAGAGCAGCACCTACGGCAAAATCTCGACAATAGATTAGTGATTTTTTTATTTTATTTTATCCTGATGATTCTGGTGAGGACATTAGGACAAAGTTGTCAAATTATTGCATTGTCATCGGACCTTGATAAGTGTGCAAAGTTTCAGTTTAATCACGTTTAAAGATTCCGTTACAAACAAACAAACATACAGGTGAAGCTAATAAAAGCGTGTTAAAAATTAATTATTTTTTTTCGAATAAGTGAACCGAAAGAATTGTAATAAGTGCTCCACATGTTGCCCATTTTGATTGACTCCCATCCCGTCAGACTGCTAGATTTGGCCTATTAACGAAAAAAATTAATTCAGTGACATTTTTGACTATTGTACATATTTATTTGAAAACGTCAAAATCTGACATCGGCTCATTATTCGAAACATCTAAATCCGACATAATAGTAAAATAAAGTAACTTTATTTTACTAGTACAATAAAGAGGTACTTTATAGCCACAAAACTGCACTTATAAAAGCAACTGATGATATTTGTCAAAATTCAAACAATAAAGTAACTTGTCTAGTTCTACTTGATTTTAGTAAAGCCTTCGATACTTTGATTCCGCAAGTTTTGATTTCTAAATTGAATTATTTTGGTTTCCCCAATAATTGCATAATTATTTAAAAATCTTATTTAACTTGCAGGAAACAATGTTTAGTTTTGACAATAGATAATTAGATAATAAGACTGTAAAATCCAAATTAGCTTCATTACATCAAGGTGTACCACAAAGGTCCATCTTAGGACGCCTGTTATTTTTAATATATGTTGCGGACATGAATGGTGAAGTTCGATATTCTAGTGTAACGCAATATGAAGATGATTCTTAATTCTTGATGTTTGTCAAATAATAAAATATTTGCGCAAGAAAGTGTTTCATCAGATTTACAGAAAATTAAATTCTTTGAATCATAACTTAAAAATTAATACTGCTATATCTGTCTTATTGATTATAGTGATAGAGCATATCATAATTTTATCAGTACCACTTCCTGCCATCTAATACAAAAAGTTCAAAATGCTTGCATGTGCTTTGCGTACAATATTCCCTTTAGAAATCACATCACTCCTTACTTGAATCACAGTTCTATCCTAAATATGAAAAATAGCCGTATACTACACACACACCTGAACACAAATCGGCAGCTTTTCAAAAGTCATTCAAATTTAATGTAATCCATTTGTGGAACAAGCTTGACTCGATCACTAAATAATTGTCTCCAAAAACATTTAATTGTAAAATAAAAAGTATGCTTCTTGCCAATCAAAATGTTGTCACTTAAAGACAACAGAACCCCACCCGTGAATGTACAACTTAACCATATATTTATTATATTTTGGTTTATTTTCTTTGATCCTCAACCCTGCACCTTTGTCGTTACGCCGTTGCACAGTTTTCCTTATTGTTGTTACATTTAGGATTAAGTAAATTAACTTTTTTTTTGTCTTGGGGCTATTGGAAGAGTACCATCTGGTAAAATGGTGCTTATTTGCCTATGTACTGTTGTTGTACCTATGTTTTTATGATAAATATAGATTTATTTATTTAATGTTATTTTACTATATGGAATTTGTCCGCCGTATTCCGATCGAGACGCTGTACTATAATGAAAGTAGTAAAAGAAAGAGAAAAAATTTTACTCGTTCTTAGATAAAAAGAGACAGATATTACACGTGTTCCGTAATAATCCGTCTCATTAACATATTAAGTTCATGCTTTGAAAGGGCCGTGCCGCCGTAGTTTGACTTCATTGATTAGCTTTTCACTTTTTTTATTTCGTTTTATGAAGGGTAATTAGAAATATTTCGTTTTTTTCATTAAGAGAAGAAGAGTTAAAGAGGCCTTGGAGTAATTTGAATTTATTTAATACTTACCAGTGATTTTAGCAAAAAATGCGGTTAATTTAAAGGGCACCGCTAGATAATTAGTGTTAATGAAGGTCGTTCTGTTGATTTTTATCAGAAATTAAGAGCATTTTGTTATTTCAGAAAATCCATGTCTCATGTAGTAGGTATGTAAAAATTTATGAATTATATTATATTAAGTGGTCGCTAGGATCTTGCTAATTTTTTAAATGAAATGAAATACATAATAATAATAAAAAACGTATTTTTTATATATCATGACCATTACAAAAAAGAAATATATTGCTGCGATATCAAAATTTACCACATTTTAATAACATTTAAGTAACATATCAAAACGTAAAAAGTGGGAAAAGTTTGTTATAATATAAAAATTATTAAACTTTCGATTAATAGAGACAAAAGTTTTGTAAAATCTAAAAGATTTAGTTTAAAGAGAAAGAATGTTTGGTACACCGATCCACATTATAAGAGAAAGTATAAATAAAAACAGAGGCAATGATGTTTTATACGCATATAACGAATACAAAATTCAGTACTCAATTAGCAGCGTCACCTAGGACATATGTTTTGGCAGAGCATGTTTGAATGTATGCTTGGTTTTCAAATACAACTAACTTGCTGTTAAATGAATAGCTTGAGAAAACTGAGTTATAACAATTTTTATGTTATAGTTTTAAGTATAACTAGGACATATGTTTTGGCAGAGCATGTTTGAATGTATGCTTGGTTTTCAAACACAACTAACTTGCTGTTAAATGAATAGCTTGAGAAAACTGAGTTATAACAATTTTTATGTTATAGTTTTAAGTATAAACATAAATACCTTTGGTAAATCTTATCGTATCATTCACCAGAGCGATATGAAGTCACTTATAACGAAACCATGTCCATTGAGTAGTTACCATACTGCTTTAAAACAATATTTTATACTCAGATATTCCTGCAAAAGGTCGCAAATCTTGGATGAGTTTTTGAGGTAACGGCAAACCTGGAAATTCACAAAACTTCAGTAAAATATCAAATATATTAGCACCAAATCTATAAATAAGCCTACTACATGATTATGAATGATTAATTTAGAGAATATAACGTGAGAATTACATTAAAAAGGGCTCGGGACAATAAAAATCATTAAAATGTGAGCGAAGGTAAATACTAAAAGTACTGAATATGAAACTTTTGTTACTGAAAAACTTTAAAACTAATATAATGAAAATACTAACCACAACAGCTCTGGGTATGTTCACGTGTGAAGGGTGACTTTTAAGGGTAGGTAGGAATTATATTTGTGCCTAAAATTGCACATTTTTTTGCTTTTAAGTTCGTTACTGACAATGTTATATATTTTACAAATTTGGTAACTAAATGACTTCTTGAGCAACTGAGAACGATGTATGTAAGAGTTAGAAGACCCTTAAACCTAATATTCAAGTTATGTACGTCTGTTTTTTTTTATACATTTATTTAACGTCGGCCTATTTCCGCTACTGAGGCCTAACACCGACGCCTGTAGACGAGCTACCCCCAACCAGGAATTTTGCCGAACCTCTTCCCTTAAAAAGAGTAGGGATCTTTTACTTGCCTAACATTTAATAGACAAGGGACCGACGGCTTTGCGTCCCCTTCGAAGGATGGTATATCTCCTATACAACCCTCGCCTAAGGTTGTATAGCTTCTGCGCATGTACTGATATACAAGCCGCTGGAAGGTGTGTGAGGCGAGAACGCGGTTTCCGTTGGAATGGTCAACCATCCAACTACTAACTGCGCCTGACGTTGCTTTACATCGCATACCGAAGTATGTACATAGTAAAGACGCACCTACGCTCTCCACATGTACGTCTGTTCTGAATGTACTTTTCCTATGTAAATATGATGGTGATTTATTCAATATTAATGCCATTTTACTTCGCATAATTTGCGTAATGTTCCTTGCTTTTTTCGTTTTCCATATATCAATCTAAAACATGAGTTTTATAGTATTTGGATTTTACGTGTATAAAGTGCATTAAAGCAAGGGCCATATAAAGAATCTGTATAATTAAGGAGAGATAAAACTAGTAATTCGCAAAGTATTACCGTAGGTTTTTTTTGAGGAAGACAGTGCCTGTTTCTATATATTAATTTTAGAGGCAGATAACCCTTTTGAAGTGCCTTATTAACAAGACTCTCAAACGTTAAATCACTATCAATAATAACGCTAAGGCTTTTGACTGTATTTTTTTTTTCCAGTACGGTATTCTCTACGGTAATATTTATAATAGATCTAACAGTATTTCTTTATTTCTTAGGTGCGAAGATTATTATTTCAGACTTGTTTGGATTAATTATTAAACATGACCTTGAACTGCCAATATGAATTTACTAATATCTTCATTTATATGAAAAGTCATCTACATATAAGTGAATTTTACAAAAATTTAAGTTATTAACGAGGTTAATTGTGTAAATAGTAAAGTGCAGTGGGTCAAGGATGGATCCTTGAGGTATACCAGATTTTAAAGTTAAATAATTTGAGCTTACATTATTTAAACACTTTGCTCCGGGTTTATCATGGAATTACTAACTAATTTTACTGAATTTTCAAAGATACCTATATAATGAAGTATTGTCCGATAGCGTGGGTTAAGGCGCGCTGTGGTAATCGCGATTAATCACACGGATATCGCGCCATCGGCTCCGGCACTGGCACTATTGGAGGAAATGCTTGTATGTCCGCGTTTTGTCAATATGTAACCTCCTTCCGCACAGGTGTCTGACTTCTGGAATTGGAGCTTGTCTAATTTCTGTAGTGTTTATTATTTATTATTATTATTGCTGTAAGCTTTTCATAATTTATAGTATCGAAGGCTCTACTGAAATAGTAGAACTCAACACGCACACATTCCTCGGTCCGTTGCTTCTATAATGTCATCCACCACATGAAGCAAAGCCGTGGTGCAACTGTGTTCTAGCCTAAATCCAGATCGAGTCGTGGGAATCAAATTATTTTGCACGATGTGTTATCTTAGTTGGATTTCAATTATTTTTTCGATATTTTTGGATTGTGTTGGTAGACTGCTTATTGCCCTAACATCTTTAAATTCATGAGAATTGGACTTTTTGGGTAACACAGTTATCACGACTCTCTCCCATATAGAAGGATAATCATATAGTCCAATCAATAGATCAAAAAAGTAGTAGTACAAAAATAGCTCCATGCAATTTTCCTTTTTTAGAATGTTTAGGGGAAGTTCTTGAGTATTTTTCTAAGTTTCTTTACAAAAAGTTCGAACGTGAATATCTCATAAGCCGTTGAAGCTACGACAAAAATAGTATAGACCTTTTTTATTCAGTACCAATAATTAGTACGTGCGAGTTACGTAAATTGTTGGATGTACATGAAACTATCTAATAACAATCTTAGATAGATATAAGTGTGGGAAATGACTGATTGGTTTTTACCACTGCGGTGTTTTCAGATTCATAGTGGTGCTCCTAAGGAATCTTTCCTTAAAATACCTCATCAAGCTTTGTACTTTGTATGTCCTGAGGTTTCATCTTCCTCTTGGCAGAATCTACATATTGTATTCCTCTGCCTTGGATATGTCTGTTAAGCCGACAATATCCTAATGGCCTTTCTGTTCTGTAAATTTGGCCGATCCTTCTTTAATGAACTCCTTGATCCGTCTCTGTCTTGGAAAGTTCCTCCAGCAATCCAGAAATTTATTTTGACCCATTCGTTAATGGCTGTTCAGTGTTCATATCTATGGCTTTGCGCATTGCAGAAGAGTTTGGATCCTATTAGGACTTTAAGCGCGCTTTCTCTAGTCAACTAATCTGCCTTTCCATTTCATTTATGCACTTTGTTTACTCGTACCCATGCTAGGGTTATTTTATATATCTGAGTACTTTAGTTTTATAATATTTCGAATCATCATGGTAGCTTATTATACATATATAGTTTATAGTAACAGGGTTGCCGGAAGACCCTTATTATCCCGCACTACAAATTGAGTTAGACATTGATAAGGTCCTTAAGAAATATTTTCCGCTACAGTCAGACTGACCTTTTAATTTTAGGAGGCTAATTTTATACAATTATATGATGACTTGACTTAATATCAATTGAGCTATCCTTGGAAATTTTAGTGAGGTAAAAATGGCTATGGATGTTTTATATGGCAAACTAAATAATACATTTAAAAGGAGAAAAATCCAACCTCTAAGTCGTACCCATCCTTGTTCAATAGTCAAGTTATCTACAAAATAAAACAAGGCTTTTAATGAATATAAGAGAACTGGTAATTCTGAATATCTTGAAACATTCAAATTATTATAAGCTGATATTCGCATTTCTTATGTCTCATACTTGCGTACCATTGAGAGTGGCCTAAAAAACAATCCAAGCAACTTCTGGGCATTTGTTCACCACAAAACAGCCGCGAAGTTAATGATTTAACCGACAATTATATTGTGACGACGTTAGACATCAAATCTGTGTCTGAATATAATGTTTTACATGCCATTAAGAAACTTAAGGCGAATATAACCATGGTGGATTGCTCAAGGAGGTTTTTTTAAAGCACTCATACAAACACATTATTTAACCTTATATTGAAATCTTCATGTTTTCTGGAGTTTTGGAAACTATTTCGCGTTTGCCCAGTTTACAATATAGTCATGTATCGTGTCCCTAAAGTGTCATCTCATCAGAACAATATTTTTTTACATCCCTACCCTAGTCCTCGAACTAACTTGATAAATTAAAAGAATTTTCATAAATTGCTGACGTCATCTGTTTTGCTTTTTCCGATACCTATATAGTGTAAACCGTTTAATTAAGTTCTAATTAACTTAATTTCAATGTGGTAAATGTTCTAAATGAATTCCTTGTACGTCTTGATAGCATCCTAATTGCAAATAAAATTTTCTTCTAACGTCTTCCAACATCTGAGTACTTGACCGACCTAACCACATCCGTTATATTTCTTCTTAGGTCAGCTATATATCGTGGTTTAGTTTTGTATAACATACTTTTCACATAACCCCTTAGAAAGAATTCTAAAGGTGTAAGATCAGGATAACGTGCTGGCCAATCTAGCGATCCTCGCCTCCCTATCCACCCATTTGGAAATGTTAAGTCAAGGTATTGCCGGACATCGATTCGGTAATGTGATAGTGCTTCATCCTACTGGAACCATATTAGATCCGCTAGAACTTGTGGGTTTGCTTGAGCAGGATATAAGTTTGCCAAAGTTGGCCAAATTTGAAGCAGAGCTAAATAATTATCTCCATTCAAATTGTCATCAATGAAAAAGAAACCAATACATGGTTTCCAATTATCCCCGCCCAAACATTAACCTTTTTAGGACTTTGTGTATGTAATCCTCTCATCCAGTGAGGATTTTCATTAGATCAGTAGTGACGATTAAAAAAGTAAAAGTGGACTCATCCGAAAATAACACATTTTTCAGTTGGATAATATTGTTATCTAACCTTCGCGTCATTTGTTCACAAAAGTACGTTCTTCTATCCAAATCGTTTACACTAAGCTCCTGAGTTGGGGTCAGTTTATAGGGATACATTTTATTTTCTTTTAATACGCGAATAATAGAGAAATGGGAAATATTCAGTGCTAAAGTTGCTAATTGACTTTATAACTCAGAAGTAATAGGTTAAAATTTTGCCGAGATAGGAACATTTTTTATACAAGCTGTAATTTTTTTAATGAGATGATTAAGGCTTACTAAATAATATACTAAAAGTCCCATGGTCTCCCTTTACGGGAAGTTAAAAAACTGGTCACTCAAATAAGTCAGTTACAAGAATAACTGGGGCATATAAAAAGTAGCATTTTATTTATACATGCCATGTCGAGATGTGACAACATCATGTTTGTTCCAAAGGGAAAATGCAGCAAAGGAGGAATTACAAAAAATTGGATTTCACTGTATTTTAAAGTAGTATGGAGCAAATGTATAAATGAATACCGTTATGTAATGTATAACAAAATTGCAAGCAGACAGGGGCTTACTTCAAATTTTAATTTGGCTGTACTACCACCTACAAGAAGCTGCTGAAGAGCATATTCTTAGAGTTTACGTACAGGTATTGTATTAACTTCTACAACCGATTGACAAAACTTGTGATATACCTGATTACAGTTTTTGTATTCAATTCATTTATTGTGGGCTTGATATTGAACGTTAATTTAATTTAATATAATTCTGGAAGAGCAATGAAAGGAAATAAGTTTTAATTTTTTCTCCAAATTTAGTGATTACCGATTATTAATAAAATATATTAATGTGATCTTAGTAGTTTACTAATATACTAGCTAGCAAAATACTAAAGCGTTATAAGCAATCGACTATTAACTAGACTGAATATTTCTTAATATTATTACTTAAATTCTTATCCGTAGGAGTTTTATTGAGGGATTATGTGTCGGTATTAGGATAATAAAAATTATAAAGTTTAAACTATCTCGAAGTTTATATTTATGTTTAAATCTTCTTCTAAAATTTATATAAAAAAATCAAAAAATTAAGGTATGATTAAAATTAAATGAGTTGATAAATAACTTGTAAACAGAGAGAGACAAACAAACAAACCTTAAGATGCATATACATATTAAAACCTAACGTAATTTATACACAAGATTGCCCTATTTTTAACAAAATGTTGTGGGTTTATATTTCAATTTAAACCGGAAACTAAATCCTTAGGTAACTGATGTATGGCAGCGCAGGTTAGATTAAACCTTAATCTTGATATAATCGGACTAAATGGAAAGACTTATGATTAAGGTCGGCGTTCTTTATAGAGGAAGCAAAAGAATATAAGCCTAGTTCTGCTGTAGGGCAGGACACGACGTTGTTCGGGACGGAGAAGGAGAAGTAAGAAATTATATGCGGGAGCACTGTGTAAATATCAGGAGTTCCAGAATGTATGTATAACTTGAGAGATTATATTTATGCGGTTTTGTTTACATTGAATTTTTTCATAACCTTCGGCAATATGTACTAATTCTGAAAACCCCTTTCGGAAGAATATTAAAAAATCGAGTTGAAATACTGTAGAGACAATAGGCTGGTACAACATACAGGCTGGTTAGCAAATAAAGAAACGTGAACTTGTGCCAAGAGTAAAGTATTAGTTTTTTAAGAGGAATATAAAAATGTTACTGAAAGAAGTTGTTTCTAATGCAACAGTAGTCCAGATATGAAATTTGAAAGTTTATCTCAAAGTTGATATTTTTGCGAAAATTATGATTAAAATAATTTTATAAATTCAATGAAAGCATATAATTTATTGAATAAAATGATAACAAAACTATTCTATGTGTTGTCCTACTACTACACATTTTTCAACATTTTTTCTAAATTTTCTCTAAACTAAATAAATTCTATCCTCGTTTATGTCGGCTATTGTTTCTAATATTTTCTCCTCTAAAAGGTTTAAATTATCTTTTAAATCATGGGCATAAACTTTTTGCTTCAGGTATCCCCATAAAAATAAAACAAGAGGGGTTATGTCTGGGGCGCGTGCAGGCCATCTTATTGGTCGAAACTGTCCTTATTGTGGAAATGCTGATCTAACCAGTTTCTTACACTAATTGCACTGTGTGCAGGACAACCGTCATGTTGATAATACAGTTTTCTTTTGTCCTGAAAATTTATATAATCCAGTGCAGGCATTAAAAAGTTTTCCAACATCTCTATGTATGTGTTCTGATTTACGGTTGCGCCAAAAAAATATGGTCCAATAATTTGTTTATAACGTATCGTACACCAAACATTTAGTTTTTTATATCGTTGACTTTTAGTAATAATACGGAAATTTGAATTTTCTTCCGACCAGTGCCTACAATTTTGGTAACTAACAACTCCATTCGTAGTAAATGTTGCCTCGTCGGAAAATAAAATCCTTCTGTAGAAAAATCTATCTTACATAATTTGTTCCCGCATTAACATACATAATTCTAAACGAAAGGCGTCATCTCCTTCTTCAAGCTTATGTAATCTCACTGGCTTGTAGGGATGTATTTTATTATTTGTCAGAATTCTCTACAAATGGCTATTACTAATATTTAAATCTAGTGACCTTTTTCTTAGCGATTTCTTGAGTTCATTTCTTACCGAATCAATAGCAAGCAATGTAGCAGCATCATTTTCATCACGAATCCGTTTCTGTTTTTTATATCTTTCATATTCCCAGTGTTATCGAACCTTAAAATCAACTCTCGAACACAGTTCACTGAAACGTACACATCGGGATATTTTCTGTCGAAAAGTTCTATTGCATATTTGTACGATGTTTCACCTTCACCCTATTTAACTAAATAGATTCGTTGTTCTAGAGTCAACATTATTTAAAAAGTTCTCTGACAAGGACTTTTTATAAATAAATGTCTGTGTATGTTTCTATGGAGACAACACATAGAATAGTTTTGTTATCATTCTATTCAATAAATATGTGCGTTCGTTAAATTTATAAAAGTATTTTAATCATAATTTTCGCAAAAATATCAACTTTGAGATACGACGTTCAAATTTCATATCTGGACTACTATTAACATTAGAAACAACTTATTTCAGTAACATTTTTATATTCCTCTCAAAAAACTAATACTTTACTCTTGGCACCAGTTCACGTTTGCTTATTTGCTAACCAGCCTGTATGTTATTTTGAAAGTCTGAGTATGGCTAATGGCTTTTCACGATAACCAAAACTTTTCATGAGGAATGACTTTTTCTTAGCGATTTTTTTACGTAAAATCTGAATACATCCCTGTATTCAGCTCCCTCCTAAATGAGGATGTACCAAATTTCATAAAAAAATACGAATTAATAAAATTTTTGCAGATAAATTAAAAATTGAAAATATTAATACGCATTTATTATTGCAGACATAGTAAGTCATGGAATAAACATCAAAAACAGACAACAGAGTTAAATCTGATCAGCAATGAAAAATCACGCCTCAAAATTAACATCAATACCAATAACAATGATATGAAATAATTATAATAAGGAAGCACTAAAAAAATTATTAACAACAATAAATGTAATGTAATAAAGGAAGATTGTAAAGAAACAACTAAATTTTTTAAGCTTCCACTAAACCACCGTTCAATGTAATACATTTTTCATATATTTTTTGAAATATTATTTGACGCTTTTTTTAAATTTTCCTTAATAGTACCCCAAAGAAAAAAGTCCGGTTGGGTGGAGATTCAATTACAGGGCTGTTGGGACCTATCCACTGACTTTGAAAATAATTATTTAACCACTGTCTCACTATCAATGCATTATGGATGCCCATCTAACTGAAATTTTAAATTAACTCGGTCACGAATAGGTAAATTGTCTAGTGCTTCCGAAAATTCATTCCCCAAAAAATCCAAAAATTTTAATCTGTTTGAATTTCCTTTAAAGAAGAACGGATCAATAATTTTAATATGGAGTATCCCGCACCAAACATCTACTTTTAGCGAATTATTGTATTTTACAATTGATAACCCAGTTTGGATTTTCTACTGACCAGTAGCGAGAATTTTGGGATGAAACCGTACCCATTGGTGGTGACAGTGGCTTCGTCGGTATATAATATTTCTTTAATAAAATTAGAATTATTGAGGTATTCTCCTTGAGCCCATAAACAAAATTCCAGTCTTCTGTCTTCATCTTCGGGCTCTAAAGTATTCAAAAACTTTGGTTTTTATGGCTTGAGATGGATCTTTACATGACATCTTCTTGGAATATTTAATTATAAACTGGCACTTCTTAAACTGGAATTAAGAATATTACGAAAATATTCCAAAATTTGATCATTGTGTCTACCTACAAAATGTTCGTGATTTGTGCCTCTGATAATATGTTTTGATACGGCATCTGTGTCCAGCATAATGCCCCATTTCGGATTAAACACTCCTTACCATACCAGACATTACCCATTTTCCGTCAACCTCTGTAGCCAAGCTTCAACAACTATAACTTTCGCTTACCCTATCCACCTTTACAAATATTTCATATCTTTGCCTATCTTTAAATCTTTTCTGTCCCCCTCTTCCTTTCTGTTTGTATCCTTTTTGTCGCGTCTACTATTCTTGTTTCTTTTTGTGCATTTTTGTCTCTAAATTCACTTCTTGTCACGAATCTCTAGCAAATTAAAACATTATGAAATCAAAATTCTTAAAGCTAAAAGTTTAGGCCAGCCTTGCGCAGCCCGGCGTTCATGCGTTTCGCAGAAGGTATCTCGTTTAAATTAAGGTATCTGCGTCAATTGAAAGAATTTTTAAAAAAGTGTTACAGTGAATAAGTTGTTTAAAGTATGTGTAATTTTAAGTTTTTTTAAAATCTTTTATATTTGATGTTTTTAATGGTATTACCTATTTTTATTTGCTTTGTTAAAAGGTGTTTAGGTTAAGTCTTAAAATTTGTTTTTAACCAAGCCAGATCCGGTCCGCCCGGCCTTGCAATCGACCACTGCGATCAGTGCGGTGGTTGCACGGCCGGTCCCCGGACGGGTTCTGGGGCGGTATTATTTATTGGAATTTTGAATAAATCTGTTTTGATTGATTGATTTGATTGTGTCATCGAAAACTTTATTTATATTGTATACAGTGGTACTACTGACGTTTGGTCCATTGGGATGTCTAACATTACATTCATCAGCTGCTTATCTTATCGAACGAGCATCACGAGCACCAACGAGACGAACTATTTCAATTTTGTGCCTCAAATTCATTTGTTCCATAACAAATATCACTTATTTTTACAAATATTTAGCACACAAAACTTATTCACGCCTTAAATGACAGTTAATAATATTTTTTTATTGTTTCTACAATTGCCTTTTCAAGGCCAACTTAAGGCATAATAAAGAAAATAATAACTTCGCTTGCAAGTCTAGAACAACAAATCAGCAAAACTTTCTAAAAAAAAAATAATCATTTGATACTCATTATTTTCTGAAATCTCGGAAGTGGTTATAAAGGGTAAAAGACTATTCATCATTCACCAAAATTGAACCTCAAATTAAATATAATGAGGGATTACCCTACGTCACTGTTATAAATCTTATTAATTTTAATTAATCAGTAATATTATATATACTTTGTTGTCTGTTTTTGATGTTTATTCCATGACTTACTATGTCTGCAATAATAAATGCGTACTAATACCTCCATTTTTAAATTTATTTGCAAAAATTGTATTAATTAGTATGTTTTATGAAGTTTGTTACATACCCATTTAGGAGGGAGCCGAATATAATGATTTATTCAAGACTTTACGCAAAAAAAAATCGCTAATGCGATTACTTAAATTTTAGCCCCTAGAGAAATCGCGGTAGGTCATGATTTTAAAAAATAAAATATGACGTTTTGTCCAGTTTTTGCTGTTGTATCTTAAAAAAAAACCGGTCAAAATCGATTAATTAATACAACTTTTATGAGGGTGTTAAAGTTTGAAATAGGTCACACTGTATATGGTTATGTTTGGAAAAAAATGTGATTTTTATTATTTTATATTGAAGGTTACATATCTCGAAAACTTAAAAATTAGCTTAGAAGAAACTTGCTTAGTGTTGTGTGGGTACAACTATCTAAATGTTCTTCAGAAGGAGTTATTTATTAAACAAAAGTTTAACAAAAAGTGGTTTCGAATCTTAAGTTTAAATATACGAAGTGAATTGTTTGAAAACAGAAATATGACTGACCTCTTTTGCCTGCATTTCGGCGGTCTCTCGTATACATCTCGAGGGATGGGTAAATGAGCGTAATTTCGAAATTACGGTTGGCTATTGTAGTTGGCCATTACTGCCTCCAGCCTGTCAGCATTTTCGCCTTAAAGGTATAACCTTTGTTAGTTTTACGATCATGGTATTTCCGTGCTTAATTGTGGGAAAGTGCGCTACACTTAGAATGTAATGCCCTATCACATACACTTCTATTCTCAAGGTCCCAAACAATTTGTTTGCATAGCTGCGCCATCTATACTTCAATTTGTAGAAAAACTGTTTCTCGTCAAAGCTGAACTCATTTTTATATTCTAGTGAACGCATTTTATAGAATTCAAATATCTTTTAGTTGCCTAGAAAATGGTCTCGGGAGTTTGAAGTGCGACACACCGTATATCTCATTAGATAAACTGTAAACCTCGTGCTAATCCTATTGTAAAAATATCGTATTTAAAACATTATATTTAAAACATTAAATAATTTACAAACTGTGCTATTTAATATCATGTAACATTTATTAACACTGGACAAAAATGACCTGTCACATTATCCTGAGCTTTAGTATAATCTGAGATCGGATTAAATATAAGACTGAGGATTACAAGGGAAAACGTAAGTTAAAAAAGTGACCGGCCGTCAATGGGAACAAGATCACGTAAAAAATGAAAATCGGAGCAGCTAAGCCGGAAGAAGTCAGTTTTGTTTGGCATGGTTGTGACATGAAAGGGGAGATGGGCGCAAAATAATTATTTCAAATGTTAATTGAATTATTTATATAATTTCAGATTAGTTCTATGTTCATTTGCAGAACATATTTAGTCGATATTTTCTACTTTTTCAGCCAATGAAAGTTTGAATTGCACTCTCAAATAAATAAAGGTGGTAAAGTTTTTTTAAGAAAACGTTGTGGTATAAAATTAGTGACATTTTAACAGAGATTTTTAAAATTTAATTTCATGAGATTTTTTCTTCTTCAACGGTTCCAGAGGATTTCTAGTTTATTATCAATTAATAATTTTATTTCTTTATAAAACACGGAGACATTTTCGTCACATAATTAACAAAACCATGAAAAGGATCTAAGCCTTTTCCTGTACAGCACTTTCCCCTTTTTCTTTCTTTTAGCCCACAGACTCTTAAACATAGTCTTAGTGGCAGAATCATTTGTGCTGTCCTGCTATTTTATGATTTTTAGAAATTAATCAGAGCTTCTGAGGATGCGTCGTCTTTTTAACCAACCTCCAAGAGTTTTAAAAAGAATTAAGTTCACAATTCCTGCCCTGTGTTAGTTTTTATGTTTGTCCAATTTGTATGAAATGTTGTGTTTGAATACCCATAAAGTAAAAAAATATGTAAAACTGCAAAATAACGTGAAAAAACATGACATAAAAATATCATTAGATAGCAAACCATTCAAAATCGCGTTTATCAAAAATATGGAATGCCCTTTTTCATTGTTTTCAATGATATAGTTTTCCAATAATTATTCAATTTATTGATATAAGAACATTCTGACTTTACGTACTGTGCTCTTATTATTTTTATGGTTATTCTCTCATTGCTTTACTACCAGCTCCAAGCACCCTCCAAAATGGTGGGTAATGTCAAGGTCCAGCTTCCCACTTAATACATTGTGATTTGCTGATATACAACAGTACTGACTGACGTCGCTCTAGTTTGATTATTAAGCGTCCCTTATAATGCTTAAATGTTATAACTTTCTCTATCAATCTAGTACCATAAAATTGTGCATACAGAAAGAATAATAAAAAAAAATACATACTAGTTCAAAACCAGAACACAAATGAGATTACTATCTCTTAACTCACAGCAAATTTAAGAAACTATTATTAGTTTTTTGATAGATACAAATCCTAGTTTATAGTTTAGCTTCGCACCCCTAGGTTTAACCTTATTTTCCCAAGCTTTTTCGTAGTCCACTCTTCTTTATCTAAAGACAGACTTAAGCTAAGAAGCGTGTAACCCTGTTCTCCTCACTGTTTCTCTTTAATGTTTCCATTAATACTCTTGTGACTGACTGCTTGACCCAAAGCCATGAAACAATACAAATGAGAATATCCTAAACTCAGAATTTAAAAAGCATTTGGTATTAACATAACGTGTTTTAATTTTCGAGTTCAACAGACTATAGTAGCAAACAAAATGTCATCGATATCATAGAGGGCGCAAAATAGTAAAAGGAAAATGGCAGGTCCGGAAGAGGCCATTTGTTAAATCTTCATCAAGTGCATCAACATAAAAGCAAGAAAATTTCACTTGAAGTTAATGCATATTACTAAAGTTTGTACAATTTACTAAAAAATTAATTGGTGAGTGGTGGAGGTAAAAGGGGGCGCAAATATTCTTTTTCTAATAATAATTTTTACACACTATAGGGTATTACTGCTCAGCGGTAGTCTAAGTTAAGCTACCTACATCCAGTGTATAGTAAGCCAAACTTATATGATTTTAATTAACCATACATAGTATTGTAAAATATTTGAAGCAAAACCAATTATTTGAGAGTGAGCATTTGGAAAGCAAGAGAAGTATTGATGGATGTAACATTAACTCAAACACATAAAAAAATTGTATTACTAATATTTGCTCCAAAGATACATTTTGACACATGAAAATCACATTTATACTGCAAAAAATAACATTCAACGTCTGCCAGCATCACTTTGTATATATAATGCACATTTAAAATGCCACCTAATTTATGACTTGTGTGAGAAAGTCGTTTTTTTCCATTTAAAAGAGCTGGTACACGTAATATCCTATTTAGTCCGAAGAAGAATGTTCATTGCTAAGCTATAGTAGATTCTGTCGATTCTGGCTTACATTCAAGACCGCGTATGGATAGAAGGATTCATAAAAAATATCAATATATGTATTTCAATGCAGTATTATTATCAATTAAATGTGATTGCTCAGTATCAAAAATATTACTGATCACATTTGATGTTATACAATGATCTTATTGTGATCCCTTTTGTTTAATTTCTTCGTCGATGATATCACCAGTTTTATAGTAAACAGCAAATTTCTTTTGTTGATTGTTGACCTCTAGATTATTCGAGCAGTTGCGTCAACTTGTGATACTGAATTAATTCTATTTGTCCTAGAACGATAATTTGAATGGTATAGCACCAACTGCTGAATATAAACGTCAATAAATCCTGCAAAACTTGAAATCGTTAAGATCACTGCACCAATACAATCTGACTATAATATAAAAAATACTCCACTTCTGTTATAAAATGAAATTAGAAACTTATTAGGGAGTCCTTTTATAAAGCAGATTGAATTTTAACTTATAAACATATAAACAACATATTTTCAATCGAAAATACTTGGCTTTGTAAAGCATTTGTCTTCTGAAGTCTCCGTTTTAAAATGTTTTATTTTCGACTGATGCCCCCAGTTTTTGCAATTGCATCTTCTGCATAGTGACCACGTTATGTCAGACATAACAACTCTTGCTAAAATCGTCTAACAAGAACGTAAACTTAACGCTCTTAAACCTTAGCATATTCGCGCCGGTTTCCCCTACAATGTTAAGTGTTAGGAGAAGGTTTACATATTAGAGCGTGGTTTCACAGTTCGGTCCTTTTGGCGGCTTCACTCACAATGGACCCCATTGTGGCGGGCAGTGTCCTGGGCAGCGGCAGCTTTGGCGGCCGCACTTTACAGGCCCACCCTCTGAGCTGGAGAGATTTATGGGTCTCTCGCTGTTTGTTACCACGTCCCAACACTTATGGTGGTTGACAACGTACCCATCATCGTTATTTTGCGTAATTTTTCATCGCGTTTCTTATTGTTGCAACACTGAGGTACAATTTTATATGAAGCCGTTTACCAATACGATACAGCTTTAAGCGGATTTGAAGGTCCTAGAAAACAATAATTTAAAAAATGTTCTTTAGTCCATGGATTTTTGTAATTATGTTGAAAAAAAATGTATGAGTTGTTAATTTCTAAGCTAGAGGTAATAGGTCTGAGAAATAATGTGTTAAAAGTGGTTTAAAAGTTATATAAGCAACAGATCATAAAGAGTTAAATATAAAAAGTCAGTAACAAGTGAGTTACAGATAGAAGATAGCATTTCTCAGGAAATTATTCTTGATCCTATTCTATTTACTATTTATATAAATGACATTGTTAAGTGTGCAAGTAATTGTTAAATGAAAAATGTCCATGTTTTGCAGATGGTGACAACGTTGTATATAAGTGCAAATGATTTTAACCAAATATAAAAAACTACAAATAAATAATTAGCCGTACTAAATAAATGGTTGAGTGAAAATAGTTTAAGTCTTCAATGCAACAAATTTGTATGTTGAGATAAATAATTATTATTATAAGTTTGAGCAAAGTAAAGAAATGAAGTACTCTGGTATAGTAAATACGGCCAAAATTGAAACTGGTCAGTTTTAAAGCACAGGACCGTGCGCACTGAACTTGATATTTTGTCCTATATATTTGGCAATGATATCGAGATTCGAACGGTAGTTGAAACTGTGCAGGCGAGTCCGAGACTGGCAATGTAATCAGCCTGAATGAACCATCTACGACTGCACTGGTTTAAAGGTAATAAAACGGACAGGCCTACTAGCACAAAAAAACTCGTAAATCGTTACTTATCAGTCAACGTGGAAGTCTAACAACGTGCTGTCTATGTGCCAGTGCAGTGCATAAATACCTATTATAATATCAAGCGTAGGAGTTTAGTTAGTTACTGTTCATATTTACAAATATTTACTACTGTATAAAAGGTAAAATATTTTAATTATTTACTAATTTACCATGGCTTTCTGGAGACCATTTGAAACAGAGGATAATATAATAACGCCCGAAAATCCCGAAATAGTTGAACCGGTTATTGTAAAAAAGCCGAAATAAATTTAGAGTTTAAAAACCAAGATTTACAGGTACAAAGTAAACGTACTATTTTAAATATACATAAATGTTTGAAAAGCGAAAATCCTGAACAATGTGAGAAAGAAATAATACGACGTATTAACGAATTAACTAAAATATCAAAATCAACAATTTATCGGGTAATTCAAGAAGGCGATGTTATAGATCACAGCGCAAAGAGGAAACGGAAAAATACGAAATTAAAAAATATTGATGATGCCACTAGAGATGTAATACGGCGTATAATTTATAATATGTATGAAGAAAATATAGTTCCTACGTTAAAAATGATTCAAGAAAAATTGAGCGATTATCCTGATTATAATTATAGGTCTTTAGATACTCTACGAAATGTCTTATTAGAATGCGGTTTTAAACATAAAAAACTTGACAGTCGTATGGTAATTATGGAATCGCGACGTATAGTTTCACTTCGAGTAGATTATTTGGAAAAAATTAGAGAATATCGTAAACTAAACAGGCATATAGTGTATCTAGACGAGACGTGGTTGGACACGCATGATGTTGTTCAGTATGGTTGGGTAGATAGTTCGCACAATTGTGTTTTAAATACTCCGTGTTCTAGAGGAAAACGCGTTATTATACTTCATGCGGGAAGTGAAAATGGGTTTGTACCCAATGCGTTGCTCTTGTCGGCCAAAAAAATATCGCAGTCTACTGCAGACTATCACGAAGACATGACAGCCGATCTATTCGAAAAATGGTTTTCTCAACAGCTTCTACCAAATATTCCGCCAAATTCGGTAATTGTATTAGATAATGCTTCTTATCACTCGCGTATATTAAATAAAATACCAAATAACAGCACAAAAAAGGAAGACATTTTAAAATTCATGAGAAAAAAAAATATGGAAATTCCTGTAAAAGTTCCAATAAAACGCGAATTACTGAAAAGAATAAAAGAACAGAATTTCAAAAAGGAATATGTTATTGATAACTTATCCAATATACACGGTCATACACTTTTGCGGTCCATACTATTGCATATTTAATCCTATCGAGATGGTTTGGGGAACACTAAAAGTACGTTTACGAAAATGTAATAACTCTCCAACATTAAGCGCGATAGTAGTTGATCATATAAGGGAAGTAATAAATGACATTGACAATAATACTGATTTATGGAAAAATTGCGTTGGGCATGTAATTGGAGAAGAAAATCGATATCCAATATCCCCCTAGTGCGCCGATTTTAATTCAATTGGATAATGATTCTCCTCAGAAAGTGAAGATTCGGACGCGTCAATTAACATTTAACTTTTCTTCATTTTTTCATTCACTTTTTTATTGTTACATTTCGTGGAATATATTTTATTTAGTTGACAAGAAATTTTAATTTAAGTTACTTCATTCTAGAGAAATATTTTAATTTTGTTTTTATTTATGTTTTATATAAGTATACAAGTATTTATTTTTGTTTTCATATAATAATTCTTTGCTTTGTTCAAGAAACTTACGTTTTTATTTTAGAAGAAACTTAAATTTTTATTTTATTTTTGACTAAAATCGTTGCCCCTCGTTAATCTAACCTAACCCATCCCCTCCTGGCAAGATATGTTCATACCTTCTCATTGGTCCTTGCTGAGCAATAACATATTTCAATATAATATGGGTTAACTTTAAAACTAATACCAATAAATTTAAATATTTAGACTTTATATCTAAATCTGATATAATATCTCAAAAATATGTTATTGGCGAAATGAACCTAATAAACAAAAAATAATAAAAATGAATACAATTTTAACATTTTATTATGACAATCATTTCTATTTACAGTAGTCGGTTTGGATAATTTCTTAGAAAAAGAAAACCTCACATTCTCATTAAGTCGACGTTTCGACAAACTTTATTGCCTTCCTCAGGACTAATGAGGTATTTGGCTCTCTGTCAACACAATCATCATCGTCAAATCAATAAATAAAAATAACGTCACTTATACCAATAGGGTTCCTGTCTTCAATATTTATTCATAGGTGACACAACAATATTTTATTTTGAAAATTGGTTAATATGCGAATGCAGTGTAGATTAATATAAAGATCCATTTCTGTTAGTACGTTTACATTGGACACTGCATTCGCATATTAACCAATTTTCAAAATAAAATATTGTTGTGTCACCTATGAATAAATATTGAAGACAGGAACCCTATTGGTATAAGTGAAATTATTTTTATTTATTGATTTGACGATGATGATTGTGTTGACAGTGAGCCAAACACCTCATTAGTCCTGAGGAAGGCAATAAAGTTTGTCGAAACGTCGACTTAATAAGAATGTGAGGTTTTCTTTTTCTAAGAAATTATCCAAACCGACTACTGCACACGAGATTAACAAAATTTGTGGATACGAAACGCCTTAGTTTATTTCTATTTACCTCCGCCCATGTACAATAAAGATATACCGACTGTTTTTGCCGGCTTTTAGTTTTTATACGGTTTCAATTCCGGTCGTATATGCTTTAGTATAATAGATGAGAACTTAAAGTTTAAAAAACATTGTGACTATATATTAAACAAAATGTCACAAAAAAAGTTTATTTTATGAGAAAAATAGGTAACAGCTTAACGATAAGCACAGAAATCTTATCTGTTTTTGGTAAGGCATTTAAGTCTTCGATTTTGTATTATTTCTACAATATTAACACATAAACTTTCTTTGAAAAACGTAGTCTTGCAAGAATAAATTGCCAAAGATATTTAGATCGGATGTTCCAAGAGACAATTGGGGCCTGAATTGCAGTACTGGAGCTTTCCACCTTCAACCATACTTAGCCTGGAAATCTAGGAGATTGGTATGATATTCACTATTAATTTTTTTGATTCATTATTCTTTGTTCGCTAACGCAATTTTATAAACATAAAATTTTACCTAAATTTATATTTCAAATAACTTGACATTATAAAACTTATTTATTTATGTAATATATTTTATCATTCATTTTATAAAAAAAATTTAAATTTCCCTTACCAATAATTTCAGTCTCGTCTATAGCAGACTGGTTTTACGAGAAAAGGAGACAATTTAACTAATTATCAACTATAGATGGTGCCCAAATAATAGAAATTTTTCATTGTCTTCTTTTCTCGAACAAATCAAAAATTTGTCTTTTATGTTATACATTCAAAGAGGGTAAGTTTCACATCTCTTACAAATACTCCGAATCTACGATTCTTTGCTCCGGCTTAAACCAGATAGTCGTCCACATATGTTGCCTCAATTCTTTCCCAAAAATATATAATCAAGGAAAGGAGGTAACAACCAATGAAAAATATTTATCTATTTACATTTCTCCACAGATTACAACAATCCAATTACAGAGCAGTCCCGCAAAATTAGAAATAACATAAATTAACACCACACAGAAATTAGACAACCCCCAATTCCAGAAGCCAGGGCTTGTGCGGAAGGGGGTTACACATTGAAAAAACGCGGACATACAACCATTTCCTCCGACAGTGCCGGAGCCAGGATTCGAACCCAGTGGTGCGATGTCCGTGTGATTAATCGCGATTGCCATCTCGCGCCTTAACCCACTCGGCTATCGACCGACATACATAAATACCACATATAACGTATATAACAACACACATAATAACAATATAATGAATACTTGATAATAATCGCAGAAGTAGAAACAGAGAATTTGTACATTCGTGAATAGAAGTTATTTTAATGTTTTAGGGCTGGTGTGAACAATATTAATACTTGAACAAAAACTATCAAATGAATGGAATTTTAGATAATGGCGAAAAGTTCATAGCATTAATGCGGGCATTTGGTAAATAAAAAGTTGCGCGGTTACGTGTCGATGAAGTTGGACCTCGCCATCTGTCATAATCTAAAATACAGCCGATATTGAATGTAAGTTTTTGATGGTATCAAATTTATTATATATTCCTTATGTTTGTAATTCTGTAAGTATGTTTTATGCATATATCATTAAGTTTTATATTGTATTGTCTTTGTGTAGCAGAAGTTGCTAATAAAGTCTATCATCTATCTATATTTTAGCTGAAGGCCATACAAACATTTTCAGAGTAAAAAGATCTTATCCATTTGTTCTGATATTACACCCTCTGCAAATAACAGCTTGATTTAATGAACTTGCAAAAAACATTCTTATATATTATCATTTTCGGCGATACAAAAAATTGCTGTCAATAGCATCTTAGCTCCATAAAAGCCATGTTTAAGTAATATCTCGTTTTTTTGACAAAAAGTCTCCTCGTACTATTTTGGCACAGGGACTCGCTTTTTCGGAATATCCGGAACTTGAACCTGGGAGCCAAATATGACCAACAAAATTGCTACCAATGGTATTGTTGGAATTTTCAGGCCATCTGAAAACATGTATTGTACAACGGTTTATTGATATTGTTAGTAAGGCAATTTATAGCATCCTATGTATATAAACTATTTCTGAACCTGAAGTGCATTTTAGATAATATATTGTACTTTTTTTATAAAACTATCAATCCTTCTTATAATATTTATAGACTTTTGCGATTGAGGATATTAATGATATTGGTCTGTACTTTATTACTTCTGATTTATCGCCACTTTTGTACAACGGCTTAATAATCCCTATTTTAAATGCTTTGAGTCATATATCATTACTTATAATTAAAAAAAGATAAATAAATACATAAGTAAACGGTTTTGCTATTATTTTTTTAATTTCCCTGAGAATTGCTCTCTCTAAGAATCTCTGGGTAAAAATAAAAAAGAGTATATCTTACAACAATGTCACATCCAAAACAAACAGACAAGAAAAATGAAAAGGAGTGTTGATCACTAAAATTATATATGGTGTCTTAACATAAATCATTGGAAATATAGTAAATGTAAATAAATATAAAGACAGGTAAAAGGTTGGGCTTTTCATCAATAAAGGGATGTATGTTGTTATATGTTTACGCCTTCCAGTAAAAACCCTAAGTGCAGGTTCAAAAATTGCAACACAAATTGGCCTTGCTTCGCTTCTTATATATTTCATGATTATCTAGTATGGAGAAGGTATCAAACCCGTCAGGAAGCGCCATCTCTTAATCTACTGGAGAACTATTATTCTATTGCTTGTTTCTCTCTATAATATGCGATTAAACCTTCCTCTGTAAAAGGGCGGTCCGGTGCGCATAACAATATTATAAAACATATGTTTGCATGTCTAGATTATATACAGGGTGGGCCATTAATAAAGGCCATAGGTCAGGGGTAGATTCTTTGGGCCAAAATATGAATATATAACCAATATGCTTTAGTAAAATATTGCTGTGGAAAAAGATACACGGCGTCAAAGTTCAAATTATTTTTTCGTTTTCTTGCAATAACTCAACAGCCTCTTGACTGATCTTCACCAAATTTGCTAGAGGAGCTTTTTTTTATTCTAAGAAACAATAATATATGTATTACATCTCGTTAGATCATAGAGGACGCCGTAGGACCTGTATCTGATGATGAATTATTTTCATATTTTTTTTGACGAAACGTTGTGGTACTTCTGACCAGATAATTTGATGAGGGCATTATTTCCACGTATAAAAGTTACACTTGGTAGAACTTGATAACTCCAATCGTTTCCGAGGGAAGTGCCGTTAAAGATTTCAATAAGTTTTTGAATTACAAATTCAAATTTAATGAAACAAAGTTATTTATTGAAAAAAGTACAAAACGTAAGGGAAAACAAAATCGTAATAACAGCGTAAACTCATTCTCACTTTCTTATGAACCAATGAATTATTTTCATGGTATTGAGATAAATACACAAATCAAAAGATTGTCTAAAATAAGGATTTAATCTTAATACAAAAACCCCATTGCTGCAACTTAGAGTAAATATTCGATATGGTCTCCACCTACTTCTACGCCTTTTATAACGCTACTTCCCCAAAATTGCAATAGGAGGAATTATACGTTACAAAATCGTGCGGAACTTAACACCTATCTGTGTTAGAAAATGCCACGAACAAATATTCAAAAGAATTTACGCACGAGCCGGTTTGTTGGTTCTTTTATATGAAATCTAAAACAAGATATTGGTTAACTCAATATATAGTGGGTATTAACCAACGACACAATTTTCCGATGACCTTTTGAGCGCCACGTAGTTTAAATTAATATAAAAGACGGCTTATGACCAGGAAACTACGAAACTGAAATTCTTTTAAATTAACTTGTTTAAACTGACTAATTTCCCCCCAAATAGTATGTGGCTTTCAATGTGGTTAAAATAAAACAAGTTTATCAACTTAGCAAACAATAATTGTATTACAAAAAATGTTTGCCACAACTGAACGGCAGATATCGTTTAGTTACATAATCAAACGATAACCTATGTTAGGGTACCTAATCAACGTATGCGCGTTATGAAATTCTACCTGTACGCTGGAATAATAATAAAGATCTCCATTATTAAAGGCACATGAAAGTGTGGAATTTGTTGTTTTTCCAATGTTTTACAGTAGCGGTTAGATTATTACCCAAATATTAACTACCCCGATTATATTACTTGTAGATCAAAATTAATCTTTAATGCTTAAATATTTTTGTTGAAATAAATAAGCTATTGTACACTATGTTCGTAAAAAAAAATTGTAACCCTAAACGGCAATAATCATAAAAGTCATTAGATGGTATTTTTGGTAGAAGAAAGATGATGTTTTCTCATTGGGTACGAAAGAATAATAATAAAGAGTAGATCTGACCTCTAAGTTGTTGTTTACATCGGCGGCCAGTTGATTGACAGTCCGGTGTTCCTGCGGGTTGAGGGCGGCGGAGGAATTCAGCAGCCAGGAAAAAACGCTGCCGGTACTGATAAGCCGAACTAGGAGGAACGTTTAGCAGCTATCTACTATCTCTCTCAATTCCATTTATTGAATATTCAAAATTATTACGGGATTTTCAATGGCAAATGAAAACACCAAAATGGAAACACCTAAATATAATTCCCACAAGTAAGGATAAATTAATTAAATATAATTTATGCATACCTCTAGATGGTGTTGAGGCATTTTCAAATAAAACTCAATGCACGGCCTTGGAAGTGCAAATTTATGCTCCGTCAAAAAGACGACGATTTCGTATCTCAAACGAAATCAAACCAAATGGAAAAATCTTTTCAATCCGATAATAAATCGACTAGTGTTTAAACAAATATCAAAACAATCACTATTAAATTTTTCACAACTTCGGATTTGCACTGCCGGTATTACCTTTTTAAACCGTTGCCAAGCCACTCGCCTTTCTTTTCTTATCTCCTATGCTACTCGCTCAACGCGCATGGGTTAGTTGGAAATAATAATAGTGATAATACCGATGAAATAACTCAACCTATTTTTAGACCCTAACACTTTTCTAATTCTATTAATAAAAGATTTTCTTATATATTGAAAAATACATTTTCCTGTCTTCTAATAATAAAATTCGCTGCGTTTTGTATTTTGTCCCACAGCTCTTCTCTTGAATTGATAGTATTTGCATAGACTAAGGACTTCATATGTCCCCACACGTAGTAATACAAATGATTATAATCAGGAGTCCTTGGTGGCCAAGCAAACACACTTCCTCGACTGATCCATCTGCGTGGGAAAGTTTCATCAAGATAATTACTAACTTCAATGGAGGAATAAGGGGGACTCCATCTTGCATGAACCACATTCTGTTCCGTATGTCTAGCATGAAAGCACGTAATATATCAGCAAAAGTATTTTGAAGGAAAAACAGATGAGTCCATTTAAATATAGAAGAACAAATGGTAAAAATAATTGATCGCCGATGATACCACACCAAACATTAATCTTAAATTCTTGCTGAAAATGCCTTTCTTTAAGGGCTTGAAGATTTCTTACTTCCCAGTAATGGGTATTTCTCCAGTTAAAAACGCCTCGGCGAGTAAAAGTTGCTTCGTGGGTAAATAAAGTGTTCTTAACAAAATTTCAACCCCTGTTGTGTTTATTTAGAACAAATTGACAAAATTGTAGCCTTTGTGGAACATCTCTTCGAAGTAAGTTTTCTACAGGAGTGAGATTATATGGGTAGAAACTCCCTTTACGTAAGACTCATAGGATAGATTGTTTACTCACCCCTGTTGCCGCTGCTAAACGACTTGAGCTGACTTGAGAATCTTCATCCGCACGATCTAAAATGTCTAGTTCTTGATCTGGAGTAATTCGTTTCGGACATCGTTTTTATTTCGAAATGAACCCGTTTCTCCCAAACGACGAAACAGATCTTTGAAAATATTATGATCTGATTTGTTCTATTTGGATATTGCAATGAGTATCTCCTCGCTGCAGTACATCCGCTAAAATTATTTTGTTTGTAAACACATATCATATCCTTCATTTGCCTATTTGAAAAATTATTATATCTACGCATTGTAAATAAAGAAGTTAAAGAAATTGTGACGCCTCTTCGTCTTTTTTGCAACTTCTACTTTGAAACTAGTGCAAGCGGTTTTTGCCTCGAGCGCCAGTTTCTGATTTTAAGTGTAGAAACACCACTTTCTCTATTAGCGGTATAATAGAGGCCCCAAATAGAATCAGTGAAGACGGTTTATTACCAGGGGTCGAAACGTAGGCCGTCTTTCTCAAGGAATAGACAGCTGTAAAGATTTTTATATTTGAGACACTTTTACTTTTCAAGACAGTCTAACTTAGAGGAGTGACTCAAAATAAGACACACAAAACGTTTTAATGATATATTGCAACTATGTACATGTCAAGAAGGAAAATCTTAAGACATATGATGTAGAGATATATTTACAACTTCTGGTACATTTATCTACATAAAACTAATTTATACAGGTAGTTGATATTCGTGAAAATGAAAAGAGATTTTTAATTACCCAAGTTTTGTAACCCTAATGTTATGCAAAATTTCTATTCTTACTCTCTGACTAAATTTACTCCAAAATGAAATTAAGTAAGTATACGCGGCATATACAGGGCAAACGGAAAAGTGAAAGCAAAATAACAAGTATGACTAGCAAAGCAAAACGGTGGCTCGACACGTTCAAATTGTGAGTAATTTAGGACTGACTCCACGACAGACAGACAAGTTACTAAATCTCTATAGATTTTAACAAAATGAATTAATCTAGAATATTTCGGAAAAGCTAGAGTTTACTACTTGACGTTGCGAACCTGGTTATCGGATTTTCAACTGAATGAAACAAATCGGTATGGCTCAGTTGGAGTGTCCCACTTAAAGGTAGCGTCCCCTAAAGAGCCTCAAAGAAAATAAACTACTAATCAAACAGTTTCGGACATCAAGTTTGTCAGGAATTAATTGGTCTTTGTTATTTGCGATCGTGAATGCAAAATGACTTATTTCATTAACGGTGTATTTTTTCGGGCAGAGTGACAATGCGACTCTGGTGGAGTGTCCCACTTAAAGGCAGCGTCCCCGACTGAGGATTTCGCAGTCACTTAGTTAATTTGCAAAAATGAAGTTTTGAAAAAAAATTACTACAAATCGCTGAAGGCGCAAATTATTGCAATGTAACAAAGACAAATTAACGGTATTCAAATGGTTACGGCAAATATTCAAATAGTCCAAAATTACCACAAATTGGATATGACTTTAAAATAGTAAAACCCTACCAAAAGTCGACTGGTCAAGTCGAGCGCGGAAAACCAAAGAGAACCTTCGCAGGAGGCCAATTCAGGATCTCCCCGTGTTGAGCTAGAAATCAGAACGTTTAACGCAGAATGCGCGGGCACATCTCAGCCAAGTAGTCTTCAGTCGACGGCGAGGCAAAATGTTTATAACTAGTAGCGTTAATTGATATAAATAATAATTTTCTGGTAATTTAGATGTTCGGAATCCCTTGCAAATAACTTACTTATATTATTTCGGAAAAAGAATGAATTTAATAGTCCCAGTATTAATAATTATTAATCTAAATAATTTATTATTAATTCGTTCCCTAAATGAAATTTTGAACCTGACTTTCCCTTGAAATACTTTACTTCAAACAAAATACGGATATTTTAATTATGAAAGTTTACCGGGTGTGTGCTTAAAAAGAAATAGAATTTTGGTTTTTAAGAAAATTAAAATAAAAGTAATAGTGCTATTTTCTATCCGAAAATAGCTTCATTACAAAATTAGCTCGAGGAACACAAGAACAAAATAAAATGATTAAATGACGTAAATGACAGAACTAAAACGTAACCAAAGCACACTTTTCAATAAATACACTGTGTTTCATTAAATTTGAATTTGTCTTTGAAAAAGTTATTGAAATGTTTAACGGCACTTTTCTTGAAAATGGTTGGAGTAATCCAGTTCTACCAAGTGGACCTTTTATACGTACCACAACGTTTCGTTAAAAAAAATATGAAAAAAATTCTTCATCAGATACAGGTCCTTCGACGACCCCTATGACCTAACGTGATGTAATATATAAATTATTGTTCCTTAGAATAAAAAAGTTCCTCTAGCAAATTTAGCGAAGATCAGTCAAGAGGCTGTTGAGTTATTGCAAAAAAACGAAAAAATAATTTGAACTTTGACACCCTGTATCTTTTTCCACAGCAACATTTTACTAAAGCATATTTGGTTATATCCTCATATTTTGGCCCAAAGAATCTATGGCCTATTATTAATAGTCCACCCTGTATATTTCAAAATTTAATTTTATTGACGAAGAATATACAAAATTCAAAAAACCTTATATTGTTAGACAGAGAATTAAAAACCCTTTCAAATGAGCTATCATACTCACCCTTGCTTACAGGGGTGGCTGTCACTCTAAAGGGGTTGAAGGGAGAGGTATAAAATTATGCTCAAAAATGTCATTTTAGAATTATAATTGACGTGTTTTAGGATTTTATTAAATAAAAAAAAAATTAAATAAATTGTTAGTTACGCAGATAATGAATTTATCTGTTACTTATAGATCTCACTGTATTTTAAGCAAAAATCTAGAAAAATCATAGTTTGCTTGTGCAAGGAACTGATTATTCGCGATTTCAGAAAGTGCGAATAAAGAAAAAATGACAAAACCAATTCCAGGCGAATAAACCTCACCTGACTTTCCATCTCTCAAAAATATTCCCTAAACTGAAGACAAAGTGTGCACCTGGACCATTCCAAGTTGTCCCGACGGCGATCTGCAGGTTGCATTTCACTCCAACTCGTTTAATAAAACGGCATTGATCTTCGTCCGTGCCGTATTAATCACCGCGAGTACCGCTGGGCCGCCCGCAGCTCAATTAGACAGGTATACTGGCCCACACAAGTCGCCATTGTCACTTACAATTATTATCCGGAAAGGGAAGCCATTCCGCCAACGGTTTTGATAGTCAGATTATTACCTAATTTTATTTAGGAGTTTTCAGATGGGGCCCAAACGATAAATCGTAAAAAAATTTCTTCCTGCCATCCGGCACTTATGAGCCCTTAAGGCCCAGTTTCAAAACTGTTTTTATGAGCATTACATTTGCGTCCAACTAGAGCTAACAATGCAACATTTATTAATTCAACTGCATCCTTCGTTTTTTCATTCTGTCTAATTTTTGATTTTCAAATAGTATTTTTATTTTATTTAAATTGGAAATTGTTATTTGGAGTGTCACTCTTTAAGATAAGAGTATTTCTGATTTTCTAGAACAAAAAATATTGCACTCTACAAGTCTGCATAAATAATATAAATAAACCAACTACGGGATCAGGCACAATTTTAAAGTATTTTAGCCCCTTTGGTAATTTTATCATTGAAAAAAGTCCCGATGTATCTGAAAAGTTATGTTAAAAATGATGATTTTAAGATATCGCATATTTGTTACTGGCGTGAGAAATAAAATCTAAAAACTATTTCAATTATTTATTTTCATTATACAATATATGATGCTAAAGACTTAATATGTTATTACCAGAACGTTCGGAGGCTTAACACGAAAGTTTCGGACTTTTGTTATGTGTTAGTGAAAGTGAATTTGATATAATGCTCTAAGCGAAACATGGCTTCACAGTGACGTTTTCAGTAGTGAACTATTTCCTGATATTTATGAGATACATAGAGAGGACCGTTACAATCTACGAAACAACAACGTGGAGGAGGTGTCTTATTGGCGGTTAAAAATATTATTCAATCGGAAGTTTTGGATGTTTCTTTCTTTGATTTGAATTTTCCATCCATCGATATGCTGGCTGTTAAATGTTATTTAAATTATAAGCTATTTTATATTATAATATAAATATATATTTTTCTATACATACCTCCTTCGACAACGATTGAAGACTGATTGACTGATTGCAAACAACTAATGTTGTTATAGTTGGCGATCTTAATGTTCCTAATTCCTAAGGTAATGCGAGACAATGCACTATTAATAAAGGAAGATTTGTATCATCCGTCTCTAATACTTAGTTTTCATATGATTAGTTCAAATGAACCAATATTCTCACCTAACCTGAATCAGAGAACATATAATTTTAGGAAGGCTGACTTTATGTCCTTGTGTAATGCCTTACTTGAGCCAGACTGGTCATTCTTAAATGAAATTAATGGCGTAGAATTAGCTGTACACGAGTTCTATGAAAAGCTTTATACCATCTTTGATGAGAACATCCCAGTGTACAAGATGCACAAGCGTAAGTATCCACCCTAGTATGACTCAAATATCATAAAGAGTATAAAGAAAAAAGTCAGAGTTTTTGAGAAGTATAAGAAAACCCGTAGTGACAGTATACTACAAGAATTTCGAAGACTTCGATTGCTGGTGCAGGAACAAATAGCTACTGCGTATAATAAGCACATCGAGAATATTCAATTATCAATTTCTTACGACCCACATTTCTTCTGGTTATACTGTCATTTAAGGAGAGGAACTTCAAGAATTCCTGGAAAAATGACATATGAAAGTAATACTTATGATAAACCACAAGATATTGTGAATATTTTTGGCAAGTTTTTTAAAAGTGTCTATTCATTACCTACAGGTGATATAAATAAATAAAATAAATAAACGCCACAGAAATTAGACAACCCCCAATTCCAGAAGCCAGTCCGGAGCCAGGATTCGAACCCGGTGGTGTGATGTCCGTGTGATAAATCGTGATTGCCACCTCGCGCTTTAACCCACTCGGCTATCAACCAAATGATGATGTAAATGTTAATTGTGATTATTATGAAAATATTAGTTTTAAGAATATTTCTGAAGGCAAAGTGATGCTAGCTATGAGAAAGTTAAAAAACAAGATGACCTCGGGTCCTGATAACATACCATCTTTTATGGTTAAAGATTGCGCAGGTGTTTTATCTGTACCCTTATGTATAATATTCAATCTTGTGTTAAAAACAAGATTGTTTCCTATCCGCTGGAAGGTGGCTAAAGTTTGTCCTGTATTTAAGAATGGCGAGAGGGCAGTTATCGAAAATTACAGGGCCATATCCATTCTCTCAAACTTTTCAAAAATCCTTGAAATTACTCTGTATGATCGCATATACTTATCTGTTCATAATCAGATATCAACTCATCAACACAGATTTATGAGTAACAGATCAACCGTTACTAATTTAGCTGTTTTTACTTAATATACCTCAAATATTTTGGATAGAAGGGACAAATGGACGTCGTTTATACAGACTTTCCAAAGGCTTTTGATAGAATAGATCATGATGCCTTGCTGAATAAACTAACAAAATTTGACTTTCAATCCCAAGCCATTGAATTTCTTAGATCCTACTTATGTAAGAGACAGCAATATGTCGCGTACAATGGTTTCGAGTCCTCTTATTACGTTGTTACCTCTGATGTTCCGCAAGGGTCCAACCTGGACTCTCTACTATTTCTCTTATTTACCAATGACTTAGATGATGTAATTGACTACTCTAAACTTTTCTATGCTGATGATTCAAAGATATTTTCTGCTATAACTTGCATTGATGATTGTAGGAAGTTGCAAAATGAACTGGATCATATTCAGTGTAGGTGTAGAGAATAGTATATTCTGTAATAAGTTGAATAATTTAATGCAACATCTCGGTTTTAGATATGTCCAAAATACCTTGTAAGCTCTAGAATATAAAACACAAATTACCTTATATATACGCATACTGTACAGTCTTAGATTTATTTTTAGTTCTCTGTATTACATTGTCCTGTAAATGGGTTTCTCTGTTAGACAATAAAGCTATTATTTATTTATTCATTTATTTATTATTTATATAACCTGTTAAAAAGTATAGGACTACCTAAATAGTACTATGACAGGTGTAGTGATATGAATTTCCACTCAATAATTTCAGTTGTTTGCAAAGTAGTTACATTTAATTTAAAAAATTATGTCAATCTTTGTATTTCCTAAATTGAAATTTAACTATTTCGCATATATTTGAAATTATTGAATGCAAATTTATAGCACTACTCTTGTCATAGTTCTACTTAGGTAGTCTTATAGTTTGTTTGCAATACGTGTTTTAGAATAAGAACATTAAATATTTCCCTTTGGGACCTCTCTCTCTCTCTCTCTTGGATATGGCGATATTTATTCATACTACCACTGGCGCATCGATTAAGTCCCACAATTTACGATAATATAAGGATTAGCGTCCTCGAGGTCCTGCGGACGGGCTCGTGCCCATCACACATTCCTCTCATCTTTTCATTAAAATATGCTGATCCATACGTATCATATGATTCAAGAGCTATGTGCTCCTTTCATGGGAATTTATCGGTCCTTAATTGTTTTCAGGCGCTAACTCACATTTAATACACAAACTTTTTTATTCGACTCTAATCAACCGACGGGAAATTATTGTTCCATGGGCGTTCAATATATAAATCAGTTGAAAATGTTCAAAAATAATAAATATTTGAAATTAGTAAAATAATTTTTCATTTCAAATTATTATTCATTACAGTTGAGTTAATTACATATTGCCGAAGAATAGGACAATCCCAGGTAGCCATTACTTATTTTTAATATTTATTTAACGTCGGCCTATTTCCGCTATTGAGGCCTAACACCGATGCCTGTAGACCAGCTACTCCCAACCAGAAATCTGCTCTTTCGTAACGTAGGGATACTTTACATACCATCTCTTGCACAACCCTCGCCTAAGATTGCAAGCTTCCGCGTATACACTGATGTACAAGCAGCTAGAAGATGTAAGGTGAGGACGCGCTCTTCCTTGTGAACACGAGGGACACTTCGGGAATATAAAAAATAATAATCTGGAACGTGATTTGAAGCTATTGAATTGCCTCGTGCACTTTCTGTGGTTGTTAAAGTTAAAAAACACTTTTTGGCATTTTATTCAGGGTCCTATGCTACATCCTGTATGTGACTCTTTGAAACTTCTTTATCACTGGTTTAGAGTTACAGTTGTTCAAAAACACTCTTTACAAGATTTCACTATTTTGACCAGAGTCAAAAGTTACATCTTGTATATTACTTTTTAAAAAGTTCTTGAAATTGTAATACTTTTGATTAGAACGAAATGAAAAGCGTATATTTAAATATTTTAACAAAATTTAAAACGAAATTTAAGAGTAAATATTTGATTTAACAAAGCTGCAAATAGATAACTATTCGACAACCAGAAATTTGTTCATAGAATAAAATAAAGCTGAAAATATTGTCTGAAAGTTATTTATGGCATTCTAAGAATATTCTTTCCTATTATTTGGGTTTTCTACATGTATTATTATCCTCTTCAAAAACAAATCGTTGAATCTACAAAATAATAGAATTATTGGAAAAAAGCCTCTGCGCCCGTGACGTTTACGTCAGAGGAACAGTCAGAGGTTATATTTTACAAACAATATAAATCAGAATATACACAGAAATAATATATTTTGCTGACGTTTCGGAAAGTAGTCTCTTTCCGTTTTCAAACCTTTTTTTGGAAGAACTCTTATTTTGCTGTGTATGTCAAATACACAGAAATAAACAGAATCTTAAAGCTTAAACCGAGAAAATGTAGGTTATACTGAAAAAATTCACTGTGTGGGAAAATATTCGCCACGGCGACGATAGGGTGCGTTTTACTTGACTCTAACAAGGAAGCAATAACAATAACTCAGTTACAGGAAAATAAACACTGCCTAAAATAGGGATGCTAACCTAGCTAGGCAGAAGGTCCTTATTGATAACCCACAGACACCAGTATAATAATTTATTAGGGAACACTACTTAGGTTATACACGCGAAGATATATAGCACTTAATAGATCACCAGAAACTGACTTGCTGAAGTATTAATCTCGGCCTTATATAGGTCCGATATTGTTTCATTTAGACGGGGACAGTGCCTCGCCGAAACGATTTCCTCGATTTTTTTGCTTTCGTTTGCCGTGCCCCGTCCATTCTTTGGACTAAGAAGCGATTCTCGCATAGAAAAAGAAATATTTTTAAACTGAAACTTGAAATGAATGAAAAGTGGGCATCGACAAGGAACATCTTCTGAAGAAAGAATTAGGTCTGTATCTGAAACGGCTATTGAATTATTTGGAGTTAACTGCCAGACATAAAATTCTGATTTTGAAATTATTCGGTAAGATATCACGTTAATTCGAATGTTTGAATGCAAATATCGATAAATCCAGTTTATTTGGGAGTTATCGAAGGTTTGCGAATTAATTCAGAATTTGATTGGAAAAATGTAATTTTTTTATTTAAATATCTGAATATTTTATTGTGTGCATTACTCGATTGTTGTGTGATGGTAGAACAGTAGTTGTGACTAAACTCCGCTCGATGTTAATATAAATAAGAAAATTAAAATCCGATACACTGAAAGTAACTTACAGCGTACTTTTTATAAATTGCATTAACTTTATTATATTTGCTGACCATGATAGATCATATCATATTTTGAAAATATCTAACTTGATTTCATATACATAGAAGTTGAAAGATTTTGTGTATAACATCCTATATGTTATAAATCCAACTATAGTAAACTTGAAGATTTAGGCTAATTTCAATTTTAAATCATACAATTAACTAGGTAACCAGTTATATCTTTACATGTCCTTTAAGTAGGATCAGTCTTTCGGTTGGTGTTTGTTGCAATCGAAGCAATAGCGTTTTGATGGTAATATGCAATTTATACTTAACGCGCCAGGCTTGTAACTTGTAATTTAGCGCTCGGCGAGGCACATAGCCCGGAGAGTAGCTGTTGGTTGCAGTCTGGTCACGTTCCTTATAGTAAAATAAGGATTTCATAGAGAAGTTTGCATCTAAACATATTATGTTTTAATATTCCGTCCTCTAAAAGCACATTTGAACTAAACTAAATATAATAAAGTTTTTTTCATTTCTACTGCTAAGATGCTTCATACTCTCATAAGGGCTAAACTGAATAATATTGGTAATCAATAAAATACTCGTCACACAATCAAAACATCAATCAATCTACTAATCAGTTTAAAAAGAACTTGACGCTTCATTTTAAATCAACTTTGTATGATGCATTTTCATGGGCCGTTATTCTGGATGGTGCAGCAATACATATCAGGGTTAATTTTGTTTCATTTAAAATGGAGGAATGAGTATGGCTGCTAATTTTTTGTACTTTGCAAGAACATGTAGGAAAGTGAAGCTATCTTAACGTTCCTTTCTGGCATGAAACTTTTTTTGTTGCAGTTATGCATCATACCGAACCTCAAATATCTCTTGGGGCAAGTTCTATTAAGTGTTTTATTGTGTAATTTTCTAAGGGTTATTTTGATGCATCCTTAGGGATCCAAGTTTCCCTCGTAAGAAGGTCCTTCTTTTTATCTTCTGTTCTTCGAGTCCTCGATGACAAACTATATCCTCAAGGAGATAAGATAAAGACAATTTTGGCCAATGGAAGTTGAATATAGTTGATATTTTGTTGGTGTATGAACATGGAGATTGAAGAAGGCTTAAAAATGTTTCAATACATGGTTTGAGTCTAGGAACTAGAGAAGTTGACTGAGCTGTTGTCATCACTTCAAGCAACAATTAATGCACGGGCTTGCAATTTCTTCATATCATAATTCGATATTACAATATGTTTTTAGCCTTTTAAAATGTTTGTTATTTCTTGATACAATTTGCATTTATTTTGTTGCCCGAAAAGAACTTTACGTAAATTAGCAAAACTATGAACTAAATTATTTAAAAACTATATCTACCTACAATGCATTATTTTCAACTGAAGCATTTTTTGGGGTAATAGACTCAATTTTGTTTAGGTACTCTGTATAAGCCACCAGATGCTAATTTTTTAGATCAATTGGAAAATATTTTAATTAACCTTATACCTGAGTTTGATCTGGTTGTTTTTGGTATTGATATTAACATCGTTGTCTCCGATAATAATTATTATCATACTTTACACTTATAGAATTGGTTAAATAAATACAATCTTATTCAAATAGTTTCGCAACCTATACGTACAACAGAGAGGTCTAATAAAATTATAGATGTTATAGTCACATCTAGTAATGAGCTTACTCGTGATACTGACGTTATTGGTTTTAACTACATGCATTATTACACACCCAATATGGCGACTAGTACAATGGATTTTAATTTAATAGCAATTTGCCTAATTTCATATATTATGAGCAATAGAGACATAATTAACAACAGACGATAAATATCTTTCGTCCGAGTACCGACATCCTCTGTTTTATGTACTGGGTAGTTTTAGGGGATGGCTGTTCATATATTACTCCCTTAGCTTGATTATTTTCACTTAGTTTTTAATATTCTGCGAAAAATAAATTCTCACACACATAGACATAAGAGAAATATTATTAATCACATTCCAATAAACCGAACCGTTATTGTGCAATTTTATGTTTATAACTGAATAAGTATTTTATTAATAAATAATAAATCCTTTTACACATCAGGTATGCTTTGATATTTTCCGAAACAATCAACTTTATACGATCAAATTAATGACATCTACCTTAATTTATCGTTTTCCTTTCACTGTAGTTGTAATATTTTGCAATATTTCAGTTTAATTATTAATTAAAATACTACCAAAATGTGAATGCATCTTCCAAGCACTGTAAAAGTTGTACATACAAAAGTAAAAATGAAACATTTTACCAAAAGTACCCAAAGATAAGTATAAACGTTTAGGGAGGGTACTAATAACAACTTATTGCAGAGGTACTTATTAAAATATTTTACTGTACGTTTGAACATAAAATAATTATAAAATATAGGCCTAACAATTTTGTTTCTGAAAATTCCACACCAACGCTAACAGCTTTTCTTCCTAATTTTTTAACTTGTTTTACCAATCTTTATCTGTTGTGCTTGTTTTCCCACGACCTTGGATTTTTCCTATTAGAGACTCCTGCCGTAGAAAAGAATGATTCCATCAGTCCATAATATTTTAGTAAAAAAGTCGGGATTTTCATTCAACTTTCGAATCATCTGGCAGCAAAAGTCCAGCCTTTTCTTATGAGCCTCTATTTAAACTTGACCTGTAGTTATTATATTTTAACGTACGTTGGCTTTTGGAATAACTTTTACCTAATTGATCGGCTGCATTATTTTATACTACATTTCGGAATTTTCTAAAAAATAATAATAATAAATGGGCTTTATTCACTTCTTATTCAATATTTTGTTAACAAAAATATGTTAAATTGATCAATAATATTAAATATATTAATAAGTAAGGTACATAGAGGAATAAAAATGTAAATTAAACAAGTGAAGGGCGAAGTTTCAGCTTAGAGCTCTTTTTCAACTTAACTTCAAAAATTACCTTAATAAATATAAAATGTAGTCTATAACTAGTTTAAAAGTACAGGAAAAAACAAGATAAATGAATTTTAATGCATTGCATTTCTAGAGCACATAATAAAAGCTATTGCCTTATTTAGTTGGTTGCCATATACAAAATTAGAATTGAGTGTCTCTCATGAGTTGTTTTAATTTCTTTTTGGAATTGATTATTGACGTATTCTTTATGACCAGTGGAAGTTTATTATACTGTTTGGGAGCGAGATATGAAAAACAACGTGCAATGATTGTGATTCGGTATTAATAAAATATGTTTATTTCGTGATGATCAATCTAAATTAAAGTTACTCAACTTGATCAATTTATTATACAGGGTGTCTCACCGGGAACTGAATCGATCGATATAGAGAAAAGTACGCATCAGAAAATTTTGAAAATTTAGATAGGTATGGCCAATCCAACTAAAATAATTACAAGCAGCTGACACTTCCGCTTATACCGGAAGTCGATACCAACTTGCTTATTTCAAATGGAATACCCTATATATTTTAGGGTTTTCGAAAAGAGCATAAAATTATGAGTCGAAAATATGTAGCATATCCTATACCTAAACCTAGCCGTTTCAGAGATATTTGACATTTTATAGAAAATTTGACAAGTGCAAAGGTTTGCAAGAACCATTATAACTCTCTTCGTGTAATAATATCATACCAAGTGTTCCGTTTTTCGCGTTACATTTTGCCAACTTCAAACCGCGAAAACTTGTTTAGGTCAAATGGAACACCCTGTATTTTTTACGTCAAGTTGTATAAAATTGAATTCCCTTTTTTCTGATATCAGAATTGTGGGGGTTAAAGTTACAACTTTTTGAAATATTTGCGATTTTATTAGAAATTCATGAATTGTTGTAATCATTTCATCAAAATAGCCATGATTAGAAACAATCAGTCATTATCTTATGTCAAAAAATATCAGCACGTTTAAATTATACCAACAAAAACTTTTTAAATCTGTTTATTATTTATGGAGAATGTGATAAAGTACTATCAAGAACTTGCAGCACATTTGCTACTCGATATCCAAAAAAACGCAAAATAACACTAACACTGTAACATGCGTATTAATCGAATTGAAGATATGGCATGAACTAAAATAGCAGCGATAAGATCAATTTAAAATATGATTTCATTTTAATTTAATAATTGCTCAAAATTCCACCCTCGAACCTCGACACATTTTTCGCACCTTCGGATTAGTTCCTCATGGGCAGCTCTTCTAACTGAATCCCGTGATATGTTTGGAAATGCATTTCTTACTCTTTGCATACAATATTCAATGGTTGTTAATGAGCTCTCATAAACTTTATTTTTAATATTTCCCCAAATAAAATAATCCAGAATTGATAAATCGAGCGAGCGAGGAGGCCATAAGAAAGGTCCATTATTGGCAATCCATTGATCATAAAAAGTTTCTTGTAAATAATTATTAATTAAATATGCGTTATGTGGGGGAGCACCGTCGTGCTGATAAAAAATGTTTCTAATGTTCGGCGAGAGGTAAATTTTCTAAATAGTTATTATTCAAATTTTGTAAGATAATATCTTTCACCTAACAAAAGAATTTAATTTACCGTTTAAATTTTCCTGATAAAATTGTAATGCCACCTCTCTATCGTTTCTTATGGCACAGTAAACATTGAACTGCCAACTTTCCTATAAGTTTCGCTCTTTGAACATATGAGGGTTTGAGTCACTTCAATAATGCGAATTGTGTCTATTGAAACGTCCATTTTTAGTAAATTTTGCTTCATCTGTCCGTATAATATTTCCCAAATAAGAATCGTGACCCTTAGACCTTATTAGAATAAACTCACAAAAATTCTGTTTTCTTATGAAATCTGTTTTTTTTAGTCCTTGAACCATATGGAATGAAAACGGGTGAAACTTATGTTTTAATAAGATTCTGTGAATTGAATCCTTGCATAGTCCCGATTCCAGAGCAGCTTGTCTTAATGACATTCTTGGAAATGCATGAAAATATCCCAGAATGACTATTTCAATGTTTTCGTCATCAACAATAGGCTTTCTTCTTTACATTTTTGCCTCGACAGAGCCATAATTTTTAAAATTTTGGTGACGGTTTCCGTTTTTGTGGATATCGAGTAGCAAATGTGCTGCAAGTTCTTGATATTACTTTATTACATTCTCCATAAATAATAAACAAATTTAAAGGTCTTCGTGGGTGTAATTTAAACGTGCTGGCATTTTTTGACATAAGATAATGACTGATTGTTTCTAATCATGGCTATTTTGATGAAATGATTATAACAATTCATGAATTTCTAATAAAATCGCAAATATTTCAAAAAGTTGTAACTTTAACCCCCACAATGCTAGTATCAGAAAAAATTAATTCAATTTTACACAACTTGACGTAAAATAATACAGGCTGTTCCATTTGACCTAAACAAGTTTTCGCGGTTTGAAGTTGACAAAATGTAACGTATGATATTATTGAATTTATTTCAGTTGTAGAATGTAGTTCTCCTTGTGTTCTTTTTATGTGACAAGAAGCAAATGAGGATCTTTTACACGGAGAAAGTTATAACGGTTCTTGCAAACCATTGCACCTGTCAAATTTTCTATAAAATGTCAAATATCTCTGAAAGGGCTAGGTTTAGGTATAGGACATGCTACATATTTTCGACTCAGAATTTTATGCTCTTTTCGAAAACCCTAAAATATATGGGGTGCTAGATTTGAAATAAGCAAGTTGGTATCGAGTTCCGGTATAAGCGGAAGTGTTAGCTGCTTGTAATTATTTTAGTTGGATTGGCCACACCGACATTAGTAATAATCAAAATTTTCTGATGCATACTTTTCTCTATATCGATCGATTCAGTTCCCGATGAGATACCCTGTAGAGATAAGTAGGTTTATTAGATATTAGCAGCTTGTGGGTGAAACACAAAAAATTGTATTTATGCATATCATTGATTTTCATCCAGCCAGCATCTTAGAATTTGTGACTTATATGTTCAAACTTCCTGATACTATAGAAGAAGCATATGCAAGAATTCTGCATCCTTTGAAGTCTATTTCTGTCTATTTTCAACAAGTGTGAGCCGAGTCCTACCTCACAATATAACGTCTTTGAAAAAATTAGGGCCTCGCACAGTTTTAATTTTAGGTTTTGACTAATAATATTTCTTTGTGGATATAGTAGTTTCAGAATGTTGTAGGAAGTTTTTAACACTTGAATAATATGTTTTGTAAACCATAAATCTAAATAAAACGACACACCTAAATTTTTGCATTCGACAACTATTTGCAGAACATTGTCACCTAATGAAATTGTTAATAAATTATGTTCATGAGCCTTTTCTTTTTGGGTTCAAATAGTATGATTTGTGATTTATTTGGATTTAATTTCACGTTGTGTTCAAGTGATATTTGTAGGAGGTAATTTAAGTCTTCATTAATTCTATTGTTTGCAGTGAATAGATTGTCAGTAGTAAAATTTTGATATATCTATGTGACGTCAGCATAGTGATGAAGAGTGCAGGTGGTAACTACTGAATTAAAGTCTAAAATATAAATTGTAAATAGCAAGGGGCCAAGGATGGACCCTTGTGGCACACGAAACTTGACAGCATGGGAATTGGATACATTGGACTTTAAGTGTACCCTTTGGGTTCTGTTCTTCGAAACCAAAGAACACAAGTTTCTTACCGAGTATTTTATGGTCCAATGTATCAAATGCCTTCATAAAATCTAACAATATTAGGCATGTTAATTCATTTGTATCAGTGTTATTCACTATATCATAAGTTACACGGGTAAGAGCAGTGGTCGTACTATGATTGGACCTAAATCCTGACTGAATTTATTGCCATTTCTAGAACTTTGGATAATGTAGGCAAAACGCTAATGGGATGAAGGTGAGAAATATCAGTAGGATTATCTATTTTGGCTAATGGTAAAATGGTAGAATGTTTCCGTGCAGAAGGAAATGTTGAAGTTTTTATAGCCTAGTTGACGATAAATGTTATGTGGTTATAACACCGTGAAAGAATTTTGGTCCGTTTTATTCCACTTAAATTCAATTTTAAAGAAACAGAGGGGCCTGTGTGTTCATTCGTATTTCAGTCCACAAGAATTTTATTTATTTATAATTTTATTTAAGATTATCTTAAATTTTACAGTGTATTTTATTATGTAAGCTATTAAATAAATCAAATATACAATATATATTGAAATTCATCGATAATAAAATCAAAAATAGCATTAATATTTATAAATGCAGGTTTTTGCTAGCACTAAAAACCCATTTACATAAAAGTGTTACAATGGAGACATTACTGCACATTTATTTAAATTGTTCTAAACTTTAGAACGCAGTGAAATAAACTAGCGTATTTTATACACCGCAGGCCTGCAAAACATCAAGAAAACAATTGAAATTCTGAAAATCCATAAACAATTAACTAAAAATATCGACTGCTTTTCATAAACGTCAAAAGAAACAATAATAGGTATATCGTATATCGCTCTGTTTTACACAGTTGGAAGAATAGCGGTCTCGAATGTTTAAAGTATCCCAGTACCATGTAAATTATCTTTAGTTCCAAGTTGTTCCATATTGAATTATGATTATTAAAACGGTGCGCTTTGATAGCCGAAACGATGAATGGTAGTACGGTTACATTCTTCTTCTGTTTTTGTTGTGGCGGTTTTATAGGAAACGGAGAAAAAATTTCTTTTCTCGTGTTTCTATATGGTTTACGATGCTGTTCATCGAATCATTATTAGTGAGTTAGGATTTGTATCACTTCTCGGAAAAACAATTATTTCGCTAGTAATTATGTTCCATTTGCAAACATACGTACAGGGTTGTGCAATATATCTAATAAATATTGTTAGTTAATATTACAATAAGAAAATATTGCCTTAGCATTTCAAGAATAGAACAGAATAGAAGAAACTTTATTGCTATAGATCTTACAAAAAGACATTAGCATTATCAAGATGATTAAATATTAAGGGTTATTACAATATAGTAAAATATAAAAGAAACATTAGAACACAAAATATATAACATGTATAAAATATATGAAAACAAGGAGAGCAGCAAAAAGAAAACACACAACTAAAATATTCCTAAAACTAAAACTGCACTATTAAAGTTTTATTAACAAAAGTTTTATGCATTTAAATGCTTTATTATTTATTTTCCATGTGCTATTTTTATCAAACAACACAAATTCACTAGTAGCATATAAAACTTATAAATACAAGCTGACTTAATTGATAAAAAATTGCGCCAGCTTGTATTTATAACTTTTATATGCTGCTAGTGAATTTGTGTTGTTTGAGAAAATGGCAGAGCTTCGCTATAAGTAGATGCACGGTCTCAAACTTATTTTGTGTACGTAGAATATTGCTCAATGGATGGATCTAAATGTTCAAGTAGATGATATTTACACGGACTTCTCCAATGCCTTTGATAGAATTGACCACAATCTATTATTACATAAGCTAGTTCTCGCTGGAATTTCTATACAACTGTTAAATTTATTTAAATCTTATCTTGGCCAAAGAACACAACATGTTGAATGTCGGGGTGTAAAATCATTCGAACTATCAGTTACATCATGGGTTCCCGAGGGCTCTGTTGTAGGCCCCTCCTTTTCGAAATATTTATTAATGATATTTTAGATCATTTAGATGTACGCTATTTACTTTATGCGGATGACATGAAGTTATTTTGCAATATTAGCTCTGAGGCAGACTGTGAAATTGCAAAACAATTTGCAAAGGGTGAATGATTGGTGCTCATTGAATGATCTTCCACTAAATGTTGAGCAGTGCAATATGATGTGCTACTATAGAAAACAACGTCCACTACTGAAAAATTATTTATTTATTTTTCAAACGGATAAATCTAATTACAAGAGAAATACAAGTACATATTACATAAACACGCATTAGCTTCGAAGTTATCTAAGAGCGTAGTAAAAATGAATACATAAATATCAAGGGAGGGAGTGATTCAACCTAAATTTATAATGAAATGGCTTAGTAATTGGTAAAATTTCTTGGAAGGGAGAGCAAAATCTAACTCCGATAACATAAATACATTATTTGTGACTATTAACATGATTGTATTTTGAAACTTACTGGACTGCCTGATTACAAAACCCAATAAACGTAACGTTTTTATGACACATAAAGTATATGCTCATTGAAACATAGTTTATTGTCATAATAAACACTCAGATCTTTAATTTTCGTTTTCCTTGGTAGATTTTTGTCATTTTATTTGAAGGCGTTTACGCGTACATGACATAACGGCACATTTAGAAATATTACAATTCAAATTGTTGTCAATTTTCCATTGAAAAAGTTAATCAATATCTTGTTGCAAGCATTGACAATCATTTAGAGTGACTACATTTTTGTAAAGTTTTATATCATCGGCAAATAGCAGACAATTGGAAGTTGGTAATACTTTAGGTATATCATTGATGGATATGAGCAACAACAACGGTTCTAAATTAGATCCCCGTAGTACTCCAGAATTTTTAATGAATTTTCCAGATGTTTTTCCAGCAAATTTAACTGAGAATACACGATTTTGTGGATATGAGGAAAAAACCGATAATGTATTATGAGTCGCAAAGCTTTCTCAAGATGACGTCATGATCCACCTGGTCGAAAGCTTTTCTAAAATCGGTGTAAGTAATATCTACTTAACGTTTTTGCTCCAAGTGGTCCATAACGTCACTTGAAAAAACTCCATGTTGTTCATCACAAATGTCGCTCTATGTCTTTCACTAAATTTATTACTTCACAATAAGTTTCGAGATTAAGGTTTATATTATAGGACGCCGGCAGGTATATATCTGTACACAAAATAAAAATACTGTGCAAAACTTGTTATATCTTGTGGCGCAATGTTTAGACCATTAAATTCCGTAGCCGTAGTTGATTTTGAATTTTTCTTATTTTGTTTTGCATATGTCCAGAACGCTTTAACATTGCCGTCAATGTTTTGTTCAGTTTGCCCAAAAAATTTATTATACAAGGAACGCCTATTTTTTATTATTTTTCACATAAAGGGAAAATATTATATATTTGGACCTTTTCCGCCTCACTATAACCCATTTTGATTAAATAATGTTAATATTGACGGTTTGGAAAGTCAAAATTGAATAAACAATAAAATAATTATTCTAGTGGCCTACCTTGTCATTTTTGTTTCACTTCTGTTTTGACACGCATGGCTCACTCTTCTTGCAATAAAACAGCTCATTTGTATTTTAAATGTCAATGGGTCAGATGCGTGTTTCATTTAAAAAAAAACATAATTTATTTCGTATCACGTGACCTATATACGATATTGTTTTTTGTTCTCGTTTCAATAAAATATAGGTAAGTGCCTACAACTTTTATACGATTTATTTCTATTTTCAATAATAACAGAAATAAAGGGGGGGGAGGTCAATATGTAGTGACTAATCCTGTATAATTGATAGAGGTTTGAAATGAATTGAACAGAAAGTAACAAAATATTACGGGTAATAGACGAAATCGAGACGAATAAGTATTTGATTTTTCAAGAAACAATTTTGTTTTCAAATTTCGCTTAATTTCAGTAAACGTTTGGGCAGTCACAATACCAGGGACTCGTCATACTAATGCATCATCATGACAGACATATAATTTAATAAAGTTTTAAACATGAAAATACTAATTAATTTCACAATGGTAATTGTGTATTTGCTCAATTTATTTTGTATAGGGCTGTTAATTATTTAACTCTGCTAGAAGCACGATCAATCAGATGCACATAACCGCGCCGCAGAGCGCCGGCTAATCATGGCTATACACTTAAATTGACGAGTCACGGATCACATCAATGCACACCATACAAATCCACAACAGATCCTCTACGTATTAGCGCAAAATATTTGAAATTCACTGCTTGATTTTTTCTATTGTTGTTGGTATATTATGCAATTTCTCTGCCCGTTACTGACGAAGAACATGGTGAAAAATAATCACATGCAATTTTTAATAACCATGAATAGCATTTCTGTTAAACCTCGGAAATTCTCGATAAGCAAGGACAAGTAGACACAGTATACATGGATATTCAGAAAGCCTTTGATCAAATCGATCTATATTTGGATAACTTTGGATTTTCCGCAGGCTTAATTAATTTATTTACTCTTATTTATTTAACCGCAGGCAGTTTGCCGAGTACGAGGGTCTTAGTTCGGATTACTACATTAATGCATCCGGAGTACCACAAGGCTCCAATTTAGGACCATTTCTATTCCTCATTTACATTAACGATATTAATGATGTTGTTACTTGTTCAAAGTTAATGTTCGCGGATGATTTGAAAATCTATAGAGAGATAAGAACGATAAGCGATTGTAGAATGATCCAGAATGACCTTAAAGCCGTATCTGATTGGTGTAGTGCGAACAATCTGTGCATTAATGTTCAAAAATGTTACGTTATCACCTTTTCTCGGAAAAATAAACCTGAAGAATATGATTATAAAATAAATTCAGAGAGTATAACCAGATGTACTGAAATCAAAGATTTGGGTATTATTTTCGATAGCCAGTTAACATTTCGGGGCCATATTAATATAGTCTAGTATACTTTAACTTGGCGTGTGTAAGTATGAATTAATATTCCAAGAAAGATCCAGAAATATTGTCCACGTAGACAATGTTTCTGGACTATTGCTTTAACTTTGTGTATAATATGGGAGAAAATGAAATCGTACGGAAATATTAACTTATACATACACACGCCAAGTTAAAGTATACTAGACTATAGTGCTGTATCAAACTCATATAAAATGCTAGGCTTCATATTAAGTAACTGTAAGTGTTTTAGCAAAAGTTCTAGCCTAACGTTGTTATATTACGCATACGTTAGCTCAAGATTGGAATATAGTGCCATCATATGGTATCCGTGGTACACATGTCATGTGAATAATATTGAGTCAGTTCCGGGGAAGTTCCTAAAATATTTGTTTTTTAAGGAGGGTGGCATTTACCCGCCAAGAGGATAATACGTCCATTTTAACGAACTGTTTTAAAATCGTTTCATTAGAAACTCGTCGCGAAATAGTTTCCATTAAATATTTATTCAGTTTAATTCACAATACTACTGATTGTCCCTTTTTGTTAGATAAAATCAATTTCCAAATACCCAGACTTGAAATCCGTCGTCACACAACCTTCTATGTCAAGAACTATAGGGCAAATATTATGGCGAGATCTCCAATTTATGTAATGTGCAATAATTTTAATAAAATCTCCCATCTATGTGATATTAATTTTGACAGTCTAGGCAGTATATTAAGTCATATAATGATTACTGAATAGTAGGTTTAATTTTGTTTGTAACTTAAGTGTCAATAATATTTTCTTTTTTTATTCGCTATTATCATATGTGTTTTCATGTATTTCCTGTAATTGGGTGCTTACCTGTTGGAAATAAAGAGATTATTATTATTATTATTAAACCTGTTAAACTCTCTCACAAGTCATACAGTTTTAAGAAAGTTAATTTTCCAGGGTTGTACAAGGAACTGTTTGTTACTGATTGGACATTCCTGAGTGAGTTCGTTCAACAACATTAATTTAGCTTTTGAAGCTTTCTATACGAAGTTTTGTGCTATATTGGATAATTATGTCCCACAGTATATAACAAAGAAAAAACAATATCCAGTATAATATAGTTAGAACTCAAAATAGCTATCCAAGATGGAGATCAATATTTCATAAAGTATAAAAAGTATAAGAGACTAGAGTATAAGATTTGTCGCACGTGAGTTACATCATTATAATTCAGAGAAATTACAAAAATTTCATTATTAACATGGAAGCCTCACTTAAAACTGGTCCTAAGAATTTTTGAAATTTTGTGAACAATAAAAAATGCCAGACCAGAATACCTGACAGTAGGTATGCAATATAGTAATGTTGAGTTAAATCATCCCTAAGTTGTAGTCGGTGTATTCAATAACCATTTCAAAAGCGCTTCTCTTCAGCCCAACGGTGACACCTACGTGGTCAACGAGGGGAATCGCTCAAATATGGCTATTACAGTATTGGAGAGACTGAAAAACAAAATGACCTGTGGGACAGACAATATTCCCAGTTTTCATGTGAAAGACTGTGGTCACGTCTTAGTGCAACCTTTGAGTATCTCTTTTAACTTATCCCTGAATGCACTTTTCCTGATGTATGGAAAACTGCCAGCACTTGTTCTGTTCTGAAAAGTGGCGATACTTCTGAGGTAACGAACTGTAGGCCAATCATTATCTTATATAACTTCGCGAAGGTTTTCGAGCTATCGTTGTATAATCACATCTATCAACACGTTAAAAATATTATATCTCTTGACCAGCACGGGTTTACGGAGAAACGTTCTACTGACACTAATTTATTTTAACTAAAACCACATATTTATTAGGATTAAGTGATAAATTATGCTCATAAGACACGTTATATATTGTTTCCAAACTATTATCAAGAAGGAAATTATCTTTTTGGAAACTCGCAAAATTGAATCATCTGGGACCAGTTAATACAAAAGCACACGCTGAGCTTGAGTCGCCTACACGCACTAGATTAGATTAGATGAACAAAGGAGCTGGTTATTTAGCCTTTACCACCGCGACCTTTTCAGGTCTATTGTGATGCTCCCAGAATAGCTTCCATATAGTACCTCATCCAACTTTGTCCGCGTAGGTACGTCTTTACTATGTACATACTTCGATATGCGATGTAAAGCAACGTTAGGCGTGGTTAGTAGTTGGATTGGTGACCGTTCCAACGAAGACCACGTCCTCGCCTCACCCATCTTCCAGCGGCTTGTATATCAGTGTATGCGCGGAAGCTATACAACCTTAGGCGAGGGTTGTATAGGAGATATACCATCCTTCGGAGGGGATGTAAAGCCGTCGGTCCCTTGTCTATTAAATGTTAGGCAAGTAAAATATCCCTACTCTTCTTAAGGGAAGAGGTTCGGCAAAATTCCTGGTTGGGGGTAGCTCGTCTACAGGCGTCGGTGTTAGGCCTCAGTAGCGGAAATAGGCCGACGTTAAATAAATATATAAAAAAAAAAAAAACTTTGTCCTTTGTACTAGATTCCACAGCTTTCATAAAGGCCCTTTTATATGGCTGTCCGCCCTTGGCTTTTCTTGTCCGAGTACTTGGAATTTCAGTCTCGTCAGGCCTTCACAGTGGCACAATACGTGAACTGAGGTTTCCTCTTCCTCTTGGCAAAATATGCATGATGCGTCCTCTGCCAGACCAATTAGACTCATGTATCTATTGAGCCGGCAGTGGCCAGTTAGAAGACCTACTATTACTCTGATGGCCTTCCTATTCTGGCTTAGTAGATCTTCCGTAAATTTGGTATCTCTGTCTTGGGAGATTCCTCCACCATCCCAGAGATTTATTTTGCGCTCACTCCTTAATGGCTGCCCGTATGCATGGCTTTGCTCGGGCTCGGGTCCTATTGGGGTTTCAAGTGCGCCTCCTTGGCCAGTTGGTTCTGACTTCCCACCTCTGTAAGGGCCGTCAAGTAGTCCCACACCAATATTGAGTTGATTTGCATGGAACTGATTGCTTTTATTGCCACTTGACTATCAGAGAAAATGACAATCGACTGGTTAACAGTACCTTGTCCTATTATCTTTCTTGCGCAACAGTGTATGGCGATCACTTCGGCCTCAGACACCGTTGCGTATTTCCCTAGACTTATTGGGATACTGGCTTTTGACCTTGTCCCGTAAATCCTGGCTCCGATTCCTTGTTCTGTCTTGGAGCCGTCATACATACACGCACTATCTGCCGCCTATTGTCTAAATATGATTTGACAAAATTAACAGCAGTTTGATCAAAACCATAAAATTTTACTTTGGAACACATTAATTCATGATTGATTTTATCTAAGCTTTCGAATAATCCAATAAGACCAAAGCAGTGACTATATCTCTGTCCCTGATAATGTCACCTGACAAAGCCCAGATCTAAATCTTGACCGATATTTACTTACTTTTTTTAAAAAAGAAAGCAGGCATAGCACTAACAATTATACAACAATTTAGGATGTGTAATACATACTTTTCTATAAATGGACAATGGTATTTAACCACTGTAATGCTTATGTTATCTGTGCCATATGATTTTGACTTAATACTGCAGATGGTATTGTGAAAGTTCTCTAGTGAAGCCAACCTAAAACTGAAAGTTTTGTTGGCACTAAATGAGTTACTATTGTAAAAATCTATAATAAGTATCCTGATTGATACTATTTTTTTGATGAACTGAAATAAAGTGGTTATTAATATTATTTGCTAGCTCATTAGAATTTTGAGGTTTTATATTATGATTATTTAAATTAGCGCAAGTTTTTCTAAGATTATTTTGGGAGTTGACAAAATGAATATATTTTTTCGTTTCAGACCTTATAGCTGTAGGTATTTGATTTTTCAAATTTTTATAAACATTCCAATCATCAGGTAAGTTGGTTATTTTAAATCTGCACAAAGCACTGTCCCTGCGCTTTATTAGTGCATCGGTTAACCACGATGCTTTAGCTTTTGTGACTCTAACTTGTCTAAGTGGTGCATGCTTATTAAATAGTTCTGTTGTATTATGAAATCATTTAAAATTTGAATTTTGTTATTTATATCCCTCGTTTGGAAAATTCTATATTCTTTGTCAGTATCGTTTCTTATCGCCTTTATAAACTTCTAGAGATCTATCACAATTTAATGCTTTACTTACCAATGTAGATTATTTAAACAATAAATTTTCTAATATTTATCCAGATTTCTTATCGACAACTAGGACAAATAAGCTCCAAGTATCAAGTCCTGAATATTTAATAGAATTTTTAAAGTTTTTATTCGCATTTTCGATAATTATGCATCTACCGTATTTCCATAATCATAAATAACAAGCAAACTGGAAAAAACTTATACGTTTTACTTGCTATATTTGTTTAAAACTATATTTACATAGTTAATACTTGGTTGACGGAAAAATTGTGAAGGATAATTATTATTAATAACCATTTTAACAACATTCCTTTAAATTATGTATTATTTTATTTGAATAAAAGAGAAACTATTTACAATTTAGTAGTAAAACCTTGCTAAGCATGCGAGTAAAAACAATTTGCATGTGTTGAATATTACAATTACATTATCAGAATTATGTTTCGGAATTTTATTTCTTTCATTTATATGTAAATGTGTTTAAACGATTATCGGCGTGGAAAATCGTACACAAATTTCACACAAGTTAATTTGTATTTAATAATTGATCTAAAAATCAGGTCTACTGAATTCAGTTGGCTTCTTTACACTTTTTTATTTGATAATCGGAAAGATATACAGGCTGTCCGTTTATCAGGGCCCTCGAGAGTATCTCACTTAATATCGGTCGTACAAAAAAAATATTTTTACGAAAATTGTGCCGATTTAGATAACCTACAGAATAGTTTAAAGACTTTTGAAATTCATGGCCTACTTTAAGAGTTATGGCGGAAAATATCGAAAATGCGGAAAACGTCAAGGCCAAATATCTGCGTTATTTGAAGAGATACGAGAAAAATTCTAAGGCGAAAATTTTTTGCAAAACAGTGTTTCAACGAGGTTTTATCTAATTTTTTTCAAAACCGCTGTATTTTGAGATTTACTCTTTAGGCTGTTAAAAAAATTATTTTCAAACGGGTGGGAAATGGCGCCATTAAATATAGTATTTTCCTCCCTTTTCAACGATATATCACATGCCATATTTATTCATTTTTACTACGTTAGTAATTATAAAAACATATTTTAAAACCAATATTTTTTTTTAACAAGCATTATACTTGCCGTGGAGAAATATGATTAAATAAAAGGATAAAATAATTTAATAAGTTGTTCAAATCTTTGCTATAATAAAACATTAACAATTAAGAAGAATAAAGTAAACTCAGGTAACAAAAACAAATTAATAATAAAAAGAATATAGCACACAGAACATTAATATTTATCTAATCCTCAAAATAATTTTTAAGATATCATATCAAGTGTTCAAAGTGTCCACCGCGATTTCTTATGCACAATCGAGTGCGGCGAGGCACTGTATTTAAAACATTACTCAGCATTTCGGGGGTAACTGTAATACATACCCGTTGAATTCGAGCTTTTAGGTCCTCTACATTTTGCGGTGTCGTCGAAAACACCTTATCTTTAATATACCCCCATAGAAAAAATCCATTGGGGTTATATCTGGAGAACGAGGGGGCCATCGAATAAATCCATTGGTACCTATCCAATGTGGAGGCAAAATGTCGTCTAACTAATCTAGGCAAATCTGGGAATTGTGGGGAGTCGCTTTATCTTGTTGGAAATATTGAAAGTTGTGTCGATTCTCTAAAGGTAGGTCATCTAACAATTCATTAAATTCATTTCTCAAAAAGTTTAGGTACCTTTGACCACTGAGGTGACCATTATAAAAATAAGGACTAAAGGATTAAATTGGTGCCTAAAATACCTATCCACACATTTATTGAAAAACGATTTTGAAACCTAGTCGGTCTATGCCAGTGTGTATTTTCAGAAGTCCATTTGTAATGAATATTGCGATTAAAAAATCCATTATTGGAAAAATTTGCCTCGTCGGACCAAAGTATTTTACTACATATTAATGGATCGGCACACTTATTTTCCAACAGCCACCTACAAAAAGTCGTCCTCCTTGGTTTGTCCCCCGCTTGTAAATTGTCATCTTTTTTGGCTTTATAACACCGGTAACCATATTCCTTTAAAATTTTTCTAGCACTTGTTTTATTTATATGACAAGCAATTTGAATTTCTCTTAATGATGTTTCCAAATTGTCTGTATTTTTATTTCTTACATAATTAATAACTCGGTTTACCTTATTTACATTATCAGTAACACTGTTCAACCTTGTCTTCTTCTTTAAAAATGAACCATTATTTTTCTGTTTCGTAACTAATTTTCTGAACAGGGTTTTATTCGGCTGTAGTGCTTGTGTCAATCTGTTTCTATATTCTATTTGAGCTAATCCAAAGTTAAAATTGCATTGGCAATATGTAACCAATATGTTATAACGATAAATGTGAGTGAAAATCATTTTTGAAAATTCTAAATTCTTAAACGAGTGTGATTGAGTGAGAGTTTAAGTATTAACTGAGATGATCTGTCAGAAAATTAAATTGTCAAGTTTGTTCATAGCCAACTATTATAAAATAATTGGAATAATAGTGAAATCATGAAATACAAACAAATGGATATTATACTTAAATTAATTGGTAAAGACATTTTAACTTTCTGATCAAGAAGTGACGCTTATATGGAGGACCTCTATACATTGGCATAACTGCGAATACTCTTTCCATAATTGCTCCATGTTGCTTTCTTGATTATTATTTTGTTTTTGTTACCTAAATTTACTTTATTCTTCTTAATTGTGTTAATGGTTTTATTATAGCAAAGATTTGAATAACTTATTGAATTATTTTATCGTTTTATTTAATCATACTTCTCCACGGCAAGGATAATGCTCGTTAAAAAATAATTATTGGTTTTAAAAAAATGTTTTTATAATTACTAACGTAGTACCAATGAATAAATATGGCATGTGATACATCGTTGAAAAGGGAGGAAAATACTCTATTTAATGGCGCCATTTCCCGCCCGTTTCAAAATAATTTTTTTAACAGCCCGAAGAGTAAATCTGAAAATACAGCGGTTTTGAAAAAAATTAGATAAAACCTCGTTGAAACACTCTGTTTTGCAAACAATTTTCGCCTTAGAATTTTTCTCGTATCTCTCCAAATAACGAAGATATTTGGCATTAACGTTTTCTGCATTTTCGATATTTTCCGCCATAACTCTTAAAGTAGGCCATCGATTTCAAATGTCTTTAAAACATTTTGTAAGTTATATAATCGGCACAATTTTCGCAAAAATAATTTTTTTTGTACGACCGATATTAAGTGAGATATTATCGAGTGCCCTGATAAAATGGACAGCCTGTACAATTTCTTAATTTAGCCAATATAAGCAATTAGAGATTATATAAACTGTTTAAGAAGAGTTGAATTATGATATGAATAGTTTTTATACATCTGGGTATCTGTATCGGACAGTCATAAAACTGAGACTACTCAAAATCATCGTTAGTGATCATAATTCTACTTCTAAACCATCTCTAATTGTTTATTGCATTTTTATTGTTCTATTACTTTTAAATTTGTAAATTAATTTGTGCGTGAGTGCGAATTTTGACACAAAAAGAATCTAAGCTGTACCAGGAAATAAATACTCACAGAATAAGATTAAAATTAGCACAAAAGATGTGTAAGACTCTCGGTCACACATTTTATTAAGGAATGTCAACCCCAATTTAAAAGGGGTAGACAGAAAACGTATTGTTAGAACTGTAACATTTGCGTTGCTATGGAAATATTAAACGTCAAACCGACCCTATATAAAGAGCTGCAATAGCTAAAAAAAATGTTTTTGGTTTTTTCAATTAGACCACGAATCTGAAAACATGTAACAACGTAACCTGAAAATTGGAGATTTGACAAGAGTTGTCAAACATATAATTTTGAAGGAAAGTCTAAACATTTTGAAATTGGTATCATAGAAATTTAATATTGGAGTGGAAACGAAATATGGTTGGAGTTTTTTTTTAATTAATAATTTTGGAAAGCCAGGAGAGAGTACATAGACGTTTGGAATTTATTTTGAAATCTAATATCCTTTTAAAACATTCGTGAGTTTTATTAATTATAATACTGAACTTTTATCCATTTGTTGTCATTTTTATATTCTATATTTTAAGTTAGATCAAGCAGATTAAGTTAATATTGTTGTTTTTTATATTTTACATTTTTATAAAAATACAATATATTGTTAGATTTGAATTCGAATTTGTTTCTTTGTGTGTATGTCGAGTGTCAAATTTGAAGATTAGAATTCATGCTCTGAGCATTAGGAGTGTTTTTGTTAATAATAATTTAGAGTGGGAATTTAATTCCAGCGCATTAATAAAAGGGTTTTTTTTTGAAAAGGTTGTACAGGTATAATTTGCATTTTAGATTGCACCGGGGTGTACACGGCAATATATATATATATATATATATATATATATAGCGATTTTTTAGTGTTTCCTTGTTACAATTATTTCATGTCATTGTTATTGGTTCCATGTTAATTTTGCGGCGTGAGTAGCGTCATTATGTTTTCATTGCTTTGTTGTCTGTTTTTGATATTTATTCCATGACTACTATGTCTGCAAAAATAAATGTGTACTAATATTTTCATTTTCAAATTTATCTGCAAAATTCTATTAATTCGCATTTCTTTATGAAATTTGGTACATACCCATTTAGGAGGGAGCTGAATACATGTGAATACATGGACGTATTCAGATTTTACGTAAAAAAATCCGTAATACGACTTCTTAAATTTTAGCCTCTAGAAAAATCGCGGTAGGCCATGATTTTTAAAAATGAAATATGACGTTTTGTCCAAAAGTGCAGCTTTTGATGTTGTACATTAAAAAAACCGGTCAAAATCAATTAATAAATACAACTTTGATGAGTGTGTTAAGGTTTGAAATGGATCACACTGTATATAAAAAAATATCAATCATTTTAGCTCTATGTTTAATAACGCATAATTAGTGGTGATTTTCGTGTGTTTTTATATTCTCCAATTGCTATCTGGTAATATATTTCACTAATATAAGTATATACAGGGTGTTGCATCATGAGAGGGACATAGCTTAATAGGAGGTAGAGAACATCAGTGGTAACCGGAACCTCCCATAGAAATGTCTCATTGGGCCTTCATTACGAAGTTACAGGGTGTTAAATAATTTTTGGCCAAACCTGTTTTTTGTCATAACTTTGACAGGAAATGAAATAGCGGATTCATATTTGGTACGGCTAATATACTAACGAGCCCCAAGAGGTTCATGTATAAAAAAAAATATATCCAGGTCCGGACTCACTATAATTTATGTTTCTTCTTTGCATCAATAAAACATCACCCTGTATATATTTTTTTGAAATTTTGATACGATATTCGAAAAGAGCAAGAAAAAACAAACAAAATGGCCTATTTAATTTTGTTGTTACACCTTCGTGGTTATTTAAATACGTTGTTAAATATGCAAGAAAATGGATTACAGAACCCTATTAAATGAGAGGCACGTGAAATAAATAGTTTTATAACTAAAATTTGCAAAAATTCTATTGAGCCTAGGTGGTCTGGGTGAATCCTAATTCCGGCCCGTTTTAAAGGTCCATTTTGGTAAAGAAACTGTGGTCCTAATAAGTAATCCGGGTATGAAATAACAAAATTTTTAATCAATCACAGTAGGCTTGTTCAAAGAATAAAAGTGACAGATAATTTAAACCATTTAGGCCTAAGCAACCAGTTACTTTGATCAAGAAAATCATCAACATTTTATACTTAATAAAAATTGGAAAAGAGAACAAACTAAAATCTAAATAAATAAAATATTTTCCATTCAATTAACAATAAATAACAAAACAATAACTAAATGTGTTTAAAAATAAAACGTAATTGACACTAAAGTAAATTTTCAAAATGTCCTCCCCCACATTCTGTGCATTTTCTTGCGCGTTTAGAAAGGTCACCAATTGCTCGACGTATCATTTCTGGATTATTCCGTATTTCGTCGCAGGTTGTAACGATGCGCTGGATTAAATGTTGTCTACTTTCAATTTCAATGCTATAAACCTCGATTTTTAAGTGGCCCCATAAAAAGTAATCACAAGGGTTACAATCAGGAGATCTTGGTGGCCATTCATGTGGACCCCCGCGTCCAATCCATCTATTAGGATACACATTGTTTAAGTGTTCTCTTACTTGAAGGTTAAAATGTGGTGGGGCCCCATCATGCTGAAACAACATGCCTCTTATACCGATATTTTCTAACATATTCGGTAAAATGTTTTGAAGAAAATCAAAGTAAATTTCACCATTCAATCTTTCTTCAAAAAAATGTGGCCCTATCAAATGTCTATTCACAAGTCCGACCCAAACATTTACAGAAAACCTGTGTTGCGAACGGCGTTGGCGTACCGCATGTGGGTTTTCCTGTGCCCATTTATGATTATTTCGTGAATTGTTTACTCCATCCCTTGTAAATTGTGCCTCATCCGTAAATAAGGTTCTGTAAATGACTGGGCGATGGTTAGACAACCAATGACAAAATGCCAGGCGGGGGATATCGTCGCCTTGTTGAGGACGCTGTACCTGCTGGATATGATATGGATGGTAACGTTCTCTTTTTAGGGTTCTCCATACTCGCCAATGAGGAATACCAGTTGCCAAACTGATTCGTCTAGTGCTCATATTTGGGTTTTCTTGAACTACGTTTATAATATTGTTTTGTTCCTGCACACCTTGTTGTAAAACACGCTCCACAACTGCAGAAGTAGGAAACTTTCCGTGTTGTCTTGCATACTGGAACACCGTACTAAAGGTTTTATGATTAGGGCATCGACGACCAGGAAAACGCAGCCGATATTCTCTTTCCGCCGACCTACCATTTCCATTACAGAAACCATAGATGAATATTATGTCAGCATATTCCACGTTTGTAAATTTTACTGGAATAGTTAAAATATTTTCATAAGTTTTCACTAACTAAATGCGGATTATTGACACATTAAATTACTAACAAACAATTATTCAACTGTTTAGGAAATTTCTTTTTATTATCTGTCACTTTGAACAAGCCTACTGTGATTGATTAAAAATTTTGTTATTTCATACCCGATTACTTATTAGGACCACAGTTTTTTACCAAAATGGACCTTTAAAACGGGCCGGAATTAGGATTCACCCAGACCACCTAGGCTCAATAGAATTTTTGCAAATTTTAGTTATAAAACTATTTATTTCACGTGCCTCTCATTTAATAGGGTTCTGTAATCCATTTTCTTACATATTTAACAACGTATTTAAATAACCACGAAGGTGTAACAAAAAAATGAAACAGGCCATTTTATTTTTTTTTTTCTTGCTCTTTTCGAATATCGTATCGAAATTTCAAAAAAATATATACAGGGTGATGTTTTATTGATGCAAAGAAGAAACATAAATTATAGTGAGTCCGGACCTGGATATATTTTTTTTTATACATGTACCTCTTGGGGCTCGTTAGTACATTAGCCGTACCAAATATGAATCCGTTATTTCATTCCCTGTCAAAGTTATGACAAAAAACAGGTTTGGCCAAAAATTATTTAACACCCTGTAACTTCGTAATGAAGGCCCAATGAGACATTTCTATGGGAGGTTCCGGTTACCACTGATGTTCTCTACCTCCTATTAAGCTATGTCCCTCTCATGATGCAACACCCTGTATACTGTGAAATATAACACAAACTGATTGCAGTTTAGCTTGTTCCATATAATTTTTATATAGACTTATTTATTTCTGTTATTTTGTCATAATTATTATGAATTGCAACAAACTTTACTTTACTCTATTTGCATCGATGATGTCATCGTAATATTTGAGCCATATATCTAAACAACGTCCATCCCACAAATCACAGTAGCCCGTAATTTACAAATAACTTCTCCAGCCCAAAGAGCTACCTGGCTAACTACACTGAATAAAATCCTCATATAATTATGCCGTTTACCATTTAACACATTAATTATAATGAGCATAATTAAATAATTGCCGTAAAACATTACTAGACGTAGGTGCCATTATGTATTCCGCAAGCACGCACACGCCTATAAATTGGTATTAATTAGGGTCTTTATTTTATACTAGCTGCCATGAATATCAACTTGAAAAGAATGGATATTAAAAATGCAGGAAATATATCACAGCTGAGGTTAAGAAAAAGAGGAGGCCGTTAATTTATTGTGTATAAAGACGGACTGACAGATGAAATATTTAGTGCATCAAAGTGTTAAATGATAAATGCATGGTTGTAAAAGCTGCGACCTCGGGGGGCAGCTCTCTACTGACCCCCCTTGAATATACCATCACACAGGAATTGCTTAGTTTAAATACTAATTTTAATAGTTATATTGCCTTTAGGCTGAATTATATATAATATAATGAATTGCTTCAGTAATTCCTGTTTGATAATTATTGGCATTAATAATTCAGGACAAATTGATATTAATTCCCTGGGCAGGTGTATTTATTTAATTATGGTGTATTTCAGTTAAAGCTGTCCACCCCCTAAATAAAAGCCATAGTCGTGTAACGGTATAAAGATTATTTTATAAAATACTTGTAGTTATCGTTCAACTGCAACCCAACACAATTTTTTGTTAAAAATTGCAAACAAATATTTTTGCTTGATAGACTAAGCGCGGTCTCTTGAAAGTATTACCTGATATGCAGCATTTCAACATCTACAATATATTATAGTTTGAAACTAATCCAAGGTAACATTTCTTAGAAAAAAGTCATTTTTCAGAGACTGACAACTTCTAGACTCTTATAATTCAGTATAAGAACACTCATACATAGAGCAAAATCCGCAATAAACGTCAGCGAAATCCGAGCCGAAGCCATTTTTATACCGTTACGCGGCTTATAGCCTTTGAGTATATTGATTTTTACAAAAATGAAAAAAATACGTCAAAACAGAAATTTTCAATTTTGAATGCATTACCAATCCTACGAATATAGTGGGACAATTTTTTTACTACCTTATATAAGTAGAAAAAATATAGCATTAACCATGAAATTATACAGGATGTCTCACCGGGAATCGATCGATATTCTTGTAAAAGATCCTCATTTGCTTCTTGTCACGTAAAAAGAACACAAGGAGAAACTACGTTCTACAACTGAAATAAATTCAATAATATCATACCAAATGTTCCGTTTTTCGTGTTATATTTTGTCAACTTCAAACCGCGAAAACTTGTTTAGGTCAAATGGAACATCCTGTATTTTTTTACGTCAAGTTGTGTAAAATTGAATTCCCTTTTTTCTGATAATAACATTGTGGGGGTTAAAGTTACAACTTTAATATTTGCAAATATTTGCGATTATTAGAAATTCATGAATTGTTGTAATCATTTCATCAAAATAGCTATGATTAGAAACAATCAGTCATTATCTTATGTCAAAAAATGCCAGCACGTTTAAATTATGCCAACGAAAACTTTTTAAATTTGTTTATTATTTATGGAGAATGTGATAAAGTAATATCAAGAACTTGTAGCATATTTGCTACTCGATATCCATAAAGACGCAAAATAACACTAACACTGTAACATGCGTATTAATCGATTTGAAAGTACGGCATGAACTAAAATAGCATGATTTCATTTTAATTTAATAAATGCTCAAAATTCCGCCCTCGAACGTCGACACATTTTTCGCACCTTCGGATTAGTTCTTCATGGATAGCTCTTCTAATTGAATCCTGTGATATGTTTTGAAATGCATTTCTTACTCTTTACATACAATCTTCAATGGTTGTGAAATGGGCTCTCATAAACTTTATTTTTAATAGCTCCCCAAATGAAATAATCCAGAACTGGTAAATCGGGCGACCGTGGAGGCCATAAGAAAGGTCCATTATTGGCAATCCATTGATAATAAAAAGTTTCTTGTAAATAATTATTAATTAAATATGCGTTATGTGGGGGAGCACCGTCGTGCTGATAAAAAATGTTTCTATGTTCGGCGAGAGGTAAATTTTCTAAATAGTTATTATTCAAATTTTGTAAGATATTCAGATATCTTTCATCTAAAAAAAAAACGAAAAATTTACCTATACATATTAGCAGAAGAGAAAATTTAATTTACCGTTTAAATTTTCCTGATAAAATTGTAATGCCACCACTCTATCGTTTCTTATGGCACAGTAAACATTGAACTGCGAACTTTGCTGAAAGTTTCGCTCTCTGAATATATGAGGATTTGAGTCACTCCAATAATGCGAATTGTGTCTATTAAAAAGTCCATTTTTAGTAAATTTTGTTTCATCTGTCCATATAATATTTCCCAAATAAGAATCGTGACCCTCAGACCTTATTAGAATAAACTCATAAAAATTCTGTCTTCTTAGGAAATCTGTTTCTTTTAATCCTTGAACAATATGGAATGAAAACGGGTGAAACTTATGTTTTAATAAGATTCTGTGAATTGAATCCTTGCATAGTCCCGATTCCAGAGCAGCTTGTCTTAATGACATCCTTGGAAATGCATGAAAATATCCCAGAATGACTATTTCAATGTTTTCGTCATCAACAATATATTGCATTTTTGCCTTGACAGAGCCATAATTTTTAAAAATTTTCAGTACGCGTTTTACAGTGTTTGGTGACGGTTTCCGTTTTTCTCGATATCGAGTAGCAAATGTGCTGCAAGTTCTTGATATTACTTTATCACATTCTCCATAAATAATAAACAAATTTAAAAAGTCTTCGTGGGTGTAATTTAAATGTGCTGGCATTTTTTGACATAAGATAATGACTGATTGTTTCTAATCATGGCTATTTTGATGAAATGATTATAACAATTCATGAATTTGGTTCAAATGTGCTTTTAGAATTTGTAATAAAATCGCAGATATTTCAAAAAGTTGTAACTTTAACCCCCACAATGCTAATATCAGAAAAAAGGGAATTCGGTTTTACACAACTTGACGTAATAGAATACAGGGTGTTCCATTTGACCTAAACAAGTTTTCGCGGTTTGAAGTTGACAAAATATAACGCGAAAAACGGAAAACTTGATATGATGTTATTGAATTTATTTCAGTTGTAGAACGTAGTTCTCCTTGTGTTCTTTTTATGTGACAAGAGGCAAATGAGTATCTTTTACACGAAGAAAGTTATAACGGTTCTTGCAAACCGTTGTATCTGTCAAATTTTCTATAAAATGTCAAATATCTCTGAAACGGCTAGGTTTAGGTATAAGATATGCTATATTTTTGACTCAGAATTTTATGCTCTTTTCGAAAACCCTATAATATATATAGTGTTCCACTTGGAATAAGCAAGTTGGTATCGACTTCCGGTATAAACGGAAATGCCAGCTGCTTGTAATTATTTTAGTTGGATTGGCCACACAGACATTAGTAATTATCTATATTTTCAAAATTTTCTGATGCGTACTTTTCTCTATATCGATTGATTCAATTCCCGGTGAGACATCCTGTATATTTTCCCCGAAGACAAATAATAATATGCATTTATTTGTCCAACAGTACAATACCAGTTACAGAACAAAGTATTGAAGTAATATTACCATAACTAAAGACAATATAGAATATAAAGAAAATTTGAATATTAAGATATGATATGATAGTCGATTTACACATCCTATATGCGATTTCCATCTCAAAGTAATACAAAAACTTATATTAACTTAAAACTTCTATCTTCCAACAGACACATATTAAATTTTCATATGTGTAAGAACCTTTGTGAAGCATTAGTGCTATCACATTTAAACTACTGCAGTTTTATCTGTGAATCCTGTTTGGACACAGTAGAAAAAAGCAGATTGCAAAAAATACAAAATTCATGCCATAGACTTATATATGGGCTCCGTAAATATGACCGAGGAATTTCTGCCAGAATAAAAATATTACGGTGGTTAAATATTAGTAACAGGACTAAGTTACACCTGTTATCCTTTGCACATTCCACTATCCGCTCTGGTGTGCCATCGTATATTGGAGTGAAATTCATAATAAGGCACCAACAACATTATGCAAATATACAATCATGTATTCACCATGTCAAGATTTGCAACATCTTTATTTAAAAAATTGTTCTCTTATAATGCTTTAAAAACCTGTAATTCTACAACATTTAAATACAAATTAAAAGCGTTATTATTGAGTGATCAATATCGGTACTATTAGGCATGTGAAGAACGTAATAATGGGGTACCTTGCAGAAGCAAACAAGCAAAGTTTATACAGTTAAGCAAACATTTAACTACTTCTTTCCTGGTTTTTGTCTTTTTCTCTTTCTTCATTTCCGATCTAAATATCTTTATGTCCTAAGTTAATTCAATGTTAAATTTAAATATTACCTTAGATTAGTTTCAAACTATAATATATTGTAGATGTTGAAATGCTGCATATCAGGTAATAATTCAAGTTAAGTCAGGTCAAGAGACCGCGTCTACTCTATCAAGCGAAAATATTTGTTTACAATTTTGAACAAAAAATTGTGTTGAGTTGCAGTTGACAGACAAAAACTACAACTATTTCATGAAATAATCTTTATACTTTAGTAGTACGCACTAAAAAGTCTCAGAAGGATCAAAGTGATGGAACATACTAAAAAAAAAAAAAATTAAAATAAAACCTTTACCTTTTTGTATTACATCAAGACAATCAAATAATATTATAAACACAATTTTCTCATAAACAGAAATGTTAATTCAATGTTAAATTTAATCTTAAGTACATTATAGAGTTAAGTGCAAGAGTAGTCCTTGGGTTAAACTTCGCTTTATATGACTTTCATTGTGCATATCTCTAATAAAGGCGTTTGTTATTTTTATTATTATTAATATTTGACTATATCAATACGTTATGGCTACAAAATTCAAAATACGGCTTTTAAAATTAGTGAAATACTTAAAATTGTTAACAAAAATGTAGGTAAAAATAAGAAAGTTCAGAGGCTTTTGGTACAACTGATCCCGAAATCCTAATTAAAAATTATTTGCTCTTTATATTAGATAAAGTTCTTTTCTTATAAATGCCAATAATTATGCATAAGTTTCAGAGCGACAACTCCCTACAAAGTCATCTTCCAAGACATCCCCCAATTAATAGATAATAAATATTAAGTGAATAAATTTGAATAAAGTCCTTTCAACCCCAAAGGCATAGATTAAATATAAATTAAACTGAAACTGTTTACATTTTTCTTGGTTGTCTCATAAAGAACTTAATAGAATCTTTTAGAAAGCGCGTTGTGTAAAGCACATAATCCTCCTCATCGTAAAAGCTTCCAGGAAAATAAATTTTACCGTTTTTAAATAGAAACATTCTTGTATATTAAATTAAATGTACAGCATTGTTTATGGCTGATGGAAAAATTATATCCTTTGAAATATGTGCCCCTTTGCTTATAATTTAAATGGAAAGCTGCTTTGATGATAATAAATCTATTCCTGGAGATACAGTATTATTTAGTTATTTAAATGTTCGTATCCATCTGTTGAATGTACATTCTTAATGATTATAAAGGGATAAAATACTGTAAAATAATTATTTAAGAGAATAAAATAGAGTGTTTTATTACCATTTTACTGTTAAATTTTATAATGATTTTAAGATAGTTCTTAGATAAAACATTTCTCAGAACATTTACAATTCATCTTCTAAAGGCAGACACCTATATAATAACGATAGTCTTATTCTCCCTGCGGACAAAAACAATGCTACCGATATATTGATTATTTAAAAAAAATAGCTATTTACACAATAATTCTAACTACCAACGATTTCAGCTTGATCTCATTACAAAATCGCCATCAACAACTCTGACTTCCATCCAGATATCAGGAAAATCCTCACTCACACGGGAAAATCTAGAATATATGGCTATTTTAGAGTTCGTAAACAACATTAATAATTTCCATTGTCAACACTCAATTCCTCAGACTAACAGACAATCACAACAATCTGTACTAGAAACGTTAGGACAAGTACATCTACAAAACGGTTGCAATGAAAAACTTATAATAAGATTCTTAGACAAGATATAAAATCTCTCCCAAGCATAACATGCCGAAACTTTTCAACAACAAATTGCCTTGCTACTCTACATATCACAGATAAAATCTCAAGAATACTGAAAAACAACCACTTATAAACCATATTCACAACCCTATAAATGATGTAATAGGAGAGGAGATTTTAATGTAGATATTTTGAATCCTAACAGCTCGAACTTCAAACAAATTATCTCATCTTTAGGTAAATATAATCTTAATCAAGTAATCTCCAGACCTACATGCGTGACCAATAATGCCAGTACCCTTATTGATTATATCGTTACATCTAATAATGACATAAAACTCGAAATCGACGTAGCAAATATGGAAGATATCCGACCATGCCCTTGTTAGTTGCAAACTCAACATTAAAAACCGCTGCCCAAGGAATCACTACTTCCACATTCAGATTTTGTATCCAAGTCTTATGCACACTAAATCCCAATGTAATATTTTATTCCCTTTAATAATAGAGTGGGGGTGGTAGAGGGGTAGATAATAATACATGTGGTAGAAAACCCAAATAATAGGAAAGAAAAGGGGGTGGCTAATGTAAAAAAAAAATTTAGAAGTCAAGTAACCTTCGATCTGTCAAACATTGATGGGGTAAATATGATTTTTTTATTAATCAAGCAACTCAATTAACGCCAAATCCAAACACCAATCCTGATATTCTGAAGAATTATTAAAATGGCTAACATCAAAATATTGACATTAAGTTTGTATTCGGTGAAGCTACTATGAAGGAAATAGATCGTATTGTCCGTCATTTGAAGTCGAATGCTATTGGTTCCGACAACATTAATTTAAAAATGATAAAGTCGGTTTTCCCTCATCTAACTATCTTATTTTTCGTTATAAATAAATGTTTAAGTATTGGTATTTTTCCAGAAGTTTGGAAAAGAGCCAACATCTTGCCTATTCCTAAAAACGATAACACTACCGAACTTTTTCAGTTCAGACTTATTAGCATTCTGCCTAATTTGTCGAAAGCGCTTGAAAGAATAGTTGCAGATAAGTTAAACTAATATTTAATAAGTAAAAGTTTACTACCATCTTTTCAATCAGGTTTTAGAGCTAATCATAGTATAACCACATTATGAACGATATTCTTAGAGCCAACGATAGAAAATCTAATACTTGCTTAATCTTGTTGGGCTATAGTAAGGCGTTTGACACCTTGAATCATCAGACTTTATATAATAAGCTTAAATATTTTGGCATAAGAGGCAACGCTTTACTATTTTTTCAAAACTACTTAACTCGTAGATACTGTGAACGATTCATCTTTTGGAGTCTGAAGGACTTTTTATATATTTCAAAAATGAATGTTAACGTTCACAAAATAAGGGTTCGAAACGACTGTTTCAGACGGAGAATAATATGAAAATTTATACTTACTGTTCGTTTTTGCTTAACTGCTGCTCTGATGGTATCTATTGGACGTCGTAACCCTATAAACCTAACACTGGAAGTACTATAACACTTTCTTAAAATTATACCTGAAATGGAATTTTGTTAAAAAAAACACAATTAAAAGACAATATAAAGTTCATAAATATATATTAAATCTCTTCAAAAAATTTATGTTTTACAACAACTTTTAAGAAATATGTTTGACAAACAATAGTCTGGCCCGTGTACAACACATGGTGAGGAACGGAACGATTTATAATGTACCAACTATCATCCAATATGCAGTTTTGTGAGCTAACGATTACACAAAAAGATTCAAGAAAAGTTCAATGTTTATAAAATTTGGTGGGCTTTTGCTTGCCTGTCTATTCACGTATTTGTATTTCAATATCAATTTTGGTCGCTCCTCAGAGCTTGAAAATGCTTGAATCGCAACGACTTTGAATTATATTTGGGCAATTACAATTTCATACGTTCAGGCAAGGCGGTCCCATGCACATATGAGTACATGGTAAAGATACTTTTCTGTCACCGAATCACTGAGGAACCGGTTTAGGGCAAATCCCGTTAAAACTCATAATTTTCCCGTCAAAATCGACTGCTAGGAAATGATGGGGGTCCCATGTCGCTAAGGGCTATTTTCGCTAAAACTCACGATATACTTTGAATAGAAGCTGGATTAACTTGTCCTCATGTTTAATACCGCGCATGAGTTGCAGTGCTTAACGTGGATTCGTAAAAGGGTTTTTAATTTTGAAATACCCGAAATTGAAGTCAAATTTTGTTATAGTTTCTAAATTTTAGTGGTCGGGGCGACATTACGTCCCTGTGCAGCGATATTTACTACATTTTCTAAAATGACGCTCCTTGAGGAGTTATGGAAATGTTTGCATAAAAATCGTTCCGTAGAGCGAAAATATGATTAAGAATATTAAAAACCTCTTCCACGATATTTTTACGTGAAGCACACTTTTCATGCCAAATATTTCCTAAGTCGGATTTTGTTACAACGTCGAAAAGTATACCGAGGGTTTTACCGTGTTCTTTAACAATACCAACGTATTGTAAATAATTCCCTGTTTTCCAGCTCCAAATCCATTGATGCTGCTGTTCCGCAAGGCAATATTTTGGGCCCACTTCTATTTTCTATCTATACCTCTGACTTCAGCAATTTTCTCCTAACATGCAATATCCATCAATAGCATGACAATACTCAAATTTATCTTTCATTCGACTTTATCGAAATTGGCACTGCAGCAAATAATATTAATTTGATCTTAATACTATTAATTATGTTTCAAGAACTCATAGTTTGATTCCGAATGAAAAAAGAACCGACTTGTTAGTCTTATTACTCAAAATATTTTAATACAAAATCACCCATTGTTCAATGTTATCCTAAATGGGTAAAAGTTAACTCCCAAACAAGAATGTAAAACTTAGGTATTTATTTTGATGCGCAAAAATCCTATGGTAATCTTAAAACTTTTTAAATGCATAAAGATGTACTAGACCGTGGGATAAAACTCAAGCTCTGTGACTCCTTGATCTTGTCGACTCTTTCCTGCTGTGCCGAACTCTATTGGCCAGCACTAACTCAGAGAGATCGCTTAAGCCTAAGAAAATTCAGAATTCCTGTATTCGTTACTGTTATAGTCTTAGAAAGTTTGATCATATCTAAGCGAAAATTGCAGAGTCAGGTTGACTCTAATTACAAGAAAGGTTGCTACTCAACTGTTTAACTGTTTAACACTGGGAACCAACATATCTGTACAAGCTACTGAGAGGCTGAAACATGCAATGTCGCAACACCCGCCACCGCAATCTAATTCCCATTTTTTATCCTGTACCACTTACACCTTTAGTTTGAAAACACAATATTGTATGTTTTATTTTCAAATATTGTAAATAATATCCTGTTGATGGTTGCGTGGAAGAACGAGTAATCTAACGTCGCCATCCAAAAAACTTATATTGTATTATAAGAAAAACAAATAGAAACGTTATTTATTTAATTATTTATAGCATACGTAGATAGAAACACTAGTATTATTTGGATGGACAGTGAAAGCTTTTGTATTTATACTTCTAAAATATAGCACTATCTTTTTCAGGCATCAGGCACATCTTGTTTTCTTCTACTAAAAGTTTTAATATTCCATATATAAGGCAAAAGCACCTTATTATATAACAGTTATATAACAGAGTTCTTTTATAATTATTTAACGATATAGCCGTTGAAACACGTATATACATCTAGTATCTTAGTAGTGATAATAAAATAGTTATCTCTAAAAGACAAAACTGTATATTTCATAGTGAACCTACGGGAAAAGTATTATGATTTTTGTAGATGCTATCTATTTTAAATTTAATCCTGTAAAAGAATGTTTTATAATAGTTGTCTGTATTATCGTCTACAAAATTCATAGCAAATACTTTTTCGAAGTTTCAACAGGAAACGAATTATGGCGACCAAAGTACGTCCTATAATATTTTTTTGAAATCTTCTAAATTTTTGTTCTTCCTAGACCTCAATCAGCAGATCGATGGTGTATTACTTCCACGTCCAGTGGAAGTATAGTAACGTAAAAAAAAAATTTTTTTTCTTGAAATAGGCTTAAAACGTCATGAAACATTGAGATTTTAAATTTGAGCGAAAAAAAATTTTCTATCTGTTGCTCTATAATTCTTTAACTTTTTTGTGCACACGTTTACTCTGGAACCGTTTACGATATTGACTTTAAATTTGATACACTTATGTATTATAACGAGATCTAGAAGTAGATCATATTTTGATCTAATTCCGTTGAAGGGTTCTGAGATAAATGGGGTAAATAAGGGTAAATAGGCAAAGCAGAAAGATAAGAGTCCATAAAATTGCAATTTTGGGCGTGCAGGAAAAGTCAAGATCTCATTTTGGCATCAGCCATCGCCCACTACCACCCCCAATACCACCTCCACACTATTATGAAAGGGAGTAAACATTAAATTGGAATTTAGTGTGTATACGAGAACCAAGGGATTGTAAAAAAATTTTAGCATTAGCCACCCCCCCACCCCTGCCTTATTATTAAAGGGAATAAAAAATTAAATTGTGATTTGGTGTGTATAAGAGAACCAAGGGCCTCTAAAAATTTATTGGCATTAGCCATCCTATCTACCACCACCAATGCCACCTCTAACCTATTATTAAAGGGAGTAAAACATTAAATTGGGATTTAGTATGTGCAGGTGATCCAAAGGCCTTTAGAATTTATTTTGACATTAGCCACCCCCTCTACCATCACCATTATCACCCCCACCCTATTATTAAAGGGAGTAAAATATTACATTGGGATTTAGTGTATATAAAGGTTGGATACAAAATCTGGATATAGAAGTAGTGATTCCTTGGGCAGCGGTTTTCTTTTTGTTTATTGCTTAAAGGTTCGTCTAGCCGATAGCCGTATGGGTTAAGGCGCAAGGTGGCAATCGCGATTAACCGAATGGGTATCGCGCTACCGGGTTCCAGCATTAGCACTGTCGGAGGTCACGGTTGTTTGTCCCCATTTTTCAATGTGCAACCTCCTTCCATGCAAGCCTCTGGCTTCTTGAATTGGGGCTTGTCTAATTTCTGTAGTGTTTATTTATTTACTTATTTTATACCGTTTAAGATATCCGCATCAAATTCATTTTAAGCATATTTACGTACTCTTGAAAATATACTGTAAGCGCTTCTACAATGATAGGTTAAGCCGAGGAGGGAGGACGGACCCATCCAAGAATTGTGATATGAAGTTTCGCGTCTATACTGAAATCAATATTTATAGCGGCAGAATAAAAATTACACTTAGAATCCCTGGCATTTTCAAATATTTGTACAAGAATTTAAACACCTTACGACCCTTAATGTTGTTTAATCAAACTTCGCTTTGTTCGACGCATTTACGTTTGTATAATATCACTGCGTTGAAGGTCGAATTTTTACATAAAAGCATACCTTCCTCCTTGAAGCCAACTAATCTCAATATTAAATTTATTCCACTTCACTTTGGAATCTCCAAATTATTTTCAAACAAACTGTTGCTTTCAGACAGAGAAGACGACAGTGATACAGAGTCAGAGCCGGGGATCCCACTCAAACGCAAGCAACGACGCTCAAGGACGACGTTTTCGGGAGAGCAGCTGGAGGCTCTGGAAAGGGCGTTTAACAGAACTCAATATCCTGATGTGTACACACGGGAAGAACTGGCACAGCAGACAGGATTAACCGAAGCGAGAATACAGGTGGATTCAATATCATTTTAATTATTATTTATACATTAATGTGTTAGAAAAATTACGACTTCAGTTAATAGTTTTTTTTAATAGAGTCAACCAACTTTTCACGGCAACACCTTCGTAGCTCAGTTACTAATGAGTCGATTCATTTTAAACTTGCGTCAGTTGCATACCTCTTCATGGTAACGAACAGCGCATATACCTATTTAATTTATTCCATGTACGTATGGAGTATTATGTGAAAATTTGGTCAATTATCAGCTGTAATTTACCAAGGGCGCTGATAATCACCTGATAATTTTCCCTAATAATGAACCGAAAACTTGTTGCTTAGTAATTAAAGCAACAAGCTTGAGGGTCATTATTAGAGAAAATTATAAGGATTTATCAGTGCACACGGTAAATTCGGTGAGATATTTTTTTGAAATTCTAATAATATGTTAAATCGTGAATGTGACATTTTAAATAAATTATAAAACTGTCAATCATTTTTCGTTGCATAACAACATAAGTGGCAATCTCGCTAGAGAGGTTATCAGCTGTAATTTACCAAGGGCGCTGATAATCACGTGATAGTTTTCTCTAATAATGAACCGAAAGCTTGTTGCTTAGCAATTATCCGACGCCGTAAGGTGGAGGGTAATTACTTAAAGCAACAAGCTTTAAGGGATGTTTAAGTATGGTGTTATAGAATTTGAATTGAATATGGTTGCGTATTTTTGTTCATGGCAAAACTCCATAAATATTCCCCATGTGTATTTGTGACTTTTTGTGTTATTTATTGGAATTTTTGCTTTGATTAGCGCATCTATAGATTGAGAATTGACATTTTGAAATTTATTTGGAAGTTATTATGAAGTTGTCAAAGTTAAATAATTTTGTTGTCATAGTGATTGAAAATTTCCCTGAATGGTGTTATCAGTGTAATGTTAAAATGATTGGGTCATTTGTGTCACATGACAAGAAATAACGAAATATAATTGGTTGTTAGAACTGTCAAAAAATGTTCAGGTAGATGATACTAGGGATATAAAAAATATATGTTACCACCATTGTATAGGCAGGCCATCCCTTAAAATCCAATTGTGGAAAATTTTGGTAAAATATCTCAAGTAGTTTTAGAGTTATATCCAGATAAATTTCGCTGCTTCTGCAGATGTCTAGATCCAGACACATTCAACATCCGATGCTACGGGCTTCTAATGTTATAAATAGCAAGCAACAATTAAATGCTATTTGGTCTGGATCTCGTTTTATAAAGGTTTCATGAAGGATTTTTGCAGATTAATTAGGTTTAAATTAGGTTTATTTCAAACCAAATGTGTTTCTAGAGTACAAGAATTTATTGAAAAAATACCAAAAAAAGAAAAATTAAAGAATCAGCAATAATCTTATTAAGTGAAGACAAGTGCGTATCGAATTGTTCTGTAGATATTTGTACAACCTGGCTACCGATGTTAACAGAACTTAACAAACTCAACATTATCTAAAAGAAAATATCATAAGTTCTATGTTCTGTGTAAGTAGTTAGTATCTATGGAAATAACATAAATAGAATCTTAAAGCTGTGTATTTGACATACACAGCAAAATAAGAGTTCTTCAGAAAAAAGCTTTGAAAACGGAAAGAGATTACTTTCCGAAACGTCAGCAAAATACATTATTTCTGTGTTTATTCCGATTTATATTATTTGCAAAACATAACCTCTGACTATTCCTTTGGCGTAAACGTCACGGGTGCAGAGGCTTTTATTTTGTACATTCGGTGATTTGTTTTTGAAGAGGACAATAATACATGTGATAGAAAACCCAAATAATAGGAAAGAATATTCGTAGAATGCCACAAATAATTTTCAGACAATATCTTGTAGTACATCTTAAAACTTGACCATAACATCTTTTGGACTTTCTCTGGCTGTAGTTTTGTAAAAGTTCTATTATTAATATTAAAAGCAACTAACAAAACAATTTGGTATTAAAAAATTCTTCGAATGCAAATTTAATCAATTCAAGTAACTATCAAATTATGAAATTTGAGTATTTGAATGAAATAGTTTTAAAATTGCTTTATAAAGCATACATATAAGTCTCCTGTATCACCTCCTAAAACCTTCTCATCCCAAAAAAGCGGTTTCTTGTCAAAATACGCAATAAAACAATGACTTGTTTATTAAATGCACTATAAATCTTATTAGCTTTTAATATACGTCAATGAAACTAAAATCTCTTAAGAAAATGAGGTTATGATATACAGAATGTCTAAGTCACCGCCAACAAGCAAGTGGAAATAAATTAAAAACAGTGGCAATTTTAGAAGAAGAATTAAATTATATAAAACTTCATGTCTGCAAAGGAAAAAATAAGGTTAATATAGCGTTAATTTGAAGTCTCAATTATTTTGCTTATTTTGGTATAACTAGGTATAAAATTATTGAGATCAACTTACGGAAGCGATAAAAGATATTTCTGAAATATGGTGCTTTCAAAAAGAAATGGTAAAAAGAACATACTTTTTATATCTTGTCTCGTCAAACTCTGGAAAATTTTATAACGGGGTATGTTATGTGACAGCACTGAAACTAGATCTAATGAATAAAATAATAAAATGAGCTTCCATGGAGTTCTCTAAGTTCCCGGATCGAAGATTCAGGACATCAAATAATTTGTTTCTGATCTTGGCGCATCCGGCAGAAATTCGAAAATAAATATTTCCATTTGTAGGGGGTAATTTTAGTACATTTAAACATTTTAAAGTGATTCCTTTAGCTAATTTTAAGAAAAAAAGGTGTTGATATTTCTAAGGAAATGTTCTTTTTCTTATACTGTAATAATTATGAACGCAGTTATTAATTATTAAACCAATTTTAACATGTAGTACACTCAGATAGAATCCCTTAAAATGTCATTACATCATGTTCCACAATTGATCAGTGACGGAGTTATAGGAAAATAGTACCATGTTATAAAATAGTAAGCCCACATATGGAATAAACAGCGACCATCACTTAATATGTCATTCAATTATAGACAATCATTTTATCTTCAATTTTTTTGCTATTCGTCATGGCTTCATTTTTGTTTCTCAATATATTCCACTGTTATTATACATAAGTCAACTTCACAAACGAAATAAGCTGGGTTAGTTTGGTTTCGTTTGTTGCACAACTATTGTAATAATAAATCCTATGTTTTATTATTGTAAGTTCGTGATGATATTTGTAATAATTTTTGTAATCCCTTCAAGGTAAAAATGATAATTGATTTTTTTGCAATAGCAGTAGCTTAATTTGGAAAAAGTTGCTGTGAAACTGGATATATGACTAAAAGTTCAAGAAGCACGTCTATAATTAATTCAATTATTTACTTAATTATGAATTTATCTAATAATATACTGACCAGCAAAACATTCCATTACTGCGCAAAAGATATGAACAAGTACTTACAAATGTATGGCAAAAATAATGTAGAAATATAAGAACGTAGCACGGATAGATAGAAATGGAGAAAAAAATCAAAACAAAGTTTTAGTTTATATAGTTAATCTTTTTGTCACAGCGACAATTGCAGTGGAAGGCATCAAAGTGGTCCAGAAGATTATTACTGTTCTTATATATTCGATATTTAGGAACGGAGTTTCGGTACTGGGGAAATAAAATATGCTGCCTACCGTGGTCTGGGTATTCGAAAATTTAACAAACAAAATAACGCCACAGTCTGTTATATTACGTATTCTTGAAAAATGAATATTTATTGTGTTATATAAGTATAGTCTGAGAGAGACCAACCGTCATCTTTCAAATGGTATAAAGTAACTGATGTTTTGTGTATGCGTGTTATAGTGAAGACAAAATAATTGACAATCATTCCAATCTAGATCGAGCAAGACGGAGCGAGCGTAGGTGCGTCTTTACTATGTACATACTTCGATATGCGATGTAAAGCAACGTTAGGCGTGGTTAGTAGTTGGATTGGTGACCGTTCCAACGAAGACCACGTCCTCGCCTCACCCATCTTCCAGCGGCTTGTATATCAGTGTATGCGCGGAAGCTATACAACCTTAGGCGAAGGTTGTATAGGAGATATACCATCCTTCGGAGGGGATGTAAAGCCGTCGGTCCCTTGTCTATTAAATGTTAGGCAAGTAAAAGATCCCTACTCTTCTTAAGGGAAGAGGTTCGGCAAAATTCCTGGTTGGGGGTAGCTCGTCTACAGGCGTCGGTGTTAGGCCTCAGTAGCGGAAATAGGCCGACGTTAAATAAATGTATAAAAAAAAAGATCGAGCAAGGGTTTGATATAGTTGTTTCAGTGTGTTAATGCCATTCATTAAAGTCATGAGAACACCTTATTGCAAATAATTGGTGATGGTGTTTGTATGATACTTGAAAGATGAAGAAGAAAGCTTGCAATCCAATATTACACCGAGGTCACAAAATGTTGGTGGACGTGTAAGCATTTTTGTTTAGTCCCTATTATACAGGGTGTCTCACCGGGAAATGAATCGATCGATATAGAGAGAAGTACGCATCAGAAAATTTTGAAAATTTAGATAATTACTAATATCGGTGTGGCCAATCCAACTAAAATAATTACAAGCAGCTGGCACTTCCGCTTATACCGGAAAATATGTAACATATCCTATACCTAAACCTAGCTGTTTCAGAGATATTTGACATTTTATAGAAAATTTGACAGGTGCAACGGTTTGCAAGAACCGTTATAACTTTCTTCGTGTAAAAGATCCTCATTTGTTTCTTGTCACATAAAGGAACACAAGGAGAACTACGTTCTAGAACTGAAATAAATTCAATAATATCGTACCAAGTGTTCCGTTTTTCGCGTTACATTTTGTCAACTTCAAACTGCGAAAACTTGTTTAGGTCAAATGGAACAGCCTGCATTTTTTACGTCAAGTTGTGCAAAATTGAATAAATTTTTTCTGATATTAGCATTGTGCGGGTTAAAGTTACAACTTTTTGAAATATTTGCGATTGAATTGTTGTAATCATTTCATCAAAATAGCCATGATTAGAAACAATCAGTCATTATCTTATGTCAAAAAATGCCAGCACGTTTAAATTATACCCACGAAGACTTTTTAAATTTGTTTATTATTTATGGAGAATGTAATAAAGTAATATCAAGAGCTTGCAGCACATTTGCTACTCGATATCTAGAAAAACGGAAACCGTCACCAAACACTGCGAAACGCATACTTGAAAATTTTAAAAATTATGGCTCTGTCATGGCAAAAATGCAAAGAGGAAAGCCTACTGTTGATGACGAAAACATTGATAGTCATTCTGATATTTTCATGCATTTCCAAGGATATCATTAAGACAAGCTGCTCTGGAATCGGGACTATGCAAGGATTCAATCCACAGAATCTTATTAAAACATAAGTTTCACCCGTTTTCATTCCATATGGTTCAAGGATTAAAAGAAACAGATTTCCTAAGAAGACAGAATTTTTGTGAGTTTATTCTAATAAGGTCTGAGGGTCATGATTCTTATTTGGGAAATATTATATGGACAGATGAAGCAAAATTTACTAAAAATGGACTTTTTAATAGACACAATTTGCATTATTGGAGTGACTCAAATCCTCATATGTTCATAGAGCGAAACTTTCAGAAAAGTTGGCAGTTCAATGTTTACTGTGCCATAAGAAACGATAGAGTGGTGGCATTACAATTTTATCAGGAAAATTTAAACGGTAAATTAAATTTTCTCTTCTGCCAATATGTATAGGTAAATTTTTGTTTTTTTTTTTCTTAGGTGATAGATATCTGAATATCTTACAAAATTTGAATAATAACTATTTAGGAAATTTACCTCCCGCCGAACATAGAAACATTTTTTAACAGCACGACGGTGCTCCCCCCACATAACGCATATTTAATTAATAATTATTTACAAGAAACTTTTTATGATCAATGGATTGCCAATAATGGGCCTTTCTTATGGCCTCCTCGCTAGCCCGATTTATCAGTTCTGGATTATTTCATTTGGGAACTATTAAAAATAAAGTTTATGAGAGCCCATTAACAACCATTGAAGATTGTATGCAAAGAGTAAGAAATGCATTTCAAAACATATCACAGGATTTAATTAAAAGAGCTACCCATAAGTAACTAATCCGAAGGTGCGAAAAATGTGTCGAGGTTCGAGGGTGGAATTTTAATTTTGAGCAATTATTAAATTAAAATGAAATCATATTTTAAATTGATCTTATCTCTGCTATTTTAGTTCATGCCATATCTTCAATTCGATTAATACGGATGTTACAGTGTTAGTGTTATTTTGCGTTTTTGTGGATATCAAGTAACAAATGTGCTGCAAGTTCTTGATATTACTTTATCACATTCTCCATAAATGATCTTTGATATGCGACAACTCTTTTGTTGTAACCTTCTATTAAGGCTGTATAAAAACAAAAATGAGTTGGAAAACATTGAGCATGCCTATAACACACGTTACATGATAAAGGGGCATTTATCATGTAACGTCAAGTGCCTAGACACAAAAATACAATTCCACAAAAATGCCATATATATCTAGGACCTAAACTTTATAACAAATTGCCAATTGAAATAAAAATAGTAAGTTCTTATAGTTTGTTCAAAAATAGAGTAAAATCCTTGATTAAAAGCATTCCCATACTAGATACACATAGACTAATAAATGTAGAAAATATATAAACTCAAACAAATACTCATTCCACTTAGTTTCAAGAGTTTTAATAATTCGCTTTGTCGTGCTTATTTCATATCTTATCACTTATTCTTAGTTATATAAGTTAATGGTTATTGCAGGGCCTTTTGCAAATTACCTTATGGGAATTTTATACACAAGTCCTAGATTATTTGTAACCTGCAGCAGTAAGAATATACCTAAGTATATTGTACATTTAGATTCTGAAATTGCCAATAATTTACAAACAAGTTCTTAACTTACTGTAAATTTATCCGATTTGTTTACTTGGAATAGTAAATATATCCGTAAATTAAAAAAAAATTAAAATTATTACTCTAATTTTATAATTTATTTTCACCAAATCAAAATTTCTAATAATAACTCATATGTTTATAGTATAAATCCATTAACGTCTTTTCTTCCATACGTATGATTTAGCCATTTATTGGACAGACGAAAAGTACTTTGACAATTCTATTTTTATTCGAAGGGCACCCATATCAGTGAACATGTAATATAAACGGTTTTAATATATTTCAACTTCTGTCTGGCTACTCCAAACAAAAATTGCTTCGTAGGCGGATAGTAGGCGGAGTAGGAAAAGGATCATAATTACAAAGTTTTCATATTAAAAATTGTGTAATAAATGTTTATTACAAAAATTTTTCAAATCAAAATTAGAGAAGGCAATTTACGCAACGGCCTAACAATTCATTCAAATTTCTTTGATGCAATTATTAACAATAACTAAAAAATGAAACGATTTATAATGAAGAGGATACAATATGGTTAGCTGTCTATTGCAGGATAGTTTAAATTTACAATGCAACTTGATATGGATTTAAAAACCGGAAAATAACATAACCTAGCCTATAAAGTAGTATGTGAAATTTAAGCTCTGAAATAACTTAGAAATATATTTTTTTTCTCAAATACTTTACTTGGGTAGTCGATAGAAGGCCCTAAATTTCTGAAATATTGCTCGGGTGGAAATACAAAAGAAATGCTGAAAATAATTGATAAAAATCCAAACTCACATTTTGTTCACTTTCATTGCATTTCACGTTACACTTTTTAGTTCTTCCATATATAAGATGGTTCAATGCTCTTTAAAACTAGTTGTAGTTCAACGTTTGGTCCATCCAATATATATTTTAAAATATAATCTTCACAACTTTCCAATTGATTACATTTTTGTCTTTTGGGTTATAATTAATTTTCTGACAGAGGAATAAATGTTGTATCATATTTTTCTTTAATCTTACTTAGAACATGGGTAAATTGAGGTTCCAATAAAATTCTTACAAATTTTGTATTCTCCAGTTCGATAGTGTAAACCATTGACGACGTACCTAAGAGTACTGGCGTCTTTACTATATATAGCAAAGTCCAATTTACAATATGCTCCCCTTGTATTGTACATTTACATATTATTACTACTTTAAAATAAATTTGAAACACCGGCTTTTGTTTCAGGTATGGTTCTCTAACCGAAGAGCTCGTCTGCGCAAAAACACCGGAGGTGGGAACCCAGCCAACGCTTTAGGCTTCCCAACGCTTCCTCTAGGCAACATGGCTTGCCAGTACTCCTCAGAAGCTCAGTACGATTGGAGGAACGCCCAATTTCACAACTACAATATGTTCCAGCAACAGTCATACAACCAAGAATACTCCAGAGCAGAATACTCCGCAATATTCGATGCAAACTATGCTCTTGCCCAAGCGCAGATCAGTCAAGCTCAAGCTAACAACCTACGAATTAAGGAGAGCGAAAATTACGCGATGGCACACGCGCAGGCCAGTCACGCGCATGCTAGTAGCTTAAACAGGAGTAAGGACAACGAAAGTTATACACTTGCACATCAAGCTCAAGCCAGTAATTTAAGTAGGGTTAAAGATGACAGTAAGGAGTTAGACTTGAGCAACGAGGCTAGTACCAGTGTTTCTAGTAGTATCCCCGGCAATTCTTGGGGGAAGAGTGGGGACTGGACCCAAGCGATGAATATGCAAGATGTAGGCGCTAATTTTAGCGGCAGCGACGCTTTTATACAAGGCCATTATCATCCCAATAACAAAAACTATTGGACGTAATGTTTTTCATTTTATGATTTAAAACTATTGTATATTGTTATATTAAGTGTACATATTAAATAATTAATAATATATTTTTTTAATTACCTCCATTTACTGACTACATATAGACCATGAGCTACCAGTACGAAACTCTCCTCCCCCGTGGGAATTTATGACTGACATATTTTTTTATTGGTATCGCCATCTAGCTTAAGGTTTTAGTTGTTTGCTCTTGTCAATTACAGCATGTCCCGGAAAACCACAAAGATAAGGAGAAAATGATTTTTTTCTCCACCTTTCAAACATGTCCCACAGGAGTTGATGTTATGGATTTAGCAACGCATTGTTCCATATGTAGCAGAGGTAGTTTACACGGCTGATAGGTTTTCAAGTGAATCTTTGCAAGGAGGTAGTACACTCAATTCGACACCTTCTGTATTTGGCAGTGCAAATGTCATCGTGGGAGAGTATTTTTGTGTGAATGTGTATCCCTTATTACTGTACAAACAACAATCGAATTCTTCCAGGCCTGTCAGTAACATCTTTGTAATTGTAAGTGATGATCCTAATGATCTAAGAATAAGCAAGAATTTGGTGACATTAATGACCCTTCGTATTTTTCCAGTTCTTATAACAAACAGTAACATGTTTTTAGTTTCGTTATCGTACCTTAACAACGTAAAACGTCTGTGTCTGGTGATATAAATTGATAGGCAAATTTGCCTAACAATTGTCCTGACAGGATTGAGAAGGATGGTGAAGGCAATAAAATATAATTTTAGTATCCGCGTCCTATTGTGAAGAGCATAGTTCTACATATATAGTATACTTCACAGTTGAATTGTCTTCGCTAGTAAACAGTTTGCACTGATAATTATGTGATAAGTAAAAGTTTTTACCATGGAAATAGTGAGCATATTTGTCTTGGTTTCATTCATTATGTAGAAGGTTGACAAGTTGTTCCTTATTTTTGCCATTTATGAGGATTTTTTTCCAATCCCGAGGAATTTTGGTGAATGCATCTCCACAACCTCTTCTTAATCTCTCAAAATACATCTAAGTAATTATCCATTATAAAGTCTATCATTGCATTTTGGAAAGCAGCTTAAGACAATCTCGGAGGGCTCACCAACAATTTCTGGAATGTTAGTGAGATTAGCCTGAAAGTAAGCCATACCATCAATGATATAAATTCATTTTGTCATCCTTAGGAGATTCATCTATCGCATCCTGTCCAAAGCATGAAGTACTTTGGCCTTGTCTGTTTTGTAAGGCATCCATCAGCAGTTACTAATACCCATGGTACTGGACCTAATGGATACGACAACAGCATCTCTAGGCTAATTTCACGTTCCTGGGACAGGAGCAAAACTCGATAAAAATAATTGTTTCTGCTCTTTGTCTCAACTAATCTGTTTTGTGAAGCCGTAACAATTATCTTGAATACTCTTAAAAGTTTGAAGCTTTGTCTCTTCAGTGGCTCATGAAATTTTTTAGAATAAATCTGTCTTGTAGGAAAGTGTTGTAGGCAGCTTTCCCCAGACTATCTACATAGAGTAAATAAAAGTTAAATGAGAATATTAGGAGAAAATAATATAGATTTTTTTGTAAAAAGTCATTTTCTCTGTATTTGCGTGGTTTTTCAGGTTTTTCCGAGATATGTTGTAATTGACAAGGGTCAAATAACTAAAACTTTAAACTACATGGCAATACCAACAAAGAAATATGTGAGTCAGAAATTCCGACGAGGCCTATGCTCTAGTACGGTAGTGTAGTCACAAGCATTAGATAATCAAGTATAAGAAATTCGACGTTTCGCCCTTATTAGAAGATATCCTCACGATAATTTAAACTATATTAATCATTAAAACATAATATTTTTAGTCGCAAACTCCTCTATAAAATCCTTATTTTACTATAAGGAACGTAACCAGACTGCAACCAACAGCTACTCTCCGGGCTATGTGGCCCGCCGAGCGCTGAATTACAAGTTACAAGTCTGGCGCGTTAAGTGTAATAATTGCATATTACCATCAAAACGCTAATGCTTCGATTGCAACAAACACCAGCCGAAAGACTGATCCTACTTAAAGGAGCTTTCGTACCAGTCGTCACACACCACTTGCAGACTGCAGTTTCGAGCTTTTGGCTCTTGCCAGCGCAAGGTAGGCATGTGACGACCGACACTAGAATCACTTGACTATTTAGTACATTTCGGTATCTTTGGGATAGCGACATATAAAATAGTCAGCAGGCGCCATCTAGCGGTCCAGTATCTGTTGCAATCGAAAAATAAATAGCCTGACTGGGCTTAGCATACTTCAAATGTGCTTTTAGAGAGCGAAATATTAAAACATAATATTTTCAGTCGCAGACTCCTCTATAAAATCCTTACTTTACTATAAGGAACGTAACCAGACTGCAACCAACATGGTAATGGTAATTATTACACTTAACGCGCCAGACTTGTAACTTGTAGTTCAGCGCTCGGCGGGGCACATAGCCCGGAGAGTAGCTGTTGGTGAGGGATTTTTGCGCAATTGATCTAGCAAAACACGATGATAAAACTGTCGTCGTTGTGGGTCAAGATATTGATTTACTAGTAATTCTGCACCAACTTGAATCCATGGTATTTTTTTTCCATAAACCAGGCTCTGGCAAGGAAAATGATTCATTTTGGACATCTAATTGCTTCAAACACGAATCGTACACAAATATAATAGCATTTCTTCACTCTTTTTCGAGTTGCGATACAACTTTCGGTTTTGCTGGAAAAGAGAAAAACAATAGTAAAATCATTATTGAGCAACAAAAATGTATCAAGCCTAGCTAATATTTTTTTTAAAAGATGCAGACCAAATCACCATTGCAAAAACTGGATGTCAACTTATAGCTGGTATTTACAAAAGTAAGAAAATTGATGTCATTAAATCAGATTTGAGCATTACCAACTGGCAACTAACAAATATAAATTGGAAAAACTTCCCCCAACTGAAAGAGCAGTATGCAATACTCTTTCTATTACCAATTGCAAACTTGGTTTGGTTATTTGGGCAACGAGCTCGATAACAAAAAAGCTAAGCAATGGGGCTGGAGCGAACATCTAGGTAGACTCGTGTCTAAATTTACCCCAGAGAGTTCAGATTTAATTTCCAAAAAAAAAAAAAAAAAAAATATTAACTGCAGCTGTGAAAGTGGTTGTAATAAATAAAGATGTGGCTGCCGAAAACACGGCTTAAAATGAACCAATTTATTTTTATTAATTGTCATGTCTAAAAGTCATTAGAACTCTATAATTTTTCATATTTTTTCTATTTTTATAACAAATGACAAAACAATGTATCAAACGAGTCAAAATTTCTAAAAACATATCAATAAATTAATTGTTTTACGTAATAATTATTTATTCAAATTATTTTATTCAAATATACCTAAAATAGATTACTTCTCGTTATACCAAATTGTAAAATATACATTAATAAAAATGCACATTGGGCCAGTGAGTCTTAAATCTACTTTCAGTACGGCACGGTGCATTGCCATGAAAAAAAACCGCTGCCGAAGGAATCACTACTTCCACATCCAGATTTTGTATCCAAGTCTTATGCACACTAAATTCCAATGTAATATTTTATTCCCTTTAATAATAGAGTGAGGGTGGTAGAGAGGGTGACTAATGTAAAAAAAAATTTAGGAGTCCTTGGTTCTCATATATACACTAAACCCCAATTTAATTTTTTATTCCCTTAAATAATAGGGTGGGGGTGGAAATAGGGGTGATAGGGAGAATCACATCTTAATTGTTTTTACCCCCTTTAATAATAGGGTCGGGGTGGCAATGGGGACGGTAGAGGGGGTAGCTAACGCTAAAAAAGTTTGCGTGCGCACAAAAAAGTGACAGATAGACAGACCGACAGACAGACAGACCCACAGACATACCGACAGACAAGAAATTTTTTTTGCTTGAATTTAAAATCTCGACATTGTATAACAATTTAAGCCTATTTCAACAAAAAAAATTATTTTTTTTGCGTTACCATACCTCCACCAGTAATTATGTTTCAGAACTCGCTGTTTTCACTTAAATTCTTTAACTTAAAAAAAAAATTAAATAAAAAATATTGAAAAATTCGTGATTCGAAAATTCATTTTTTTGGTTTTTCTCAATTTTAAGCGGTTCCATGAAAAACAAACCAATAACATGTATAGACCATTTTAGAGTAGATATTTCAATGGTTAAAATGACCCGGGACAGAACATTTAAATAAGAAAAAAACACCAATAAAGTTTTGCGTGGAAGATTTTGGTTCCTTTTCCGAAAAATATAAATACTTGTTTCCCAGATTCCAAAAAAATCATGTTTATTCAATGCACAAAATTAAATATTCACTTATTTTCACGAAAGAAAAAAATTAAAAACCGAAAAATCGGTTCTCCGTCATTTTCTTAGAAAACTTGAGGTTATGTTGAAAAATGCGACTCGAAAGTTTTAGATTTTTTTACTATCTACAACTTCTGTAAAGGACATTTTCCGCTAGGAGGTCACGTTTCACCGAAAATTGTAAAAAAAACACTTTCAACCTCTAAACAGCACCCCAATTTCACTTTATCTCGTGTTAAATTTTTGTCTTATCTCCTAGTTATAACCTTAACTAAAAATTTCGGCTAATCCTTGCCTGTTAATAATTTTTTTTTTCAAAAATGTATTGGTGTACCCAGCCTATTAGATAATTTGACCTCGGAACTCTGTCAATTATGTTGTATCGTACTTTGTCCTGTGAATGGATTCATTTTGGTTGGGCAATAATAAACAAATACATTAGGGGTCTGTTTCTGAAACGTAAAATAAAGTTATCTATTAATAAATGTCATAGTAACAATTGTTGTCACAATTGTAACTATGACAGTAAATGAATAATTAACTCTATTTAACGTTTCAGAAACTGACCATAGGTAGAGTACTTGGATATACGTTTTCTATGAAATGGCGAAGGAGCCGGTTGACTTTTAAATTTAACAACTTTTGATACCCTTCTCTTCAACTTCTCTTGCAGTCGTATTATATTATGTTTTATAGCAATATGTGTCACATGAGTGTAAATCGCTCTCAATTCGGCCTCGTAACTTTGGAATGGTGAGATGTGGATTCAGTTTACTTTCCGAAAAAGTAAATAAGTTACTGTTTATTGATTTATCGGTAACCACCGCATTAAACAATGTTTTTCACTGAACATAAAAAGGAAGAATAAATCTTGCCGCTATATAATTTTATTGAACAACATTCCATTATTATAAGCCCTAAGGAATAAACCCATTTGATGTCTCAACTCTAATAGCAATTAAGCCATGAGGAACCATTCATATAAAGCGCTATTATAACAGCACTTAGAACTTCAAAGGCTAAGCCCTCTGTAAATAAAGTCATCAATAAAGAACCTCGTCTCCTCCATTATTAACCTTCATTAGATGCATCGTTGAATTCACTTTCCAGGAAGTTCAAATCAATAACTATATAGGTTTACTCTCAAAGTCTAACGTTATGAGGATACACCACTACCATTTATATTAATTAAAGAAACGCCAGTTGGATATTTAAGAGGCATCGTGAGTTGACGTTTAGGGCACAATATTGCTTGGCTTATTATCGATTTCAGATGTGAAGAAAGATAATTTAGCATTTGTGGTAAGTTATCGAGAATACAATGCTTGGCCCAAGTAGCGGAATATTTTAAATATATTTGGGAAAATATTAGAAAGTAAATATACCTTTTAGAGTCAAATAAAAACTGTCTCAGACAGTTGCATCTTGCAATACAATAAAAATTTACGTCGTCTATCGGACTCGAATTTTCGTTCAACAATTGAAAATATTTGCGATTTGTCGTTTAACAAAAGTGAGTTGTGAAGTAAAAGATCCATAATCTTCGAAAGAAGAGAGGTCCGGCAACAAACCTGGTTGGGGGTAGCTCCTCTATAGGCATTCAAAATAGCATATACTTCATAGATCAAATACTATTGATGACTTTACTGATCAAAATATTATAAAATTGAATGCGGTGTTCCACGAGGTACTGCGATAGGACCTATTTTAATTTATTTAGTCCTTATTATATGTAAGGCCTTTGTAGATAGGTTGGAATATTATAATTCTTATTTTTATATTTTTGTAACAATATTTATTTATTTGCCCAACAGAAATCCAGGCCAAAATTCAAACAAAGACAAACTGTGTAACAGAAATTGTTAACCATGAATATTCAGACCAAGAAGAAGATTAATATACATGAAAATTTACAAAATCCCTCTAGTCTAAATAATCACCTCTTAACAGATTTTAATACTGACCCAGTAAACGACCAAACGTTAAATGTTTATAATAATAGTAAATTTAATACTGATAAAAAAATTTCACTTCAGCTTGTTAGCGCGGAGGGGATAGAAAAAATAATTTCTGAAATTGAATCAAATGCTTGTGAACATGATGAAATTAGCTTGCAAATGTTAATTAATGATATGCATGCCAGTCATAAAAAAATATGTTATCCATAATATTAACTCTTGCCTGGAAATAGGATTTTTTCCAGTGCAATGGAAAATTTCTATTGCATCTCCTATCCCTAAGACAAGTAGTTCAAGAACACTCGAAGATTTACGTCCTACAAGCTTGATTTCTATTTTAAGTAAAATTTTGGAAAAAATCATCAATTTTCAATGAACGCTGTACTTTAATAAATATAAGCTGCTACAAGAAAATCATTCAGGTTTCAGAGCTGCACAGAGCACGAGTACAGCTTTGGTAAACATTTTAGGTACCCTAGTCAGAGGTCTTGATGAGGGACTGGCGAGCATACTGGTTCTGTTAGACTTTTCAAAGGCTTTTGACTCAGTGTATCATAACTTACTGATAGCAAATTTGCGAGATTACGGTTAGATGATATGTCGTTAATGTTCTTCCGTTCATACTAGGAAAGTCGCCATCAAATTGTCCGCACGAACCTAGGTATGTCTTCTTCTGAGCTAGTCACACCTTGAGTTTCACAAGGCTCCATATTGGGTCCGGTATTATTTCTAGTATACACATCTGATGTATATAGCGTTACAAAATATGCAGAATATTCTTTCCTATTATTTGGGTTTTCTACCACATGTACTATTATCCTCTTCAAAACAAATCACCGAATCTACAAAATAATAGAATTATTGGAAAAAAAGCCTCTGCGCCCGTGACGCCAAAGGAAAAGTCAGAGGTTATGTTTTGCAAATAATATAAATCGGAATAAACACAAAAATAATATATTTTGCTGACGTTTCGGAAAGTAATCTCTTTCCGTTTTCAAAGCTATTTTTTGAAGAACTCTTATTTTGCTGTGTATGTCAAATACACAGCTTTAAGATTCTGTTTATGTTATTTCCATAGATACTTACTACTTACACAGAACATAGAACTGATGATATTTTTTTTAGATAATGTTGAGTTTGTTAAGTTCTTCTTTTAACATTGGTAGCCAGGTTGTACAAATATCTACAGAACAATTCGATACGCACTTATCTTCATTTAATAAGATTATTGCTGATTCTTTAATTTTTCTTTTTTTGGTATCTGTTTCTTTTGTTAAAATTAAAAAAAAAAAAAAAAAATTTTAACAAAAGAAACAGATACCAAAAATTTTAACATATCTATCATAAACTTTGTCACTTAAAGTGATTAAACATGAATAATAATTACGAATATCATCTTTGTACATCGTCTGTTATTTACGTCTGTACCCGTATATTTGCGAAAAAAATTGTTATTTAAAATTCGTAATCGTGATATTAAGCATTGTCAAACTTTCACAATGTCAAAACACTTTACAATAATATTTACAAAGTATTTTTCCTATAATGCAGTTTATCTGTAAAATAATGTTCAACATGGCTTTAAAAAGTTTAGCTTAAACTCTTTTGAAACTAGGATAAAAACTAATTTATTACAAAAACAGTAATTTTGTTATATTACGTGGAAACACGCAATCACCTATGCCGTTAATTTTGAGATAAATTATCTGCGAAAAGAAGCTTATCACAGTCAGTAACACCCGTAAGGTCATCAATAAATAACAAAAATAAGAGAGGTCCAAGATTGGACCCTCGAGGGACTCCTGATACAGCCGTATACATGTATGGCTTAAATCCATTATGTGCCACATATTGTAATTTACTCTATTATTTAAGTAAGAAATAAATAAGCTAGATAACCCGAAATCTATTAGTTTTAGTATTATAATAGAGTGCCTAATGGTATCAAAGCTTTCCGAAATCAGTATACACCACATACTTATGTCGATAACGCGGATATATCGATATAGGTGGTTATGGAGTTAACTAAAAAAAAATAAAGATTCTTTGGCCGTAACTTATACTAAATATGAAAAAAACTTGTACTTACCTTTAAGCTGCTATAAAGTATTATAACCAAACTTCAAATGTCGCAATGTAAATAATGAATTTACCACAAACTTCACTAAAGAAGTAAAATATCTTAAAATCATAATCAATAAACACTTAAAATGGGATGCACGACAATTACGTTGTCAAAGGACTACAACACTTAAGCTATTAATTCAAGATTTTTTTTATACATTTATTTAACGTCGGACTATTTCCGCTACTGAGGCCTAACACCGACGCCTGTAGACGAGCTACCCCCAACCAGGAATTTTGCCGAACCTCTTCCCTTAAGAAGAGTAGGGATCTTTTACTTGCCTAACATTTAATAGACAAGGGACCGATGGCTTTACATCCCCTCCGAAGGATGGTATATCTCCTCTACAACCCTCACCTAAGGTTGTATAGCTTCCGCGTATACACTGATATACAAGCCGCTGGAAGATGTGTGAGGCGAGAACGCGGTTTCCGTTGGAATGGTCACCCATCCAAGTACTAACTGCGCCTGTCGTTGCTTTACATGGCATACCGAAGTATGTACGTAGTAAAGACGCACCTACGCTCGCCCCTCAAGATTTCAATACCAATAAAGTGGTGGTAGAATTTCCAAAACTACAACAGTGGCCATCGGAAAATTACCTAACAGTTAATCTAGATAAGACTAAATTGATGTGCTTTAGTATACAGGGTGGGGCAATAGTGCGTCGGACCTCGATATCTCGAGTTCTACGATAGCTAGAAATTTTTTAAAAAATTGCAAGTAAACTAGATAAAAAAGTTTATAACTGGAAATTATTTTCGAACATACAGGGCAAGCCAAGACGATATTACAGGACCAAGTGCCTTTTTTTTTAATGGAATGCTGTGTATATCAGTACATTTTTTGAAGCCTCTTTGTAGGCTCTATTCATTCCTATATTAACATTGAATATCTCCCAACTGCTTGGATGTAATGAATTTTTCTGTTGAAATAATGCAATCTGCAGATGGATATTAAACAAATCACCACAGTCACAATTATGGGTTTTAAGAAAAACTTATATGAATACCAGTTACGAGATATCTAGTTAATGTTTTTGAATCATTTTCATTTAATAAAAATCTACAGGGTGGCCAAAAATTATTTTTCAATTAAGAACATTTTAAATTGAATTTTCTCAATGTATTCAAATGGAACACCCTGTATATTTTTCGACGATGTGATGTAGAAATGAAAAACGAACATTTTTGTAAGTACTTCCCTGTGGCTAATTGCACCATTTTCGTTTTATAATTAAATAAGTGTCAAATTCGAGAATAAACTTAAAAAAAGAGGTTCCCTCAAATAATTCATTAGAAAAATTTACAATAGGTGTGACGTGTTGCCCATTTTGATGACACACGTTTTTATGCAATTTTGAAATGAGGCCATTTAGTGGGACCATATCTTCCAATCCATTGAAATGAGTAAATAGTATTTAACCGGTCCTTTACTGTAATGTTTTTTGTACATTTTTTTGCTGTTTTCGTTATTCGACAAGCAATACAACCTCAGTTTCGTATAACTTGTCGTGTACAAAGGAGCATTTATCACACTTACCGGTCGTTACAATTTGTATTGAATTTAAAATATTTGGAATTTTGCAATACGAATTTTAATAAAGCGGAACTTGTAGATATGACTTTTGTTTTGAACGAGTCAGACAGAAATTGTTTACTTGCCAATAGAATTTCTCACCAACGTTATCCTGAAGGAAGGATTCCTGATGTTAGCAGCTTCTAAAATTTTCTCGATAGATTTCTGGAAACTGGAAATGTCGAATATAAAAAAATGTCACAGAATAAAACGTGTTGTGAACGAACAAAATGAGTTTTCAGTGGTACAGTAACGGTTGAGAATTTCCAAGTTAGTCAAAGAGAAGTGAGCTCATTAGTAGGAATAAGTAGACGGTCTGTGGGTCGAATCTTAAAAACAAATAAGTTGCATGCATATCATAGTCAAATGCACCAGGAATTATCTGACGGCGATTTTCAAAAGCGCCTACAATTTTGTAATTGGGCCAGAGGTGAAATGCAACATGATGTCAATTTCTTCAATACTGTTTTATTCAGCGATGAGGCAACTTTTCATAAAAATGGATTTGTTAATAGGCACAATTTCCATTATTATGCTTCGAAAAATCTTCACTTTCTTATGCAAGTTGATAACCAACACAGATGGTCTATAAACTTTTGGGGAAGAATTATTGGAGAACATGAAATAGGGCCACATTTCTTTGATAGTACATTGACTGGATTTATCTTCATTTTTTGGAAAACTATCTGCCACAATTATTGGTAAATTTCCCTAAAAGAATTCAAAATAGGATGTGGATGCAGTGAGAGACCACTTAAATAATACCCACCCTAATCAATGGATTGGAAGAAATGGACCCACTAAATGGCCTGCTAGATCCCCAGATCTTGTAAAAATGGATTTCTTTTTATGGAGATACGTGAAGGAAATTGTTTATAGAGACAAAATATGAAGGAAAGAAAACAATAACTGCCTTTACATCTATCACACCGGTAGTTTCAGGAACAGTGGGAGCATCATTTTAAAAGCGCATAGAAATGTGTGTCAATCAAGATGGGCAACATGTGGAACATTTATGATAATTTTTTCTACTGAGTTATTTGAGGAAACCTGTATTTTTAAGCATATTTTAGAATTTTGTAATTATTGTTCAATAAAACGAAATTGGTTGCAATTATCCCTAGGGAAGTACTTACAAAAAATGTTCGTTTTTCATTTATACATCATATCGTCGAAACATATACAGGGTGTTCCCTTTGAAAAAATTGAGAAAATTCAATTTAAAATGTTCTTAATTGAAAAATAATGTTTGGCCACCCTGTACCTTTTTAGGAAATGGAAATGATTCAAAAACATTAATTAGATGTCTCGTAACTGGTATTCACATAAATGTTTCTTAAAACCAATAATTGTGACTGTGGTGATTTTTTTAATATCCATCTGCAGATTGCATCATTTCAACAAAAAAATTCATTACATCAAGAAATGAACTGATATACATAGCATTCCATTTTAAAAAGGCACTTGGTCCTGTAATTTCGTCTTGGCTCGCACAATTTCCAGTTATAGACTTTTTTATCTAGTTTACTTGCAATTTTTTAAAAATTTCTAGCTGTCGTAAAACTCGAGATATCGAGGTCCGACGCACTATTGTCCCACCCTCTATATTCTTAAGATTTTACATTGTGCTGCCTGTTCAATTTCTAGCACACTTAGCTTTTGGAGTACACTCTCTACATCACGCAGGGTCAACGCCTGTAAATTCCAGAATAGTATGCCATAATTAGACGGAGAGACTTCAGGATGACTGCCCTCTGTATGGCGTTAATTTTTGGTAAGGCGATATAGCTTTTTATTCTGAGAGTACTACCTTATCCTAGCGGGCACATCGACTATTAGAACAACCACCTTGAACAGGTAGACTGGGGGTAGTATTTGGAACTCATATCGCAGATCTCGATATTTAATAGTTTTCCCTTCTCCTTCAATGTGATGTCAGGGTTGCTTACTTGAATTAACCTGATGGTCGATAATAAATTCTGACGACGAAGGCAATAGATAGTAAATGCATGAAAGAGCCAGCGTCTGACGACAGGTCCTGTAATTAGTGTCTAGCACCTCCATTCCCGTGACTAGAATAGAATAAAGTGTTAATAACGCCACCTTACCAGACCACCATGGATCTCATTTAAGGCCAGTTTATCATTGCATGGTTAACTCGTAACCAAAGGATAACTGTCAAGCAAAACAATATATACCCATTGTTTCGATTGGCATTTATCCTATAGTTAAGTGTTAACCCTTTATTGATAAACTGACTCTTAGCCGTGCTAATTGTATAAAGTGAGCTTTATCGACAAACACGGTGTCTCTATGCCGTTATAAAACACAACGTGCATAGGTTTACTGACGTGATGTTTGAACAGAGGTATCTGCTCGGCAGCTTTAATTTGAGCTACCAGATGATTTAGCTCAGTTACTAACTGTGCATCATGGAACACAAACAGCCCACAGCCTTAAATAAGAATGGGGAAACTCTTACGGTTTCATGATCTCTCCCGTAGTATGAGTGGCTCTGAGTTACTGAGAATGTTGTATGGCATACTGAGCGCTTATCTGTTATGTAGACAATCGAGACTCAAGAGTCATCCACTCTAATGACGTGGGACGTACAAAAATAATAAGAAAAGCAACATACATTGTCATATTTTTATTGACAATAATATAGATAGATACATTATGACAGACAAATTCAACACTAAATAAATATCTGGCAAGATAGCCCTTTATAAATTTCGACTTTATTTTATTGTCTACAAATTACACATTTATTGTCATATTCATATTAATATATATATAGAGCGTTCTTTTAAGTCTACTATTGTCTTACACAGCGTATTGTCTTTATAATATCCAGCCCTGTTTACAAAGATTCTTAAATAAAGTTCAAACATATTATAATCCCCCTGAAGAAATTAAATACGCAATATTACCAATTGGCCTTATCCTATACTATATTCTAATGATAATATGTATCAGATGATATTCTTGATTGAAGATTTGTAAAGGTTGATATTTTTCCCAGAAGATATAACAATATTTGATTCAGATATGTATGCGAAGTAAAACCGCTTTATGTTGATTTGATTGTGCTTATTGTTATAACGTTGAAGTATTTAGGAGTGAGACAAGGTGCTTGTATATACAATACATGCCTGGTTGAAAAAAGCAATTCCTTTTTGATTATAATTTAAAATAAAACTACGAATATCGATATGTTATCTGTGGCCCACCAGTTTCCAATTTTACCAATCAGATAGAAGCATGTTTAAGGACCCACTTGGAAAATTCAATTTAAAAATGTATCTGATGTAGTACTAGTAGTTTATAACAACACAAGCAACATGTCTAGCTCCTTTTAATTTGTTACTGATTGTGAAATTAAGAATGTTGATACTTAATGTGATCTTGGATGCATGAATACTTTTCTGAGTAAAATATTGTCAACAGCTGGCTGAAGAAGAAATCTTTTCGCTCCTAGTGATAACGGCGGCTCTTTGGAGATGGAGTTGTTTTCGGTTTGCCCATTTGCGGCAGCCTCCCTGTAAACATTTTATTTATTTTAGTAAAGGAAATGCCGGATAATTTTAAACAGCTACACGTACAACTGAAAAAGAACTACACTATAGTCTACAATCTACACCATTACGCAAATCTAGCTGACGGAAAAATGAACGTTAATTCGTTAAAGTGTTGAGTAAAAATGCCACTCTTTAGCATTGATCTCACTATTTTAATTCTACGTCTAACATGCCTGTACTATTTCTAACAATGAACAACTACCTAATGAAATTAAATGAATAAAGAATATTCTCAAATATTTCTGTTGTGTCAATGACTAGTTCCGTGAATATTAAGTACAAACATGACGAATAGTCCAATGAATTTTTTTGCAGAAATAGTGTAATGCAATTTTCTTTTTTGGAAATGCTGAAGGACACTTCCTGAGTATTTTGGTAATCTGACGAGGTCAGCGGTGGAGTGCTTTTATTAAAGAACACGCTAAAACCTTCAATAAACTTTTCGAAACTGTAACAAAATCCAACTTTTTCGCAGGAAAAGCGTGCTTCACGTAAAAATGCCGTTGGAAGAGATTTTTATACTTTAAATCGCATTTTCGCTCTACGGAGTGTTTTTTATGCAAAAATATCAGAAACTCATCAAAGAGTGTAATTTTAGAAAGTGTAATAAATGCTGCTCCACGGGGACGTAATGTCGCCCCGACCACCAAAATTTAGAAAGTGTAACAAAAATCGAATTTCAAAATTAAAAACCCTTCTACGAATCCAGTTGTGCAGCACTGCAACTCATGTGTTATGTTAAATATGAGGACAAGTTAATTTAGTCTCTAGTCAAAGTATTTCGAGAGTTTTAGCAAAAATAGTCTTTAGCGACTAGGGTGACCATTAATTTCCTAGCAGTCGATTTTGACGGGAAAATGATGAATTTTAACGGGATTTGCCGTAAACTGGTTCCTCAGTGATTCGGTGTCAGAAAAGTATCTTTACCATGTACTCAGACGTACATGGGACCGCCTTGCCTGAACGTATGAATATATAATTGCTACAATATAATTCAAAGTCGTTGCGATTCAAGCTTTTTTAAGCTCCGAGGAACGAACCAAATTATTATTGAACTGACAATATGTAAACAGAGGGGCAAGCAAAAGCCCACCAAAAATTTATAAATATTGAACTTTTCTTGAATTTCTTTGTGTAATCGTTAGCAATAAACCGCACATTGGATGTTAGTTGGTACATTATACGTCGTTCCGTTCCTCACTATGTGTTGTATAGACTATAGTTTGTCAATACATTTTTCTTGAACGTTTTTGTAAAACATGATTTTTTAAAGAGATTTAATATACATTTTTTGAAGTTTATACTGTCTTTTTCTTGTGTTTTCAAAATTTCTTTTCAGGTTTAAATTTAAAAAAGTGTTAGTATTTACTGTGTTAGATTTATAGTGTTACGACGTCCAATTGGTACCATCAGTGAAGCAGTTAAACATAAACGAACAGTAAGTATAGATTTTGTATTATTCTCCATCTGAAACAGTCATTTTGTACCCTTCTTTGTGAACGTTTAATATTCAATTTTGGAAAATATAATACATGTCCTTCAGATGCGAAAAGATGGATCGTTCACACTTTAACCGCCTTTGCAAAAAGTTCGTAAATATCTCGTGAATCGTTGATGCTACGACAAAAATACTATGCATCTTTTGTGTTCATTACTGAATTCGCTACAAATTCTCTTCATATGCCCATTTTCGCATATATGTCCGTTTACAATTTACGAGTAAAGATTTGGAAAAAGTAGCTCTTGAGAATTATTAAGTAAACTGTTGGTTGTACATTAAAGTATTAATGTCCTATAAGTCTGTTATTTTACAATAACCACCCTATTTTGAGATACATTAAATGAAAAATAACGCCCTAGGGCGTTATGAATATATATATATATATAACGCCCTAGGGCATTATAAAGAGCCCTTCCTCAAAGCGGCAGTATTTTTTCTCATATACCTTTTTGGTTTTATGAGACGCAAGTGCCTCGGCTGCTTTTACAGCCTTTAATAACACTTCTTCAGACAGATTATCTTCTTCTAACATTTTCACTACAACACAACCCAAAACAAGTAAATGATAACAGCGTTATTGACAAACAATTGACAAACGGTGGCATTTACAATCAATTCTGATTTTTACTCTCTTTTAAATCAAATCGTTCTGAACATAATAGATGTCAAATTAATAAATCGTAAATATCAAAAAAAATATCGAATTAAATAACAGATTTGTCGGACATTAAACGTTGAAGGCACCACGGGTGTTATAGAATAATGACGTCGATGTAGTCGTACATTCCCTCGGGCCAGAGGCCCTCGGGAAGTGCACTGCCGACCTCGGTGCGTTATCATCCTTATAACACCCTTGATACCTTAATAACTATAATTACCAGTCTTGTAGAGCACTCACTTTTCTACAGTTTTTATTACAAATAGTTTTATGCATCAAGAATTTACTATTGGCCTAGGAAACTACAAATTGTACATGTGTGTCTGGAAACAGGAGGAAACAGGCTTACTCTTATTCCAATTTTCACATTTTGAAAGCCTATTTAGATTAGTTAGTAACTAAAAAAATTGGGCCGCAAAATGACACTGCAACATCTATTCAAAACGAGTCTTTGTAAAATACTCTTGATTGCTCTGAATTTTGCAATATTTTGTTCGTTTTGAAATAAATTGGAATCGGTTTTCAAGGTCCCTTCAACAGAAACTGGAAAAGGATATTATTAGCAATATAACTCGGCATATAAATTCAAAAAGGGAGTTTGGTAGAAGTCTAGTTTATTGAAATAACCTCCTTAAAGAACCTACTAGCAATGCTAGAATGCTGAGGCAACGATAAACTGTAAACTTATCTACAACCTACGGTACACAGGTGATGTTGGCGAGTTGCGAGATTGATCACAGAGACGCAGGTCGCGTTGTCTCAATAAATGATGATATTGATATTAATATAAGGGTCATTAGCAATAATAATATTGAAGTTCGGTAACTATCGAGTCAAAGTCATCGCATACTTGCTCTGCACTCTAACTGAAAGCTGTATCACATCCACTAATTATCACAATCATTTATAAAGCTGTCTTAGACTTTCAACTTTGAATCGGAATCCCTTAATCTCCTACAAAAAAATATTTTATTACCTACATGTTTTCTTGTCAATAGATTGAACATTTTCAAGGGGCAAGCTGTCCGTCTTTAATTAACTGAACGGATTCTCCCCCATATACAAGTGAAAAATACAGACAAAATGTTTTAAAAATGCTTTTAATAATAAAATTGCGAGAATGGGTTCTATAAAATACAAGTTCATTCTATTAAAACCCGTGGGCGAAAGCAGCATTTTTGTTATATTAAAAAAATACGCTTTAAAAAGCTGGGAGAGACAAATGTGTACAAGGTTTAAATATGGTGTCTGGCCGACGACGTACATATTTAAGGCAATTTCATATTATAATTATTCGTATATACAAAATTTTGTGACGCTTTAATTTCCTGATACACTTTGGTATACCAGGTGACCAAGAGACCTGGCTTATAGCTGATTTTTTCTTTAAAGATCACCAAATTGAGAAATAAGTGATATACAGTGTATCGCAATAGTGCACATTTTAAAAATATTTTGAAACATACAGGGCGACTCACTAAAGCGAAGCATCTTCGAGATCATTTTTTTAAATAGAACACCCCATATATTTTTACATTTATGAATTCAGCGTAAAATTACCTTTCCAACGACCTCCAGATTTTTTGTTTTTGACGTTGCGTTGCCGAGTTTGTTATTAGAAGAAATACGAAAATTTTTGTCGAAACAAGGGTTAACAAACTACTTCGCTGTGTGTGTACTACCATTAATTAAGAAGATTTATTTTGCAATTATGTAGACAAGGGATGTACTACAACGACTCAATCACCAAATATTTGTAATAATTATACAGGGTGTATTTTATACTAGGGCTAATTCAGGACATTTCAAAGTGAGTTTTCTCAATTTTTCCAAATGAAACATTCCGTATATTATTATATTTTTGAACTGGCACATTAATTATCTACGATTTTTGTCAATAATATCCTATACCTAAAATCGATATTTTCAGAGACATTTTTTTCTTTTTCATTAAAAACCGTTAAATTATAATACTTTGCATTTCGAACTGATAATTGAAAGTTATCTTATCGGCGTTTAATTATTAAGTATTGTGACAAAGTATTTACAGTTATTTTAAGTTGTAAAATAGTTATATGACAGCCCTTAAAAACAATTTGAGAGGTTCATAGAATGATTTGACAATACGGAGAAAGTAGAATATGAGAAAAAAGAACGAACAAAAAATGTAGCAAATGTAGAAAACGAAACAGTCATACTTTTGAGCGATATTGAAGATCCTTCTCGTAGTATAAGAGAATTGGCAAGAGAAAACGGCACAAGCCAATTTGCAGTCCATTGAATTCTACAAATAAAACAAATTTCATCCCTACCAGGTTCAGCTAACGCAGGAACTGATTGATAGAGATTATGAAAACCGAATACAATTTTGTCAATTGGCAAAACAGAAAATAGGACAACAAAGACATTTTTTTGACTTTATTATATATATATAGCCAAACAAGATGGTCGTTAAATGTTTTGAGAGGAATTGTTGGGGATTATGTGATAGGACCACATTTTTTTTATGGACGTGTGAATGGTCAAATTTGTTTAGAATGTTTGCAAGACAACTTGGAAGAATTACTGGAGGATGTCCCCAGGGGTTTTAGGGAGAGAATGTAGTTCCTCTATGATGGAGCACCTGTGCACCACATTGCAGCTATTCACTAACATTTAAGCGACGCTTTTCCAAATGGTTGGATGGGAAGAGGAGAACCCCATAATTGGCCTGCCAGAAGCCCTGATTTGACCGCTTCTTTTTGTGGGGCTATGTTAAGGAGTGAGTGTACAAAGCTCCTATAACTACAAAAGAATATATGAAAGAAAGAATAAGGGAAGTTTTTCAGGAAATTACTGTAGATATTTTAAGAAGTGTCGGCAGATCATTCAAAAATCGTCTACAGAAATGCGTAGACGTACCCGGGAGGCGATTTTGAACAGTTCGTATAAATACTGAGTTTTATTTATTTCATTAAATTAGGTTCAAAATAACTTTGAATTTTAAAGTAGTGCCAATTCTTGTATTACCGAAATACCGTATTTTTTGTAGCTATCTTTTTATAATATTAAACGATTATTTATAAATTCTTAAGATAGACTCAAATGTGATTTAATTAAACTGTGAAAAAATACTACTGAGGCAACAAGACGCACTCGGAAAAAAATTTAATACTACTTTCAATTATTCTCACTTTTGGTCAAAATTATGGCTACCAGATCAGTCTGAAATGAAAAGTGTTATAATTTGACTGTTTTTAATAAAAAAATAAAAATATGCCTGGAAATATCGATTTTAGGTATAAGACATTATTCATAAAAATCGTATAGAATTCACGTGCCAATTCAAAAATACAATAATATATACAGGGTGTCTCACCGGGAACTGAATCGATCGATATAGAGCAAAGTACGCATCAGAAATTTTTTAAAATTTAGATAATTACTAATGTCGGTGTGGCCAATCCAACTAAAATAATTACAAGCAGCTGGCACTTCCGCTTATACCGGAAGTCAATACCAACTTGCTTATTTCAAATGGAACATCCTATATATTTTAGGGTTTTCGAAAATAGCATAAAATTCTGAGTCGAATATATGTAACATATCCTATACCTAAACCTAGCCGTTTCAGAGATATTTGATATTTTGATTTTATAGAAAATTTGACAGGTGCAACGGTTTGCAAGAACCGTTATAACTTGGTTCGTGTAAAAGATCCTCATTTGCTTTTTTTCACGTAAAAGGAACACAAGGAGAACTAAGTTCTACAACTGAAATATATTCAATAATATCATACCAAGTGTTCCGTTTTTCGCGTTACATATTGTCAACTTCAAACCGCGAAAACTTGTTTAGGTCAAATATTTTTTTACGTCAAGTTGTGTAAAATTGAATTCCCTTTTTTCTGATATTAGCATTGTGGGGGTTAAAGTTACAACTTTTTGAAATATTTGCGATTCTATTAGAGATTCATGAATTGTTGTAATCATTTCATCAAAATAACCATGATTAGGAACAATCAGTCATTATCTTATGTCAAAAAATGCCAGCACGTTTAAATTACACCAACGAAAACTTTTTAAATTTGTTTATTATTTATGGAGAATGTGATAAAGTAATATCAAGAACTTGCAGCACATTTGCTAATCGATATCCACAAAAACGCAAAATAACACTAACACTAACATGCGTTTTAATCGAATTGAAGATATGGCGTGAACTAAAATAGCAGAGATGAGATCAATTTAAAATATGATTTCATTTTAATTTAATAATTGCTCAAAATTCCGCTCTAGAACCTCGACACATTTTTCGCACCTTCAGATTAGTTCCTCATGGGTAGCTCTTCTAATTGAATCCTGTGATATGTTTTGAAATGCATTTCTTACTCTTTGCATACAATCTTCAATGGTTGTTAATGGGCTCTCATAAACTTTATTTTTAATAGTTCCTCAAATGAAATAATCCAGAACTGATAAATCGGGCGTGCGAGGAGACCACAAGAAAGGTCCATTATTGGCAATCCATTGATCATAAAAAGTTTCTTGTAAATAATTATTAATTAAATATGCGTTATGTGGGAGAGCACCGTCGTGCTGATAAAAAATGTTTCTATGTTCGGCGAAAGGTAAATTTTTTAAATAGCTATTATTCAAATTTTTTAAGATATCCAGATATCTTTCACCTAAAAAAAAAGCAAAATTGACCTATACATATTAGCAGAAGAGAAAATTTAATTTACCGTTTAAATTTTCGTGATAAAATTGCAATGCCACCACTCTATCGTTTCTTATGGCACAGTAAACATTGAACTGCCAACTTTCCTGAAAGTTTCGCTCTCTGAACATGTGAGGATTTGAGTCACTCGAATAATGCGAATTGTATCTATTAAAAAGTCCATTTTTAGTAAATTTTGATTCATCTGTCCATATTATATTTCCCAAATAAGAATCGTGACCCTCAGACCTTACTAGAATAAACTCACAAAAATTCTGTCTTCTTAGGAAATCTGTTTCTTTTAATCCTTGAACCATATGGAATGAAAACGGGTGAAACTTATGTTTTAATAAGTTTCTGTGAATTGAATCCTTGCATAGTCCCGATTCCAGAGCAGCTTGTCTTATGACATCCTTGGAAATGCATGAAAATATTCCAGAATGACTATTTCAATGTTTTCGTCATCAACAATAGGCTTTCTTATTTGCATTTTTGCCTTGACAGAGACATAATTTTTAAAATTTTCCAGTATGCGTTTTCCAGTGTTTGGTGACGGTTTCCGTTTTTCTGGATATGGAGTAGCAAATGTGCTGTAAGTTCTTGATATTACTTTATCACATTCTCCACAAATAATAAAAAAATTTAAAAAGTCTTCGTTGGTGTAATTTAAACGTGCTGGCATTTTTTGACATAAGATGACTGATTGTTCCTAATCATGGTTATTTTGATGAAATGGTTACAACAATTCATGAATCTCTAATAGAATCGCAAATATTTCAAAAAGTTGTAACTTTAACCCCCACAATGCTAACATCAGAAAAAAGGGAATTCAATTTTACACAACTTGACGTAAAAAAATACAGGATGTTCCATATGACCTAAACAAATTTTCGCGGTTTGATTTTGACAAAATGTAACGGGAAAAACGGAACACTTGGTATGATATTATTGAATTTATTTCAGTTGTAGAAGGTAGTTCTCCTTGTGTTCTTTTTATGTGACAAGAAGCAAATGAGGATCTTTTACACGAAGAAAGTTATAACGGTTCTTGCAAACCGTTGCACCCGTCAAGTTTTCTATAAAATGTCAAATATCTCTGAAACGGCTAGGTTTAGGTATCAGATATGCCACATATTTTCGACTCAGAATTTTGTGCTCTTTTCAAAAACCCTAAAATATATAGGGTATTCCATTTGAAATAGGCAAGTTGGTATCGACTTCCGGTATAAGCGGAAGTGCCAGCTGCTTGTAATTATTTTAGTTGGATTGGCCACACCGACATTAGTAATTATCTATATTTTCAAAATTTTCTGATGAGTACTTTTCTCTATATCGATCGACTCAGTTCCCTGTGAGACACCCTGTATAGTATTCCATTTGAAAAAATAGGGAAAATTCACTTTGAAACGTCCTGAATTTGCACTAATATAAAATACACCCTGTATAATTATAATCAATATTTGCTGCTTGTGTCGTTGTAGTACATCCCTTGTCTACATAATTGCAAAATAAATCTTCTTAATTAATAGTAATACACGCACAGCGACTTAATTTGTTAAATCTTGTTCCGTTCAAAATTTGCATATTTTACGAATAACTCGGCAACACCACGTCAAAAACCAAAAATCTGGAGGTCGTTGGAAAGCGGATCTTACGCTGAATTCATAAATTTAAAAATATATAAGGTGTTCCATTAAAAAAAATTGACCTCGAAGATGCTCCGCTGTAGCGAGCCACCCTGTATATTTCAAAATATTTTTAAAATGTGTGCCTTTTGATACCATACCCCTTCCATAAAAGTCTTCTAATAAAGCCAATATTGGAAACACCCTGTATATACAGCATGGTATAGATAGATATATAGATAGAAGCCTGAACCGGGTCTTGTGGTCACCCGATACATCCTAGTTTTAGTGATTTATCTCAAATATTTGGACATTCGATTTCTCATCGTTCATAAGCAAACTGAGTTTTATTTTTTAATCTTCAAAAATTCAATAATCTACTCCCTAAGAGGATGTGACACTTTCGCATAACTTTAACCAAGTTGAGGTCATTTAAAGATAATTAGACGTAAGTTTTAATCATGATTATGCGATCTTGGACGGCGAAAACTACATCGAACATATTGTTCAGTATGCTGATGCTCAAGAAACTTACTTCAGTGTAAATTGCCTTAACACGTAGAAATTAATATAACTGTTTGTTTATCTCCAGTAACTATATCTATATATATACTCTTATTATGTAGTACTTGTTTGTTGTATATTTACAGTCTTTGTTGAATATCCTATGCTTTTATTATATATTGTATACTGTAAAATAAACAAATGTTGGGACATTGTATATTGTAATACTGTATTTTAATATTGTATATGTTCTATTGTAATAATTACTGTTAAATAAACTATATTATTATTATTATTATTATTATTATTATTAGAGTTGACAAACTCAGCCAATTAAATTATTAAAAAATAATATGCGGCTTCTCAGTTTATACCCTTCTATATATATTCATGTTGTCTTGGAAAATTTCTCCCCTATACGAAACAATTAGGGAGAAAGCAACAGATAGCAGTTCAGTGAATTGCCGCTATATACTGAAAATAAACGACACTTAGAATGGACGTTATTCACTAATATTGCGACATCTGAAGATAAAATAAAACACTAGAGAAAATAACTCGGCTTACGGGAAGATTGCGCTGGCTTTATGGGCAAGATTATGTATAATAATTACAGCAGAAACCCGAGTTTAAATTAATCAATTTTGTGACTTCAAGTTTGTTTAGAAAAGTCGGTTTTGCACGAATTTTACGTTTTGTTTCAAAGAAGTTGCTTAGAGGTAAGAGGATCTCGATTTTGTAAAGAAATGAGTTCTCAAAGTAATTTTAATTGAAACCAGATTTTCAGCATGTTTTAATTATGATAACGTAGACGCTATTGCAGCGACTGCTTTTGAATTTTAATTGCCATTGCAACAACTGCAAGAAACCGTAAATAGTGAATAAGAAATTATATTTCTTTTTACTTTAAAGTTTTTAGTGCAGTAAAAAAGGGCCAAAAAAATTAAGAGATAGGTATAGTCTGTATACAGCAAGATTATGATTTTATCCTGTTTTAAGTATCACCGAGAGTATATTCCTTATCTCGCGGAAGGCACCTTGTTCGAGTTGTGGTGCCTGCGTCCAGATACCAAATTTAATAGTGTTCTTTGTGCGCCCGTGTATTTAAAAATTAGTGTAGTTTATAAGTTTTGTTGAGCTTATTTTCAAGCATTTTTGTTAATTTTATTACCTATTTTTATTTTATATTTAAAAAGGAGTCTAGGTTTAGTTTTGTTGAATTATGGTTTGCGCTGACCCAGGTCTGTTCCGCCTGATCCTGCAATCCGTCCCGCGTTAATGCGGTGGTTGCACGATCGGTTCCGGAGCAGGTCCTGGTGAGGCAACTATTGTATCATTTATTATTAATAAATACTTTCTGAATTGAATTGGGAGTATATTCCTAAGTTTTGGACCTCGAGAACTTTGTGCTACTTTTTTTATAAACAATTAAAGTTTTTTACCGCGTTTTTCGAGCCTAAAATGTCACATTGTAATAAAATTGCCAATAAATCCTCGTTGGCTTCAAACCTTTCAAGTAGGTACATAACCTACAAAACTGAAAAAACGAAAAAAACATTGTTTTTTTCATTTTAGTACCCAAGACCGTCAACTAGACATTGCGTTAAAGAAAATATACTTTTTGGTGTAATAAAAAAACCTTGAAAAGTTGGTGTCAAAATATTGTACCCATTGGCCATAGTTGCATTTGTTATATAAAATTTGAAATGCCCGCCATTTTATGCCATTAAGTTCAAAATGAAAAATTATTTTTACAAAATGTAGGTCTCGACGCCAAGCTTTCGAATGCAATTAAAAGGAATTTTTTTAAATGTAATTTTGGTTATATTTTCTTACATTTTTTTTATATCTCAAATAACAACAATTGCATTTTTCGTCCATTTTGAAAAAAATGTTAAAAATGCAATAACTTCCTTGTTTTTTTAACATACAGAGGACATAAACATTATGAGATGATGCCGACTGTTAACCGGTCAACGTGAACTTGTGAGATGTGCTGTCAGTGTGTTTTAATGGATTTTCAGTGCAGTATATAAAATGTTTTTAGCATATTATTAATCCTCGCCTTTAAAACTTTTTCTAACAATTATTTATATTACAATATTTAATATTTTCTTTTTTAAATAAAACTTAAAACATATTTGGAAGACAATATAAATTTAATCTAAGCATTTATATTTATATAGAAAAATAGCAAAAAAAAGTTTATACAGGTTTATACGTTAGCAATCGTTGGTACATGTGTACATATGTATGTTAAAAAGCAAGGAAGTTATTGCATTTTGCAACTAAGCTCTATGAAAAAATTTAAAAAATAATTACAAATTTTAAATAAAAAAAAATTAACTTTCCCATCGTATTGATAGAAAAAAAAAATAACATTATGAAAAAGTCCTCCGAATTTTAGTAAACAAGGAAGTTATTGCATTTTGCAACTAAGCTTTATTAAAAAATCAAAAAAATCAATTTTAAGCTCAATTAACAAACAATACTTACATTAGTGGTGAGAGGTAAGTGAAACCTCTCAAATGGTCAATTACTACTATAGTCGAGGCAAGAATTCAAGAGATGCACGTCACAGATCGATTCAATAAATAAGACAATACTGCTAAGAATCATGAAGCCCCATTAAACTGTACCTATTTCTGAAAAAAGCTTAATAACTGGGTGTCAAGAATTACTCTTTTTAACGTAATTAATGATTAAAAATTATGTTAGTATTAAAATTTCTTTAATGAGATCACTCGTGACGTTCATCGCTTGAATTCACAATCTCTCCATGGGCGTATAGCGACTTGCGATTCTGCAAGTACCTGAGAGCTGCGACCTTTCAGTCCTAGGTACTACTGTTATAATATATGATTTGCATTTGTCAATTCCCTGACCAGACATAGACCGGTTTCGAACTTATTAGTTCTCATCAGTATGCCATAGGCCATGGAGACATCTATGGTGTATAGTAGCAATTGACCATTTGAGAGGTTTCACTTTACCTCTCACCACTACTCGATTTACTATAGTTTGTATAAAACTAGCAGGTTGGCCACTATCATTTGTCTGTTCCATGACCTATGGCATACTGATGAGAACTAATAAGTTCGAAACCGGTCTATGTCTGGTCAGGGAATTGACAAATGATATTGGTCACCATTCTTTCATGATTTGTAAGGTGTCATTCAATGCAGGTCGGGGTATTTGCCCGCTGAGTCGTTGTTTCCTACAAATCATATATTATAATACTTACATTTTAATACTTGTAAATAAGTTTCTGTAAAACTTAAATTATTATATATATTACTAAACCTGATACCTGATTACTATATCAAAAAATATATTTTCTGAAAGTTTGATGCAAATTGGTCTAGTTGACGGTCTTGAGCACTAAAATGGAAAAAACACTGTTTTTTTTCGTCTTTTCAGTTTTGTAGGTTATGTACGTACTTCGGATACTTGAAACCAACGAGGATTTATTGGCAATTTTATTACAAAGGACTGGTCTTTAGTTTGCTCTTATAGAATTATAGAACCGGAGTTATTCACATTTTAAGTTCATAAACGCGGTAAAAAAAACTTTAATTGTTTATAAAAAAAAGTAGCAAGGTTTTCGAGGTCCAAAACTTATAAATATACTCCGGGTGATACACAAAGCAGGATAGAATCATAATCTTGCTGTATCCAGACTGTGCAAATTAAAATGCTTTTTTTACTGCACTATTTGTACTGTGATGCTGTTAAAGAACACGCCAAAACTCTCGATGAACTTTTCGAAACTGTAACAAAATCCCACATTCGCATGAAAAGCGTGCTTCACGTAAAAATGCCGTTGGAAGAAGCTTAATCACATTTCCGCTCTACGGAGCCTTTTTTATGCAAAAACATCAGAAACTCATCAAGGAGTGTAATTTTAGAAAGTATACTAAATATCCCGGCACGGGGACGTAATGTCGCACCGACCACAAAATTTAGAAAGTATAATGAAAACCAACTTTTTTATTTACTTATTTTCAAAAAATAAGAACCTTTTTACGAATCCATGTTGTTAAGCACTGCAACTCATGCGTTGTTTTAAATATGAGGACAAGTTAATCCAGTCTCTAGTCAAAGTATTTCGAGAGGTTTATCGAAAATAGCCCTTAGCGTCGAGGGTGCCGTATCATTTTCTAGCAGTCGATTTTGACGGGAAAATGATGGATTTTAACAGTATTTGCCCTAAACCGGTTCCTCAGTGATTCGGTGTCAAAAAAATATAGTTACCATGTACTCAGACGTGTATGGGACCGCCTTGCCTGAACCTATGAATATATAATTGCTACAATATAATTCAAAGTCGTTGCGATTCAAGCATTTTTAAGCTCCGAGGAGTGAACCAAATTATTATTGAACTGATAATACGTAAACAGATAGGCAAGCAAAGGCTAACTAAAAATTTATAAATATTGAACTTTTCTTGAATCTTTTTGTGTAATCGTTAGCTATAAACCGCACATTGGATGGTAGTTGGTACATTATGTCATTATGTGTTGTACACGGGCCAGACTATAGTTTGTCAATACATTTTTCTTGAAGATTTTTGTAAAACATGATTTTTTAAATCACACACTTCTCTTGCTAAGAAAATCAAGCTACATTTAACAGATATGCTATCGATATCTATACAAATGTGTTTATCATTTAATGAGGGAGTTAAATATTAGTCCCGTTTCTTCTTGCTATTATCAATTAAAAATTAAGCGCGCCTACATATAAATGTCTATAAAATAATAACAACTCTATACTTTAATTAGGTGCCACTTTACGTGATAGATTTTGAAAAGTAGATTGTTATAAATCACAATGCAAATGTGATTCCTCCCAGGCATCAGATATGTCACTCAGGATTAGCGATGAGTTATATATGTCGCAATTTAATTTTAATTAAGCGAAAGATCAATCAACGGAAGAATGACATAAACCAGTGGAAGGTCTCGTTAGTATTTTTGTTTTATCGTGCGACTGCACATATCTGAATATTAATTAAAATCGAAATATTTCATTCCGATCTTTCGACAGTTGCTATTACTGCAAATCCTCGTCCAGATATATCGAAAAATAATAAATTGGTATAATGATTGTGACTGAAGTTCAAGCTTATAAATGAACTCTAACGAAAATATAAATTAAATACACTGGCGGAGTTAGTACTTTATTATTTTTGTGTTCTTTTTGGTCTCCTCAAGATATACAGGGTGGACCATTAATACCAGGCCATAGTTCAGGGGTAGATTTTTTGGGACTAAATATAAGAACATAACAAAATATGCTTTAGTAAAATGTTGCTGTAGAAAAACATACAGTTTTTTAGTTTTTTTGCTATAAATCAACAGCCTCTTAACTGATCTTCGCCAAATTTGCTAGAGGAACTTTTTTATTCTAAGAAACAATAATTTATGTATTACATCATGTTAGATCATAGAGGTTGCCGCAGAACCTGTATCTGATGATGAATTTTAATCATATTTTTTTGACGAAACAATGTGGTACTTCTGACCAGAAAATCTGATGAAGGCGTAATTTCGACGTATAAAAGGTACATTTGGTAGAACTTGAGAACTCAAACCCTTTTCGAGGAAAGTGTCGTTAAACATTTCAATAATTTTTTGAAAAACAAATTCAAATTTATTGAAACAAAGTGTATTTACTGACAAGTGAAGACTATAAGTTACAAAGGGTCTAAGTGCCAAAAAACGAATTCAAAGATAATTGAGAAAAACTGCTTTTTATTTAAAAGGAATGATTTATTCTACCAAAAAATTTTTTACAGTTATTCTTAACCAATACAATACTTACTGTAAAAAAATTAACTTGAAACTAAGTAAAATAACACAGGAAAATAAAATCAAAATCAAATATTCGTAAAAGGTGGTTAAGTTCAATACCCATTACAACAAAAAAGGGTCTATGTGCAAAAGTCATTTCAGCTAAAAAAGGGCCCATGCCCAAATTCAATTTCAGCCATTTACTGCTCTCGTTTGCTGGATTAAATTATCATAAAAAGCCAAATGTTTAAGGGGCATATAATCTAACATGTCTTCCAAATTTTTCAATTTTTCTGCGGAAATCTTGTTTTTGCACTAGAGTTGGGGAATTTCAATATTTTTAATGTCATTTAAACTTTTTCCCTTTTTTAACACATTACAAGTGACCCATTCTTCTAAATCATTAAACGTTTTCTTGGTTCTTACTTTTGTAGGACATTCCTTTGAAATCTGGATCCAACATACTGAAGCAATATTTAATTTCGTAGTATTCAAGGTAGAATTACAGGCCTTTTGAAAATCTTTAAAGTCTGGCCGTTCCAATGGATGAACAACAAAAGGATTATTGTGGCGCGCCATTGTTATCATTCTTTCTACATCTTTAGGGACAAAGGTCTTTGTAACACGTTTGCGTTTCTCGATTTGTGCGAAATCGCGATTGCACGCTAAATATGAATGGCCGCTCAGTAAAAACTTTTGCTGAATGCTGTCAAATTTCCCAATGGCTACAAGATAGATCATCAAAAATAATAGCATTCGATTTTTATTTTGACCAATACAGTTGTCTAACCAAATTATTAGGTTTTTCTTGAATGGGAAACTTCGATCTTCCAAAACTTTAAAAATAGCAGACGAAATTTCATTACCCCCTCTACCAGTTATAGACTCATTCCATAGGCACATGTGTGCAGAGCTATTATCGGAAATGTGGTTCCCCAAATTGTAGCAAGACAACTGCCTGCTATAAAACATCTGAGTATGTGTTAATGTTGGGATAAAGAGAACTTGTTCTAAGTCGATACTTATCACACTGTTAATGGAGGTTGGTTCTTGAGATTTAACGTCATCTTCTTTCATCGCAGTTCTTGCACGTTCTGCTTTTCTTTGATGGTATTCTAGTTTTTGACGAAACTGTGCCTTTTCAATCGGGTCTGCGGAGCATCTAATTTTATTTTGATATAAAACACAATTCGAGCATGTGTCTGATCTTGGACGACCAAACCTTAAGTTAGGAAAATCTTTCTTAAATGTGTCGCAAAAGTATCTGTTATTATTATTATTAGCCGTTACTCGAGTCCGAGTATAAAAATGTTACAGTCGATAGATTGTGTACAATAAAAAACTAGTAAAAGGTGTAGTCTATTGTAATTCCCATTCATCTACGGTGCACACGACTATGGCTATGGAGGCCAATTCGGGAGAGCACATGTCGACCGCAGTCAGGACAAACATAGACCTGGTTAGGTCTTGGATTCGGCCTTCTTGCAGCAACATTTCCTTGATAGCTGGCCACAACCCCTCGCCATTCGGTTCTGTCCGCTGCAAGTTGTTCCCATTGCTCGTCTGCAATACCGCAGGATTTTAGATTTTCATGGAGAGCGTCTTTGAACCTCTTTCGTTGACCGCCACACCTTCTTCTACCGCTTAGCAATTCACCATAAAGTGTACATTTAGGAAGGCGGTTATCATGCATACGATGAACGTGACCTGCCCATCTTAGGCGTGCTCTTGAAATAAGCACCTCAATTGGAAGGCTGTTTGCTCTCCTGAGTACTTCCACGTTTGATATGTGATGGAACCAACGGATTTTCATCATACTTCTGAGGTGTCTTTGCTGAAAACGTTCTAATTCTTTCACATGACGACGGTAAGTGACCCAGCTTTCACATCCATATAGCAGTGTTGGAATGACAACTGCTCTGTAGACAGCCATTTTCGTTGACAAAGCAAGGTCGTGGTTGCCAAATACTCTCTCTCTAAGTCCCCAGAGTGCTCTAGATGCAGCGTTAATTCTATTGCGAATCTCGCTGTCCATGTTTGCTTTGTCATTAACAACGTTGCCTAAGTAATTGAACTGATCCACCACTTCAAGAGAAGAGTATCTGTAAAGTAAAGTAAGTAAAAGTATCTGTATGATGCTATGGTTTCTGGATATTTCTTCTTAAATGCAATGTATAATCGATTCATGTTAAGGTCCGTGCTAAGAAATTTCTTTTCAGATTTTTTCCGGCTGTAGTGGTTCTCTTCAATGGGAAATAACTCATTATGAAAACGTATGTGTTCACGCAGCTCAGGAAAATATATGTGCACTGTATGGCCCAGCTGTTTCTTTTTTGTTAAAATTTGTACCCTTTTATGCGACAAATCAAAAATTTCGGAAAAAATTTTTTGGCATACCTGAATATGAACGCCTTTTCCATCAGGGACAGTGTAATATGCGGTGCACTGTCGCCAACTTCCTTCTGGGTTTTCATAGGTCCCGTGACGCCGCCTCTGAACGTTTAAGACTTGTATAAGCCCAAGAAGATATGCACCCTGTTGGTTATGGGTCGGAATTTTGTAATAATCCACCAAAATATCTCTACATTTGTAACGGCATTTGCATGTTGACTAAAAAGTAAAAACAATGTTGTTAAAGCCACGTGAAATTTTTAAGAGGTTATATTTTACTTACAAGGCTTGCTGAACAGGTCTTTGCTTTAATAGTTTTCCCAGTTCGTGATTTATATTCATTGCCACTTGTTCTTAATCTTTATCTTTCTTTTTTTAAACTTTCTAACCCTTTTTTTCGTCTTTTAATTTTATTTCCTTCATCCATTTTGCCAAAGTATGCGGCAGAAACGAAGTAGAAATACTGTATAGCTACTACATGACTGCGTTTAACTAATGGCACTTGGACCCTTTATGATGGTATCCGGGTTCGTACATAGACCCTTTTTATATAATAAAATCAAAATCAGTGTAAATGGCACTTAGATCTATTGTAACTTATGGTCTTCAAGTGTGCTTTGGTTACGTTTTAGTTCTATCATTTACGTCATTTAATCATTTTATCCTGTTTTTGTGTTCTTCGAGCTAATTTACAATGCCTAGACATAATAATTTTTCAAATAGGGAAATGAGGGATATGATAAGTGTTTACGCACAAAATAATTTTAGCGGACGTGCTGCAGCGAGGAGATACTCATTGCAATATCCAAATAGAATACAGCCAGATCATAAGGTTTCCAAAGATCTTTTCTCGTCGTTTGGGAGAAACGGTTTCATTTCGCCATATAAATGATGTAGGACGACGGAAACGAATTACTCCAGATCAAGGAATAGAAATTTTAGTTCGTGTGGATGAAGATCATAAAATTAGCTCAAGTCGTTTAGCAGCGATTCCAGGGGTTGAGTAAACAATCTATCCTAAGAGTCTTACGTAAATAACGCTTCTACCCATATCATCTCACTCCTGTACAAAACTTAATTCGAAGGTATCTTCCACAAAGGCTACAATCTTGTCAATTTGTTCTAAATAAACACAACAGGGATCGAAATATTGTTAAGAACACTTTATTTACCGACGAAGCAACTTTTACTCGCCCAGACGTTTTCAACTGGAGAAATACTTTACTTGGAAGTAGAAAATCCTCATGATGTTAAAGAAAGGCATTTTCAGCAAGAATTTAAGATTAAAGTTTGGTGTGGTATCATCGGCGATCAATTATTGGGACCATTTGTCCTTCCTCCAAATTTAAATGGACAGTCTTATCTGTTTTTTCTTCAAAATACTCTTGCTGATATATTACATTGATTTCATGCTAGTATTACGGAACAGAATGTGGTTCATGCAAGATGGAGCTCCCCCTCATTTCTCCATTGAAGTCAGGAATTATCTTGAGACTTTCCCACGCAGATGGATCTGTCGAGGAAATGAGTTTACTTGGCCACCAAGGAGTCCTGATTATAATCCTTGGATTATTATGTGTGGGGATATATGAAGTCCTTAGTCTATGCAAATGCTATCAACTCAAGAGAAAAACTGTGGAACAAAATACAAAACGCTTCTTTCATTAAATTTGAATTTGTTTTCCAAAAAATTATTAAAATTTTTAACGGCACTTTCCTCGAAAACGGTTGGAGTTATCAAGTTCTACCAAGTGTACCTTTTATATGTGGAAGTGACTCCCTCATCAGATTTTCTAATCAGAAGTGTCACAACGTTTCGTAGAAAAAATATGAAAAAAATTCATCATTAGATACAGGTACTGCGGCGGCACCCTCTATGATCTGAAAAATTCAATGGAAGAAAATGTAAGGAGAATACCAAAATAAGAGTTTTCTTTTGAAGTAGTAGATATGGCAGGAAGGTTGTTAAACCGCGACCGGAACACTGTGGTTAAAATCGATTTTTTGTTGGCCATAGATATGGTACATGTATAAAACAACCAGTTAGTATAAATATCATTGATAATTGTGGGTTATATGATGCAAAAATATACGGGTTCTTGCTTTACAGAATCTTCTAAATCGTTATTAGCTCCTGAACAGATATTTTACCCGTGAGAAGGCATGGTGATTGTAAATCGAGTTCTATTAGGGAAGGATATATTGGAAATTCTTCAGAGAATAAAAATCAAATCACTAAAAATTTGAGGAGAGAAATTTTTGTCGTCCTCCAAAAATGTACTTATTACTTATATTATGTACCACTTATGTACTTATTATATGATTGCAGAGATTGTGTCATAAATATTCATAATAAATCAAATTTACTTGTTGAAAATTTATTTCAATTTCATTACCGCTCTAGTACGGTTACGACATTATTGCCACACTAGTGTGGTACTGACTGTCATTATCTGTTAAATGTCAAATCACAGTTGTTATATACCGGTAGTAGATAAATAACCATTACGAATAGCTAAATTATTTTTAATCTACTTCTTATATAATCTAAAAGCCAATAAATTGTAAAAACATCTAATAAACTTTCTAAACACTGCTAACATCGAAAATAACCTGCAAATATCATCTGAGCTGGTAGACCTTCCAGATCTGTTAAACCTGCGAACGTTTCGCAGAGTCGGTAGCCAACCTAAACGGGCCAAGGACCCGATATGCCGTTTTTCAAGTGATACATATCGATCATATCTTGAGCTCGATGGCCGAAACCATCCGGTTCTTGCTACAGAGCCTATATAAATAGGAGAAAAAAACAAAATACAAAAATGTTCAAAAATACCAGATTTATAGAAAGAAAATAGGACAGTGAGTAAAATGTATTTTGGTTAGGCTTGAATCATCAGCAGGAAAGTAATTTTTGAAGCGTGGTTTAAAAAATGCCTGTCAATCATTTTTACCACATATTATTAGGTTCAGTTTGTGGGTTAATATTAACATATATGTAAAAATCTTATTATTAAAGGTATTCGAATATAATGCCGTAAAAGCATAAAATAGATGGATGTTTTCACTACTACTTACATTAAAGCATAAGTTATAATAGATTCCCAATTTCCACACATCGCATTCGTCATAACAAGAATAATGATCATATATATACATCTATTAAGTCGTTAGCTTGTCAACTTTTTGGTAACGAATGGTTCGTTTTTTAAGAATAAGTAAATTTAACACACATCAAATAAGTGTTATTTAAAAAGCCTTGCAAAAAGAAACAGATTTCGTTTCTGAAACTAGCCAAATATATTATTTTTACTCTAGTTTGTTTTCTTAACATCCTCTAAATGTTCTTCAACGTAAAAGTCTCAAGAACAAAACATATTTTCTAGTAATATACAGTTTCTAGTAATAAATAGTTTTAGTAATATATAGTTTTCTAGTAGTATATAGTATAATAGGAAGAGCGAAAAAATAATGTAAAAAAATATCGGCAAATTACTATAATTTGTAACTTCGCCAAACTTTTTGAAATAGCTCTACATAACGTGCTCTGTCTTCATATAGAGGGGCAGATTAGTGTGCATCAACACGGCTTCGTTACAAATAGATCCACGGTCTCAAATTTATTTTGTGTTACACAGCATATCACTCAATGTATGAATCTAAATGACCAAGTAGATGTTATTTACACGGATTTCTCCAGAGCCTTTGATAGAATTGACCACAATATATATTGTATGAGCTAGATCTCGCTGTGTTTTCTATACTACTGTTTTTACTTAAATCTATTCTTAGCCAAAGAACACAATATGTTGAATGTCGGGGTGTAAAATTATACGAAATCAGTTGCATCATGGGTTTCCGAGGGCTCTGTTCTGGGGCCTTTCCTTTTCAAAGTATTTACTAAAGATATTTTATATAATTTAGATGTATGTTATTTACTTTATGTAAATGACATGAAGTTGTATTGCAATATTAGCTCTGAGGCAGACCACGAAAAATTGCAAAACGATTTGCAAATGGTGAATGACCGGTGCTCATTGAATTATCTACCATCCACTAAATGTTGAGAAGTGCAATGTAATGTCTTACTATAGAAAACAAAGTATACTACTAAAAGATTGTCCATTAAATGGCACCACATTACACCGCCCTAAGCATAAAAGATATCTTGTGATCACGTATGACAGTGAATTAGCTTTTAATAGACATGTCAATAACGTAATGCGATCTTCTTAAAAATTTAGGCTTTACAATAAGAAATTCAACCGGTATAAATAAACTTAAAACACTGAACACTATGCAACAGTTCTTTTTTTGCATAGTAGGACGTCAGAAAGAATGATTTGAGGTCGATTTTAGAGAAGTTTTTTTTCTCCATCAGATTTTATTGGATAGAATGATAGATTTAGGTGTAAATAATAAGAGAATCAGAGTGCGTACGCACAGTTTTGGCTGGAAGACATCTAAATGCACTTTTATGCAAAAAAGTGCATTTTTTGCAATTTTTTCAGATTTTTCGATAGTTTTTCAAATATAATCGTTTCATATAATAACTTTTTATTTTATTATCACATAAACTTTTTTTGTACATATAGAGTCATTTTTTACTCTCCAGATGCAATTTTTAACCCTTGATTCGCTCCTTAAGAAATCTGACATGAAAATTGGAAAATTCAAAATGGCTGTCCGGAAATGGCGCGAAATTTAAATTAAAAAGTACGTTTTATCACTTAATACGTAAAAATAGACCATAAAAATTGCATTTGAGAATTTTCTACTACGAATTTTTATTTTTTTGACCCCCCACCATACCCCTCTTTTCGCTCTCCCTCGAAAATGGAAAAGAAAATGAACCAGAGTACATTGACAACAATGATGAACGTGAAGACAGCAGTGACTCTTCAGATGGTGAACCTCCATCAAAACATGCATTGCACAAGCATTGTAAATATAATAAATTCTATCCTTAACAAAAAATAAAACATTTCTTTCGCATTTTTTTTATCTACAAAATACTTTGCATCTTATTTGATATCCTATAAATATTTACTTTTTTTATATTACTATATTTTATATTTTTTTATTAATTATATTTTTAAAATTATTTTTACTTTATTTTTTCATAAAATTACTTCAACTGCAAGAGAAGGTAAGCATAAATATAATGCATTTATTTGTTTCCTCAGGGCTAAGAGAGACATGGTAAAAGGGAGATGGAAAGGAGAGTGAAAAGAGGGGCGAGGGGGGAAATAAAAATGCAATTTTTATGGTCTTTTTACATTTTAAGTGAAAATAACTCGAAGAAAGTACTTTTTTCTTTAAATTTTGCGCCATTTCCGGTCAGTCATTTTGAATTTTCGAATTTTCATGTCAAATTCGTAATCAGCGACCATGAAAACCCCCGAGTATAAATTTTTTTCCGAGATATACTTAATATTAAAGCATTAGTAAAATTATTGTTCTTTATGCACGTATAAAATGAAATTTTGGATGCAGTCAAGGGCTAATAAAATTGCATCTGGAGGGTCAAAAATGACTCTATATGTACAATAAAGTTTATGTATTAATAAAATAAAACGTTTCTAGTCAATATTAATTTTTTTTAAACGATTATATTTGAAAAACTATCGAAAAATCCGAAAAAATAGCAGAAAATGCACTTTTTGCATAAAAGTGCATAAGCATGATATTCTTGTTATTTACGTCTAAATCTATCATTCTATCCAATAAAATCTGAAGAAAAACTTCTCGAAAATCGACCTCAAATCATTATTTCTGACAGCCTATAGTCAGTTTTCTCTGGTTTTTTTCTCTTCCCACGCTCGTTAAAATTATATGATGTATTATATATTATTCTATTTGACTTATTAATTTGTAATTCCTGATATTTCTTCATAATCCTGTATTTTCCCATCCAGTAATTGGCCTTGGCTGTTGGATGGTGCATGTAAATAAATAAATATATTGGTTAATTCTGTTATTTCATAGATTCCTTGGCACGATATTTAAAAAAATTAGTCATTCCCATCAAGTGTAGGTATGTGTTTTCTTATTAGAAGTTCAAGTTTCAAGTTTATTAAACCAAAAAGAATACACAATTCTTACATAGGTTCATCCCATACTAAAGTCTACAATAATTTATGTATGAGTATAACGTAACAGAAGAACAATAATTAATGTCAAATTAGTTATATACTTTTTTATATATAAATATACAGATGAACAAACACCAAGCTGATATGAAAACACCTAAGCATAGAATGCTTGTATTGTGAATTTCATGTTAACTTGATTACTGAGTTGATGGATTATTTAATTGTTGCGTTTACTAATTAAAAGAATGAAAGTAATTAAATATATAATATACAAACAATAATTATATATCATAATAAATGTAATAAATTAAATGTAAAATGTAAATGTAATAAATTAAGAAAGAATAGAATGTGCTTTCCTGTATAAGGTAGAATATTACAGGATGGTATGAAATGGAATGGAATGGGGTGGAATGGGACGGAATGGGATGGAATAGGATGGAATAGAATGAGATGCAATGAAATGGAATAGAATGGAATAAAATGGAATGGGATGGAAGGAGATGCAATGGAATGAGATGGAATGGAAGAGAAATGGAATAGAATGGTATGAAATGTAACGGAATGGAACATTATGTTGAAAAAATGGAAATTATAGGACATATTGGTGATAACGTGTGTTGTGTTCTACAAGAGAAGCTGCCAGTGAATTTAATGCGAGACATCCTGATCGCCCTAGAACAAATAAGATCTTTAAATTTAACCAAATTTTCAATAATACTGAAAATGTAACCAAACAGAAAGCAAAAACCATTCAAAGATATCCACATGATCAGGTTATTTTGAGTTTCATAAATAATAACCCTAAAACAAATATTAGAACAGTATCACGTAATTTAAATTTATCTGTCTCAAAGATCTGATGTTGCTCTCATCATTTTAAGAAACCGAATTGAAGTTCTTATACACATTAGATACACAATGTTAGAAGGTTTAAATATTGTTTGGGGATTCAAAGTGTATAATTTCTGAGGAATATACTGTATACCTTTACAACAAATGGTGTGGTATCATTACAAAATTGCCACATTGGGTTATAAATTGCAAGAGGCAATATTCATGGAAAATTAACGAATGGTTTGGAATATTAGGTGATATAAAAATAGGATCCGTTCTTTCCACCATATTTTCAACGTTGCCCGACTATTAGGGGTTTTAAATAATTAACTTTGGAATACATTACATGATCTTCCACTTCAAGTGTGACTGGATGTGTGTTTTCAACCCGATGGAGCATCTATCCATAAAGTCAGAATGGCTGGATCAAAAGTATTCACAAAAATAGATAGAGAGAAATAGTCCATTAATTTTATGGCAACCTAGATCACCCGACCTAACCTCTTTAGGCTTCTATTTATAGGGAACTATTAACGCTAAAGTGTACATATAAAATCAGGCTACAAAACTAAGAAGAACTTCGTGACAGACTAACCCAAGCCTGTTAGGAGGTTACAACAGCTGAATTATGCAGAGTAGTAAATAACGATGGAAACAGACCAGAAAAATGTGCATTATTAAATGGCAAATTATAAGAGAAAACCGCTATTTAACCAGAATGTACAATATCTTTTTCTGTTACTTGGTTATTATTTAATTTACTTCTTAGGACTGAGAATATTGATAATAAAACTAATTTCACTGCCCATTTTTCGGGATGAACTTTTTTTTTTTCAACCAAACTTGAGTATTGGAGTTTTAAGGTGATTATGAACAATTTTGTTCAATGAACTTTTTTGAGAAAGAAGCCTAATATGCTTTTCTCTTTTTTCGTTTCTGTTTTGATCACAATATGCTGCTTTTGCCCTTTAAAAGAGCGTTAAAAGCTACACATAAAGAAGAAAAAGTTTTTAAATTCTCAAGGAAAAATAGAAAAATTATCGGGGTGTTGCTATTTCAAGTGAAACACGCTGTATGTGAAATATTTTTTTGCTAGTTCTTAATCAATCAATCCATGATGCAGCTACAACTAAATGGTACCCTTCGTAAGGAAACATAATACATAGATAATTCACTCTTATTAAACACTCTTGAATAACATGTTAAAATTAAGTTACTTATACGGTCAATGATCGTAGCCCACGGCTAATGTCTGTATTCTTTTATTTGATTAAAAATATTTTAGTCAAAGTAATGAACATCTACCAACAAAGAACCAAGGTGGGTATAATAATTATTACTGAAACGGTTATTTTTATTAACTTAATCTAGCGTGTATCCTTGTTGGGAACGTAAATCCTATAAAAAGCAATTTATAGCGTCCTTACAAAACCTTGTAACAGCGAGTATTATAAAAGTTCTATCATAAAATGTTTTCCAATTGCCAATTTTATTAAATAAAATTTAATTTCAACATCGTAAGCTCTGAAGGATGTTTGGTTTCCTACAGTCATTCAAATATCTTTTATTCAGGTTGGTAAGAAATCTAGCACAGGAAGAAAATGTAAATTTAATAATCTCCCGATCCTTCTTAAGACTTTTTATTGAGAAAGAAGCAGTTGACGGTCTGTTGACAAAGTGAAAATTACTCTTTATTTCCTGATGTTAGATATTAAAACTTTACTCATTTAAGAGATGAGTGAACCGTTAAAACTATTATAGTTACTTAGTTGGAAACAGTGATTTTGTTGTGAATTTGTTTTCTATAATAGAGTATGATATAATGAACATGCCAATTATAGTAGCAGAAAATAATAAACAGTAGTAATTTTCAATAACCAAGTTATTAGCTAATATTTTTAGTCGCAAACTCCTCTTTAAAATCCTTATTTTACTATAAGGAACGTAACCAGACTGCAACCAACAGCTAGTCTCTGGGCTATGTGCCCCGCCGAGCGCTGAATTACAAGTTACAAGTCTGGCGCGTTAAGTGTAATAATTGCATATTACCATCAAAACGCGAATGCTTCAATTGCAACAAATACCAGCCGGAAAATTGATCCTACTTAAAGGAGCTCTCGTGCAGACTGCAGTTTCGAGCTGTTGGTTCCCATCAGTGCAAGGTAGGCATGTGACGACCGACACGAGGATCACTTGACCATTTAGTATATTTCGGTATCCTTGGGATAGCGACATGTAAAATAGTCAGCAGGCGTCATCTAGCGGTCCAGTGTCTGTTGCAATCGAAAAATAAATAGCCTAACTGTGCTTAGCATAGTTCAAATGTGCTTTTAGAAGGCAGAATATTAAAACATAATTTTTTAGTAGCAAAGTCCTCTATAAAATCCTTATTTTACTATAAGGAACGTAACCAGACTGCAACCAACAGCTACTCTCCGGGCTATGTGCTCCGCCGAGCGCTGAATTACAAGTTACAAGCCTGACGCGTTAAGTGTAATAATTGCAATCGAAGCATTCGCGTTTTGATGGTAATATGCGTCACATGCCTACCTTGCACTGATAAGAGCCAACAGCTCGAAACTGCAGTCTGCAAGTGGTGTGTGACGACTGGCACGAGGGCTCCTTTAAGTAGGATCAGTCTTTCGGCTGGTGTTTGTTGCAATCGAAGCATACGTGATTTGATGGTAATATGCAATTATTACACTTAACGCGCCAGGCTTGTAACTTATAATTCAGCGCTCGGCAAGGCACATAGCCCGGAGAGTAGCTGTTGGTTGCAGTCTGGTTATGTTCCTTATAGTAAAATAAGGATTTTATAGAGGAGTTTGTGACAAAAAATATTATGTTTTAATATTCCGCCCTATAAAAGTACATTTGAAGGACATTTGAAGTAAGTTATTAACTGTTGGGAATTCTAATATTTACGTTTAATTTTTAAATAATATTTACACAGGCTGGAAAAATTTTGAAACCATATAATACTCACAATAATATATAATAATAAAGTAAATAATAATAAATAAGTAATGCGTCTGTCCGTTTATTCGTCCGTCTATTCCGCAGCTTTGTGTATCTAGGATAATTAAAAAAAAAATTATAAGGAATTAATCAAATTTAAGATTTAGGATTTTTGGCTAAATTATGGATTTTTTCATACATTAAAATTCGGACTAAAATTCGGATTTTACAAATACAAGATTCTGTCAGAATTTGGAAATAGGAATTTTTTTAATTTATTTATTTTAAAACAAATACAAAGTAATTAGTAAATGAAAGGAGTAAAACTTGAATCAGGCACCATCTCTGAGGTTCAGCTGGCTAGGTCTTCTGGTCATAATCTTCTCCTTTCAGCGAGTAGTTCATTGAAAAGTTCACTTATGAGCTGATTACTATGGTTAGTACTGCGGTTTTTATGTTTAATTGAGTAGGCCCTCATTACTACTTTGACAAATGGTATCTTGAGATCATTGTCCAAAGTTTGGTTGGACACATACGAGTCTATTTTAGCGCTTATAATAACCAAGACATTTTTAGTATATTAGAAAGTGGTTTCTACTCAGTGCCGGATTAATCCCAAGGCAATAAGGCATTACCTCGATGTCCCCACCAAATTGCCTTGAAAATTTATTGTATTAAAAATAAAAGGAAATGAACGATATCTAATTTCTTTCGAAATTTGGATTGACAAATCAATCCCTCGCCCTTCAGTTAATCCTGCAGTTTCTACTATATCGACCATAAGTAATATACCAACACGCTCTAAAGATGATGATGAGCAAAAAAAATAGATATGAAGTTCGCTTGTATCAGCTGTTGGTTGATAGACATTTAAAAGATACGTTCGCCAATGTGGAGACGCTATTAAAAGTTGTCTTGTAATAATGACCACAAATTGTACTGAAGAGTGATCATTTTCAAAACAAAAATTGACGAAAAATAGATTAACATCGTCTGTGAGCCAAGATAAGCCCAATCATTTATTTAGTACGAGTTCAATAGTGATATCATGAGCGTTGAACTTTTCCGCTATTATTGAAAAATTCGTTAATAAAAAATCTCGAAAAGTCAATGTAGTCTAGGAGGGAATATTCGTTTATAAGTTTAATGTAAAATGTTAAACATTTCTATGTTCAAATGTGCTTTTAGAGGGCGGAATATTAAACATAATATTTTTAGTCGCAAACTCCTCTATAAAATCCTTATTTTACCATGAGGAACGTAACCAGACTGCAACCAACAGCTACTCTCCGGGCTATGTGCCCCGCCGAGCGCTGAATTACAAGTTACAAGTCTGGCGCGTTAAGTGTAATAATTGCATATTAGCGTTTTGATGGTAATATGCAATTATTACACTTAACGCGCCAGGCTTGTAACTGAAATAAGGATTTTATAGAGGAGTTTGAGACTAAAAATATTATGTTTAATTTCTATGTTTGTCACCCTGGAGTCACCAAATATTATAAATATAAGAACGTTCTTAAACAATTTGTAAATAAAAAGGTCCTCATGATTTACACGTCAGATTCCAGAAAGCAATGGGAGTTGATTTTCCAAAAATCATCTGCCTTGAGCAAGCCTCCACTCCAATGATACAAATGTTCTGCTACGATGCTGAAGAAGTTGGACGCATTGAAAAAGATGATGAAGTACCTACCTAAGAAACGTATTGAAAACTCGGCTAGTTAAGCGATAGTGATATAGACAATATGTTGTATTTATTATTAGATATTGTCCAAGTCATGCCAGTCTCTCCAAGTCCTCATGGCTGAATTTTAAGGATAGTCAATAGTAATATATGTAACAAATCAGGACAATTGAGGGTATTAAGGATGGTAAGTGTCAGGATATCCTTATCTATTACTCCTAATTACCATTAATTATCCTTATTTTTTAGATATATTACCATTGGTTATTTTTATCGCAATTGTTCATCAGCATAAGATTAAGGCAGGTAAAATAACCAGGCAGGCAAATGTAACTTTAGGTATATAATCAAAAGTAGGTAATAAAATGAATGTTTGTTATCTCATTGTAAGGGAAATACACAGATACTATAATTGTGCAATAGGACAATATCTAATAGTAAATGCAATATTACGGAGAATTATGTAACTGTCTGTATACGAACGGATAGACGGGCAGGTAGACATACGAATGGACAGAGAAACGAACAGGTGGACAGATAGACATACAGACGGACGGGCGGACAGACTGATGGACCATAATTGCCTTAATTACCCTTATTTCATATAAATTACCCTTAATTACTATAACTATTCCTATTTTGAAATTAATTACCATTATTTTGATCTAAATTATCCTTAATTACCCTTATTTGTATCTAAATTACCCTTAATTATTCTCTAATTGCCCCCCATCACTTGACCCTTCGACCTTGACCTCTGTCCCCACTACGCTATTTATCCCAACACCACACTAATTGCCTCCCACCACTCTAATTACCACATCACCCTAACTGCCTCCCACCAATGTAATTACACTAATTACCTTCCACCACTTCAATTACTTCCCACTACTACAATTGCCCCCCACCACCAGTCCTAGACCCCAACCTCTTAAGTCCCGCCTCCTAATTACCTCTCACCCCTAAACTAAACTTTGCTCCTGCTCCCGCTCCTGCACCTAGGTTTTCTCATTTCCATACGACTTCCGAGGAAAAAATAAACATGTTTTTGTAAACATTTTCACATTACTATAAAAACGTTCTAATATTCAAAATCTTGCTCTTCCATTTCATTTCCACTAAATTTGATACTACATTGATCTGACAAGTATAATTATTTTTCTCCAAGTATTCCCATCTTTTTGTCGTCAAATTGTAATCTACATAATAACTACAGCAGCATCATGAAATTATTCAAATTTTCTTTTTCTATAAGAATGAGTTGTTTAATGTTCATGTCATATTCTTCTGCTTCACAATAATTTATTTGTCCTTATTATGCAATAAGGCCAAAGAATATCTTTGAGTCTGGCTGGGGAATTGAATACGTGTCCTGAATAGTTTATTTATTAAATTATACACAACCGACATGAATGTAAGTTTGAAACTCGGGAATATTAAAACGTTATTTATATTTGAGAAATGAAATAAATGTCAGGAGATCTTGCGAGGTCAACGCCATTGAACAAAAATGTCAAAATGAAATCGCACTTGAAAGTAGACAAACCAAATACACATATACTGAACATGATTAAAACTCTTTACTACTTGAAGAATTTATCATATAAAATATAATAAAATCGGTTCATTCGTGACTAAATTCTACTCTAATAAACATATGCCTAGAAAAAGACTATTTTCCTATTAAATGGAAGCGATTCCTTAGTCTTAGTCCCAAAAGCAAGTATCCTATCACAGAATATTAAAGCTTCAACAATTTAAATTAAGAACTTCAACAATAATTGATACAACTAAAGTAAAAACTTACATTTGCACAAAAAAATCGTCTGGCTCGGCCGAACATGTTAAAACAGGTCACTCCTTAGCATTCACCACACATATATTAATTAGCAGTCCTGCTTCTCTGTATCTAAATAGCATATACATAGCTTTGATTGTAAGCAAATAATTAATGATCCTACTAGAATAACTGCTCAAAGCGAAACTTTACTAGATTTAATTATGACTAACTCTGACCTGGATATTAGAAATGTAAAAGTCTTAGATATGTGTTTTGCTGACCATAGTGTTATATATACCTTGTGATGTTGAATTCAGCGATTGTGATTCTAAACCTACAATAAATTAATTCCGCAGCTTTAGAAACTTTAATATTGAGTTATTTAATTTGCACACTTCTGAAATTAATTGGAACGCTATAAGTAATTTTAACTCTCTAGAGGAAAAAGTTGACTTCCTCAACGTAGATCTGTTAAATCTATCTAATCACCATGCTCCTCTAAAAAGAGCTACATTCAAATCTAACAAGCGTCCAGAACCATGGTTTACAGAGACTTTATACGAGCTTAAAAAAATTTAAAATAGCTTGGTTAAGATATAAAAAAATGAAAAGTGTTGCCGACAGGCAATATATTTGCGAAATTCGTAATTATTACAACAATGTCATTGTTCAGGAAAGAACTGCATTTTACAGTTTTCATATTAATACTATCAGGAATAATCCTAAACAAATATGGACTAACTTAAAGTCATGGGGAGTTGTAAATCTTCCTGAATATTTTGCAATGCTGTTGATATCAATAATTATTTTCTCCATTCTATTAGCATGCTTTCTGTTCCACTAAAAATTGCAGAATCAGCTATACAGGATGTAACGCAACTTATCCGAAAAATTTTAGCCATACATGCACCTTTAAATAAGAAGTCGGTTTTTTGAAAAAAAAAAAAGTAATAAAAGTCCAACACAGAAAAAGATACAAATTGTTAAAGTTACAAATTAATGAAAATTTGTCGATGTATTGGTCACTGATGAAGCTATTTTTACGCGTAATGGTATAGCCAATCTACATAATATGCACGTTTAGACCATTGAGAATCCTATTCAAATAGTTCGGAATCACCTTGAACATCGATGAACGCCTAATTGGTCTGTTCATATTGCCAAATCAGATGGATGGTCAGCAATATCTGCAGTTTCTCCGTAATGATCTTCCTGGCCTTCTTGAAGATGTGCCCTTGGAGGTCCGAAGTCAGATGGTGCGCCCCCAAATTATCGTTTAGTAGTCCGAGGTTACTTGGTCCAATTAAACGGAATACGTTGGATGGGACAGGGTGGAATTGTAGCTTGGCCTCCCCGGTCCCCGGATCTAAATCCTCTTGACTTTCTTTTGTGGGGATATTTGAAATATGAAGTCTACCTAACCGAAGTTGACAATATCGATGTATTACGTGAATGTATCACAACAGCTGCCCATAATCTGCGTCTCCGGGAACAGCATAAAGGGAGAACACTTCAGCTAGTGTGACAAAATTGGATTAGACGGATTCAGGTGTGCTTAAATGTCAATGGACAGAACTTTCAACAGTTTTTATAGAAATAATACATTATTTAAATACTAACATTAATTTGTAATTTTAACAATTTGTATATTTTTTTGTGTTGGACTTTTATTTAAAAAATTTTAAGGAATCGACTTCTTATTTAAAGGTGCATCTATGGTTAAAGTTGAGTTACACCCTGTATATGAATAACTTTCTGAATATGTCTAATCAGTCCGGATTTTGAAAAGGCTTCAGTACTTCTATACTATTAGATAATATAACGACGAAATTTTACCATCCATTCACAACACGAACATCACGTCTTTGACATTACTGGATATAACTAAAGTTTTTTGGCTCCTTAGATATTAATTACCTAATTGCAAAATTAAGTTATTACGGCATATCTGGAAATACTTTTTTCTGGCTGCAAAATTATCTGAATGACAAACAACAGTATACTAATATTAATACAGGAAACTCCATATTTACGTCACAAAAGAAATCAGTTTTATCCGGTGTTCCGCAAGGATCTATTCTTAGGCCACTTCTTTTAATATGTTTATTGCAGATATCTCTATACTTCCACTATATTAAGAACTATGCATATACGGTGACGATATTCAGCTAATATTTAGTTTTTCGAATGGCATAATTTTACATCAATAATGACTTAAGTCATATATACCAATAGATACTCCAAAGTACTCTTTTACTTAATGCTAGCAAAACTAAAAATATTGTTTTTAGAACTTCTCAACAATTACACAATTTTACAGAGCTGAATGTTCAAATCAATAATGAGATCATTACATCAACTAATAACGTAAAAAATCCTGGGTATTACCTTGATTCTTTACTAAGCTTTCCTGGTCACGTTAGTATTATTTGTAAAAAGCTTTCTATTATTTAAAACAGTTATATATCTTTAAAAAGGATCTGGAAACAAATACTAAATACTGCTTTCGAACACTATGGTTCTATCGTACTTAAATTTCTCAAGAAGACAAATACCGTTTACAAAAAAATTGAAAACTGTACATGAGAAGTTATAAATATTTGCAAGGTCACCACTAACAAAAGTATTGAACATATCAAAGTATTATCTGCCTATGCTTAGATTTGGCGATTATTAATACATTAGAACATATCAGCTATATAAACCAAAAACAGTAGTGAGCCCAAAACTGAACCTTGTAGAATATCTATCCATTGTTGCCTATTCTATTTAATTATGAGTGAAACAGTGAGGCATTTGTAGGCTAATGTATCCTATCATTCCTAGTTTTTAGACTTGCTCCTGATTAATTTTATTAAACTGTAACGATGCTATTATACTTGAATCCACGGCACGATTTCAGAGGCCGAATTATAAACACTGGTTAAGAAATTAAACGAGGAGAATCTGAAAGTTTTTATAACTCTAGTACGTAGTAATACGAGCGAATTCAGAACCGCATAAGTAGATATGGCTGAATTTGCACCTCGGTTGTGTATCACCACTAAGTAGGAATAAGTTAGATAAGTGTGTATGGTCTATTCTCTGTCGAGTAATGACTACTTGCTCTCTCCTTTTCATGTCCACTGGATTTGTCCAGGCTGCTATGCTGAGTTTGACGTTATTCAGCTGGGAATTATTTCATGTTTGTTGCCATTTTTCAATTTGAAAGTTACACTGTCATCATATACATTCACAAAAACTTGGTGAGTACCTGCATATTTAAGATCACCTAGACCAAGATGATAGCTTACCATGATCTTTAACTACTATACCATACCCTTTAAGTGAGTCCCTAACATTATCACAAACCTTCAAGATATTTTGATATTTACCAGATATACCGATCAATCTTACTTCTTGCCTAAAAGTATTCAAAAAGTTCATAATCTCTATAAAATCTTCAGAGCTAGTGATAAGATTGATGATAAGTCTGTTTCAAATGGTCTCCAAAAAGCCATGGTAAATTAGTAAATAATTAAAATATTTTACCTTTTATACAGTAGTAAATATTTATAAATATGAACAGTAACTAACTAAACTCCTACGCTTGATATTATAATAGGTATTTATGCGCTGCACTGGCACATAGACAGCACGATATTAGACTTCCACGTTCCAAGATAAAGAAACGATTTACGAGTTTTTTTTGTGCTAGTAGGCCTGTCCGTTTTATTACCTTTAAACCAGTGCAGTCGTAGATGGTTCATTTAGGCTGATCACATTGCCAGTCTCAGACTCGCCTGCACAGTTTCAACTACCGTTCGAATCTCAATACCATTGCCAAATATATAGGACAAAATATCAAGTTCAGTACGCACGGTCCTGTGCTTTAAAACTGATCAGTTTCAATTCCAATCGTATATACTTTAGCTTTGTCATTAAATTGTATACCAAAAGCCGATAAAGTATTTGAAATAAAATTAGACACTGCTATAATAGAACTTAAACTACTTTCCGTTTGAGGTGGCATTTCACATCATCTGGACGTATCAGAATGTCTTCGATGGTATTTCCTTCAGTCGCTAATCTAGCAGCCTGGTCAGTTAATTTGTTGCCATATATTCCGGTAAGACATTTTTGAACTATTATGTCTTTATTGTAGGGATTTGTGACTACCTGAATGACACTTAACGAATCAAAGCAAATGAAAAATTTGTGATATTGTCTCCACGGTTAGAAGGCTTGCCAAATAGTATATTATTCCGCTGTATAATTACCAGCTTCGTGGGGATGTGTCCAGGAATGGTATATGCTCAGTTGTGAAGAGGTACTTAAAGTACCGTCGTTTGTTCTAGATCCGTTTGTATAAACGATTTGATGGTCTAGGTATTTGTTTGTAATTTTGTTATACTCTGAAATTATGAGTGTTATGCATGTCTAAATTACCCGATATGGATGTTATTTCATAGTATTGCTGCCATGTAATGTCATATGATTTACCTCTGAATCTGTATCAAAGAATACTGGAAGCAGGTGGTCTCTTTTTGCGAGGCTATCTTGGATGGCATTTTCAAGATGTCAAGATGGTCAATGATTGATCTATGGCGATACTTCTGATACCGATAGGAGATTTTTCGATGCAAGATACCACATAAGCAGGGAACTTATCATTTTTTCCAGAAGTTTACTTAGGCATGGTGTTAATGACATGGTGCGGTAGTTATTCATAAGCTTCATGTCTTTATTTTGCTTATTTGAATGATGATGGCTTCTCACCATATATCAGGATAAGTTCCGGTTGGTAACACATTATTGTAGTGGCCTAGAATTTGTAGAATGAGTTCGTATGGGATGTTGGCTTCAACTGGTGTGGAACTTTCGAGTTCAGAGAGAGTTGTTTCGAGTTCCAACATAGGAAATGGTTTAATATAAATTGATAATAGTTTCCTCGTCAAAATGAATGAAGTCTTCTTTATTTCTTACTCCATCCGACGACATACTGAATAAGTTTTTGAAAACTATACTCAGACCAGAGATAAACAGTTGCTCATGTAACATTACATAAATTTTTAATTTCTTCGTTTCAGTTTGAAATGTCGAATAGTTCCGGAAAGTTCCAACCTATATTTTCTAATAATTTTATACTATGTTAAAAATTAATAGACAAATATTGTCTATAAGGTAATCTTTTGAGCCTATCACAGAAAGCCCGAAATGACACCGTATGAAGCCGGAGTCACTAATTTATTTATATTAGAAATTAAGCCATTTACTTACTCTTATCATCATTTGCTAAAAATAACTGTATTTTCTCCAATGAAATGAAAACCTTCTAATTAAACCGAGTGGTAATATATTTAAGTTTATTTTTGTATGCGAATTTTGTGACTCAATATTGTTCATTTCTATTGAAAAAGACATTTTCCATTTATCATGTCACATTATCGTATACAATCAACCGCTTAATGGGTCTATCTAATGTAGCAGGTATGTTCGTTATTATTCCAATATCAATCATGGATTGTGTTTTCTGTTATAACATTATCAGCCAGGAGGTAAAGGCTTTATATAGAGTTTGAGTAAAACTTCCATATCAGATTTAACTAAAAGGTATGCGAGTGACAATATATTTATCTGAAGCAACATTTTTTATAAATCAAAATTAAAATACAAAACAATTATCATTCTATTTTGTAATAAACGCTGTATCTAAAAATAAAAGGCTACTTAAAAAATATCTGCAAACCTTTTTCAAAATTGCTAAAAAATCATAATTAAGAAATACAAGAAAAAACTTGACAACTTCAAAGACCATGTACTTTTTATATCCTGAGCTAATGAATTTGGTATCTGTTTATGCTTTTTAAAGACTCTTCGAAGCGCCCGTTGATTTACATCGGTTTGGTCCTCAATTTGTCTCAGTAAAATTTGAAATCTTTTGTTCCCATGGCCCCCTAAATAAGTTGGCCAGAAATTATGTGTATTTTTGTGACGGCCAAGCATTTACAATTTCGTTATTTAAAATAAAGAGAGTAAGTATGTCAATTCTATACGGGTGTTAGAAAAGTATGGGAACAGTGGAAAATCTTGAACAGTTTGCATCAAATCGAAAAATAAAAAAATACGTGTCAAAAATTTTTCAAAAAACTATCTACTGATATCAAAATGACCTTACCACCCACCACCCTGTGGGTGGGGCGAGGGGCAACTTTAAAATTTCAAATGGAAACCCCTATTTTTTATGGCGGAATCGGATTCTACGGCAAAAAATACGTAAATTTTATTCCGGACATTTTTTTCGATTCTTGCATGGTGTCGCTGTAATCGCAAAAAATGAAAAGAAAACATTACTGTTTCAAGAGTAGCGTCTTGTGCCATAAAAAACGCCCAATTCAAAAACTGAAAAACACGTATTTGTTATTTTTACGAAATCTATCCAATCACATTGGATTCGACTCTCCCACCCTTAACCCAGTGGGTGGAGCGGGGGGCAACTTTGAAATTTATAATGAAAATCCCTATTTTTTATAGCGGATTCGGATTCTACGGCCAAATATACGTGAATTTTATATCGGGCATTTTTTTCGATTCTCGCAAGGTGTCGCTGCAATCGCAAAAAAAATGAAATAAACCTTAAGCGTCCATAAGTTTGTAAATATTTACAAACAGTAATGTTTTCTTTTCATTTTTTGCGATTACAGCGACACCATGCAAGAATCGAAAAAAATGTAAAGTTTCCCCTCGCCCCACCCACAGGATGGTGGGTATCAGTAGATAGTTTTTTGAAAAATGTTTGACACGCATTTTTTTATTTTTCGATTTGATGCAAACTGTTCGAGATTTTTCACCGTTCCCATACTTTCCTTAACACCTGGTATAACAAAAATGAAAGATAAAAATTCTTTACAATTAGGTAGTAGTGGAGACAAATTAGTTCAGAAATGCAATATATTTCAGAACAATTACGGGAAACTTTTTGATATGCACTTGAAATAGCTTAAAATATATTATATTTGCCTGTTAATTGTTTATTAATAGTTTAAACAAATGTAAAATTATGTAAAATTGTAATAACAGAATGAATTTCAAAATAATTGCATTCAAACTGACAGTTTAGGGATTTTTGAGTTCACTGAAAAAAATTTAATGTTGAAAAATAAAAATTGAAAATGGCTGATCCAACATGGCCGACTTTATGCAAAATATTTCATAAAAAATTACGTAACTCGAAGAATTTCAAACAAATTTCGCCCAAATTAATATTAATGGGATTTTTGAGGCCACTGAAAAAGAATATGATCTTGAAAAATACAATATCAAAATGGCCGATCCAATATGGTCGACTTTTGTTACAATATTTCATAGAATATGACGTAACTGAAAGAAATTAAAATAAATTCAGTTCGATTGAACGTATATTGCATTGCCAAGGTCTCTTCAAAATGATATATGCATTTCATACCATGATCCTGTTACACCCGGTATATATACCAGGTGTCAACCCCCTTTTTCCTTATTTTTAAGAATATCATAATGAAACTTGGCAGATTTATTATATACCCAAGAAGACACTTTGTGGCATAACTGTCATTTTTTCCCACATCCGGTTTCACCGGAAATAACCCCAACTCTTGACTTTTAAATGGAACACCCTGTATATTATTATATTTTGGCATTCTTACTCAATCCCACTCAATACCACGTGATAAGAATCAAATTGAAGTCAAGGAACATTCAAGTTGGTATCGGCGATTTTATTATTTGCGGAAAAATAAGGGAGATTGTGGAAAAATTACAAGTTGCTAGGGGATGAAAAATAAATAACAACAAGATAATGATTGCAAATTGCAAGGGTTCAAAATTTTTAAACAAAGTAAATATCTATAATACGAGAGAAAATAGACTGTTGTTGGTCAAAGTTAAGTCTAGTAAGAAGGAGGAACACAACCAGTCTACAAATTTGAAGCGGAAGAAAATAGAATTAATTTTTCCCAAAATTCTGACAAGTTGGTGAGAAAAGATAATTCTAAATTATCTTAAGGTGCTGAAAACGATTCCTAGTGGGACCGAGATACCACTTGAATTGTGTATGAGTTTAGCAGTTGTATAGAAGCTCGGCATAATGCAGGTGATCATCGAGTTAGGTGATATAGTGCGGTTGGAGGTCTTTTATTTGAGCTACGCAGACAAGAGGTTGTAATAAACTCCATATAAAGTTCTTGTAAATCTTTTAAATAGTTTGGAAAATTGTGTATATTTTAAATTGCAAATTTCGATCATTGCTTCTATTTTTTTATTATTAACAAATTTGATTTTAAACAATAATTATCCAAATTAAATTATTTTAGTATCGTTTTTATATTTTAGATAGACAGGGATTATTTCATCTTTTATGTGTATCGTATTTATTGTTATCACAATACACTGTTCCAATTGATCTAGATTTGTTTCATTGCTGTGTGTTTTCTAGAATGTGTTAAATTTCAATGATCCGAACTTACGATTTTGAGATGATCTAAATTAGAAATTATTTACTTTGATATTTATTTTTACCGAACGTCAGTCGCATATCATATCAGTATATATATATATATATATATATTGTTATTATAAATGATTTGCAGGAAACAACTACTCAGCGGGCAAATACCCCGACCTGCATTGAATTATACCTTACAAATCATTTGGTAGCCAATGTCATTTGTCAATTCCCCGACCAGACATAGACCGGTTTCGAACTTATTAGTTCTCATCAGTATGCCATAGGTCGTGGAATAGACAAACGACAGTGGCCAACCTGCTAGTCTTATACAGACTAATGTAAATGGTGTAGTGGTGAGAGGTAAGTGAATCCTCTATATATATATATATGAAAAATCTGGAACAATTGTTTTAACATTTTCGCTCCCATATTAAATGTTTAGAATTTTTAATAAAATAGAACATAGTATAGACAGTTCTTGTTGTGTTAATACCCTGTAACTGGAATGTAAATTCTGTTAGGTTTATATAATTATGTAAAATAAGTAAACAGTAATATATCAAGTTATGGCGAATGCGGCGGTGTTAATTGAGTAATATTTTGTGTCAAAAATTTTACATTATTAAAATATGTATTATATACAGGGTGTAATAGAATGCCATAAATGCGGTAGTGTATTCCTCGTCCAAATTTAAGAATATTTTGTCATATAAACATTTGTCATTAGAACGTACATTTACAGGACACGAAAAGGCGTTGTCAAAATTGTCAAAAATTGCAAATATTTCTTTAAATCTATTTTGAACAAATGTAAATATTGAAATATAACATTGTGTGTACAATACATGAGTAGCATTATAACTAACTTGTAGAGAAGTAATCGTCAGTTTGTAATGAAGCTAATTTTAAATGAGAAATTTGGTAAATAATTTCAGTTTATCTTTATATATGAAGTAATACATTTTTATTCCTTATAGATTAATAATTATTACACTAGGGACGATTAAATCCAGTTCATTTCAGTAAGCAGGTAAAATTTTAATTTCAAACAGATTGTAAGCAGTCTAAACCGCGAGAGTTAATTGATGTCCTCAATAATATCAGTTCGATTTATGGCTATAATTGTTAATACTGGGGCTATTAAAGTCATTTTTCATCGAAATAATATAGGTAATTTATTTCCAAGTGATCCCAGTTATCTAAATTGCCAAGAAAGTATTATTTATATTAATTGACGCTACCGGGTATAAATATTCTGCTATGCCGTCGACTGATGACTGCCTGGTTCACATGTCACAATGTGCGCACGGGGATATCCTGCAATGGCCCGCTGCTAAGGGTCTCTTTGGTTTTCCGCACCCGGCCTAACCAGTCGACTATTTGGTAAGAATTAACTATTTTGAATTCATATCTATTTTTGTGATAATTTTGGAATATTTTCTGTATTTATCCGAATTATTTTAATTTATCTTTATTATATTTTGATAACTCATACTCCCGATATCAGTAACTTGTAGTAACTTTCAAATAACCGATCGTGGCTAGTAAATTCGGGAAGATATATTGTCGCGAGTAATACCCTCTGGGGACACTGCCTTTAAGTGGGACACTCCAGAGGCGTCGTGCCGAAATTTTATATTTTGAATTTCTGTTTTATTTCATGTTGCCAAACCGACTATTTTCGTGACATAACTCCTTTGAAGGCTGCCTTTAAGTAGGACACTTCAATTGAGATCCATCATCCACGATCGTTGTAAGCAAAGATAAATTAATATCTGGTAAAATAAAACTTGACGTCCGAACCTATTGTTAAATTTTCTATGCATAGTATTTACACCGGGTTATTTTTCCGTGAAATTTTCAGTTGATGACGCTGCCTTTTTCGGGTAAATTTTCCGAGAAGTTTCTCATTTGGGAACGCTGCCTTTAAGTGGAACACTCCAATTGAGACGTACCGTAGTTTAAACTTCTAAATTAGAATCCGGATTATTTTTCCGAGAACGCTTCAGTTGGGGGCGCTGCCTTTAATTGGGACACTCCAACTGAGTCGTGCGGCCTTGGTTAGAAACTAAACATTCAATAACCAGGTTCACAACGTCAAGTTCTAAAATCTATCTTTTCCGTAATATTCAAAATTATTTTATTATGTTGAAAATCTAAAATTTGAATAACTATCTGTCTGCCAAAAGTTGGTCCAAACTACCTACTGTTGCACGTATCTAGCCATACCGTCTAATTTGCCTTCATCTCTGTTGCACAGGTGTATCGTCACTTACTAGCTTGCTGTAGTACTAAAACCTAGTCCACTAACATAGTAAATATTTTGCTTAAAAACTAGAAATTTGACCACTTCCAGAAACTTGGGTAATTAAATTTTAATTTACTTGAATACCAAAATACCTGCATTCTTGTTTTATTGTAAGTACATAGTACATTAAACCTGAAATATCTATCATATCTTAAGTTAATTTTTTTCTTTGACCTGTAAATATTGTCAATATATTATTAAAACGTTGTGTGTGCCTTATTTTGAGCCTCGTTTCTAATTTGTATTGATCTGAAATAGTAAAAGTATTACAAACATAAAATCATTACAGCTGTCCATTCCATGACAAAGTTTCGACCTCTGATAATAAACCGTCTTCTATCTGAGGCCTTTATCATCCTGCTGATAGAGAAAATGGTATTTCTATACTTTAAATCAGAAACTGGCGCTCAAGGCAAAAGCTGCTTGCATTGGTCATAAAGCGCAAGTTGCAAAACCGACGTAGTTTTAATCACTAGAAATAGCATAAACGTAAGATGTTAAATGATCCATAAAATAATCCATTGGATTAAGATCTGGAGAAAGGGGTGCCGTGCTATAGGTTAATTTAACAATGGGTGACTACTTTTTAACTGTGAAAATTTTAAAACGATAAAATCTACGTAAAATGACAAGAGACCACTTTCTGTCCAAAAATAAACTTGCAATTCAAAATTTGCAAAAAAAATTCCATCCCAGTGGCGTGCCATAATTTCACATCATAGCAGTATAATCTACGAGACTGATTATAGCTGACGAATAATTTTCTTCACGTTAATTACTGTTCTACTCTTGTACTGTAAACACACAAAGTTCAATATCAATATTTGTTCAAAAGATATTGATAACTTCAGCTCCTTGTATCTTGTAAATATACTCTCTAATGACAAAGATTTATGACAAAATTTTCTTAAATTTGGACGGGTAATATACTAGTTCATTTATGATATTTTATCATGATGCACACAGTATGGCTGAAATTGAGCAGCTTACATGTATAACAATTAACGACCCACTTACTTTCAAACATACGCAGAAAGATTTCAATAATTCAAATAATAGAGACTACCTAGTACAAATTTAAATAAATAACAGTACAGCTTACCCAAAAACCTCTTCTCATTGTTAGGATAGACCCCGACCAAGTCCTGCAGCATATCTTCATAGTCATAAATGTTCTGATTCTGGTAAACAGGAGTTGGATATTCAGCGTTGTCCTCATAATAATAATCCGCTTCTCGTTTGTTCCTGCCCGTTACTTCGTCTGTTGATCTTTTGAACTTTGGCTTGTATTGCGCCTTTAGGGACTGTAAGCTTCGCTTCTCTTCTCGGCCGTCGATATTTTCATTGGATTGCTTGTGGAGATCGTTCAAATAGTCGTCTTGCCTTAGGAGGGCGGCAACGTTTCGTTTACCTGAAACAAAAAAATAATTAGAAAAGAACTACAAGAATATTTACATTTAACAAAACAAAACGTAAATCCAAGGATGTATATGGCCCAAAGGGTCATATAATAATAATAATATAGTTTGTTAGAAATCTAATAAAAACATACAAATATACACATACAATTATAAAACTTCTAGATAGGGAGATATTTCAAATAAACTAAAAAATATACCCATAAGATGATTTAACATCATCTGACCGTGACCAAGTAAACATATATACATATATACGCATATGCATAAACATAAAAAACAAATACACATATGTATTTATACATAACATAACTAACATATGTATAAAACAATAATTTAGGAATGAATACACAGGCTGGTATATGATGTCCTTTTCAATATAATATTATAATACGCCTACGGCGTCATGCTCAATCTTCTTTCTCGTGCGATATGGCTATCACATCCACTCTTGTTGCACAAACTACTATTCTTTCTATCTGACATTATGTATTTTTTAAATGAATTTGAAGTAGCCTTTTTTGAAGAGGTTTTATATATTTTGGGAGTCCGTTAAAACACCTTGGGTCCAAGAAAATCCAACTGCGTTGTGCTGAACTCGTATTAATTTTTGGCATGTGCATACATATTTTGTAATTTTGCCTGATCTTATAAATAGTAACTACCGCTGTATTATTGTTCAGGTACATTTCAGGAATACATTTTGCAAAAAATAATTGCCTTAAATCAGCAACATTGCTTTTTTTAAAGAGACGGCGTGATGAATATAATTGGTTTCAACTTAGTAGTACTTTAAAAAAAAATTGTATGGTTTCTAAGTTACCCATGTGACAATTTAGAGCTCCTCCCCATGCGATTATGCAATAGTTTAGGTGTGATTCTACAAGAGATATGTATACAGATCTAAGTTGAGACAATGGTAAGAATTTCTTAAGTTCTTTAAAAAATAGAATACATCTAATTTTATTCGCAAGCGATTTGATGTGCTCGTCCCAACTCATATGAGGATCCATGATTTTCCCTAGGTATTTTATATTGTTATTTGCCACTTTAATACGCTGCGAATTCTCAATATTCCTTGAGTTGAAAGTGGGTAATCCTTTTGCGTGCATCGCAAACGGAAGATATTGAGTTTTCCTTATATTTATGGTAAGTAATTTTTTATCAACCCAGTTCTTAAATAATATAAGATCGTTTTCAACTTTATTTTTTGAATGTGTGTTCCAGGAGGTGCCTTTGTACATAACTGCCGTATCGCCAGCATAAGAGAAAATTTGACCACATGTAGGAATTTAGAAAATAGAATTAGTATGTAGAATTAATAGAACTGGTCCTAGAACTGTTCCTTGTGGCACCTCGAACTCAATCAATAGTTCTTGGATCACTGTAAGTGTCATTGACATATGCTCTTTTTTGTCTATATTCTAAATAGTTCTTTATTAATTTCGGGACATTATTCCGAAAACCATACTGTTCCAGAGTTGTGAGCAGCTTTTCATGGCTAACAGTATCAAAAGCTTTTTGTAGATCAAAGAAGACTGTGAGATATTTTTCTTTGTTGTCTAATGCCTTGTAGATTTCAGCACTTAATTTTTTTTAAAGCATCGTTAGTTGATTTTCCTTCTACAAAGTCGAACTGTGATTCAGAGATAATGTTATAATTTTGTATAAAACTGCATATTGTAATCTTTAAGACTTTTGCTAAAGTCGGGATAATTGAAATAGGTCGGTAGTTGGACGTATCTAGTGGATCTCCTGTTTTATAATTGCTCATTTAAAAGTAGTGGTACATTTGCCTTGTTCAATCATATCGTTCACTAGAATGCTCAGAGGTAAAGAAACAATATCTAACATATTTTTTAAAGTAATTGAACTTTTATCGATAACGTCGCTTATTGAAATCCCTGGAAACTCTTGTCCAAAATATCTGACCACCCTTTTGTAGCTAACTTGCCCCAACCCATGACATTGTACAACAAATATATTTAGCTCGAGGGTAAGCATTTAGATTGATTTACTGATTTATACCAACTAATGATATCTAATCTTTGACACTTTATAGCCAGTTTACAGTTTTTAATACAAAACACACTCGTGGTGGAGTAAAAATAGCCCAAAATAAGGCAATAGACAAAATTTTACATGGAGCCACGCGACATAGAAAAATAAGTTTGTTTTAGTGAAACTAAGAATACCCACTTCGCGCACTTTTTTCGCGAAAAAAGGGGTAAATTGGTTATTTTTAAAGGTGGTTTTTCAATTTTAATTTATTTTGGACCCTTTAAAATACTAATAAAGAAACGAGAATGGTACCCTTTTATTGTAGATGTACAAGGAACGTTAATTTCAAATTTAGTGAAAATCGGTTGATCGCCTCCCACGATATGTATATAAATATACTGAAAAAATGTCAAAAATTTTATTACGGCTAACTTGGCTAAAATTAAACCGAATTTGATGAAATCTTAGATAAAAGTAAACTTATATAACCAAGAAATAGCCTGCCAAATTTTAGCAAAAAATATCTGACACTTTGGCCGCAATTCCATTTTTAGCCAAATCCTGCAAAGTATTCAAAACTTTCCCCAATTTGCCCAAATGGTCGAACTTTTTTTTTTTACCAAAATGAACGTATCTTATGTACTTTCACGTGATGTAACTAAAAATTAACTTTTTTTTAATTTAGCCGATTTTTTGTTTTTAATATACAGGGTGTCTCACCGGGAACTGAATCGATCGATATAGAGAAAAGTACGAATCAAAAAATTTTGAAAATTTGGATAATTACTAATGTCAGTGTGGCCAATACAAGTAAAATAATTACAAGCAGCTGGCACTTCCGCTTATACCGGAAGTCGATACCAACTTGCTTATTCCAAATGGAACACCCTATATATTTTAGGGTTTTCGAAAAGAGCATAAAATTCTGAGTCGAAAATATGCAGCATATCCTATACCTAAGCGTAGCTGTTTCAGAGATATTTGACATTTTATAGAAAATTTGACAGGTGCAACGGTTTGCAAGAACCGTTATAACTTTCTTCGTGTAAAAGGTCCTTATTTGCTTCTTGTCACATAAAAAGAACACAAGGGGAACTACGTTCTACAACTGAGATAAATTCAATAATATCATACCAAGTCTTCCGTTTTTCGCGTTACATTCTGTCAAGTTCAAACCGCGAAAACTTGTTTAGGTCAAATGGAACACTTTATATTCTTTTACGTCAAGTTGTGTAAAATCGAATTCCCTTTCTTCTAATATTAGCATTGTGGGGGTTAAAATTACAACTTTTTGAAATATTTGCGATTTTATTAGAAATTCATGAATTGTTGTAATCATTTCATCAAAATAGCCATGATTAGAAACAATCAGTCATTATTTTATGTCAAACAATGCCAGCACGTTTAAATTATACCAACGAAAACTTTTTAAATTTGTTTATTATTTATGGGGAATGTGATAAAGTAATATCAAGAACTTGCAGCACATTTGCATTTAGAATAAAAAGTGATTGTGAGCAAGTTTTAAATATTTAGATTTAAAAAACTCTCGTAGATAAGTTTTTTTAAATTCACTTGATTTTTATTAAACTTTTTACATAAGCAATTTAAGCCACAATGGAAGGAATACTTTGTGGCAAAATGCAGATAATATTGTTGACGAGCAATTAGAAGTCATATCTTACTGTACAATCTATGCGGGGCCCATATAAAATTTAAACTAACCACAACAAGCGCCATAAAGTGTAAAAACTGTGTAACTATTAAATTTGCTATATATTTTCACATTTTCCAACTGTGCCGAAATTTATCAGTATGTTTATTTACACAGTAATTTCCTGACTGGCCATACGTGCAGATCTCCCATTTTATTATATATATTTGCCTTTATTTTGATAATGTACATAAACATATTGATGACACCAGGTTGTATTGTACTAGCACGACATCCAACCGTTTCCGTTTTAAATCAGTCGGATATTGCATGAGTCAACATAGCATAATAAGTCGAAAACACTTTCTGTAAAAATCCCACGCAAATGATGATAAGTTGACAATTTATTGATTCGACGTAAAAATATTGTTGTCTGTAGGGCTTTACGAGGTATTTGATTCCAACTCGATATATCAATATAACTGAAATCCCGGATATATACGAGAATAATTGACTCTTAAACTGACGCGGTAAAAACAATTTATATCTCAAGCGAAATATTACTTTTTTTGACAGCAAGTAGAAAAGGCAGATTGTAATTTGTTGCGGGAATAATTATCTCTCTTACAAATGGAGAATACTGCCGTATGTATGTTAAGGATATCAAGCTACCTACCTAAACGTATCCAAAGCCATCATACTTGTCAGTAAAAATCTCCTTCGAAAGGAATTTTTGGAAACTGTAACGAAATTCGGAAATATTTTCCATGAACCGCCTGCAACATGTAAAAATGCCGTCGGAAGATATTTTGTGGAAGTACTATGAAAGTCTTTCAAAACTACAAAAACAATTTATTTTTCGGAACTACATCAAAAATTTCATTTTTGAAAACTATCATAATAATTCGTTCCACAGGCGTAATTTTTGCAAATGCAATAAATGAAGTCCCACGGAGCACGATTTATGGGAACTTTAACAAATTACGTCGCACGGGATGTAAAATTTGGCGACTACCTCGAACACAGTACTTTCAAATAAAATTCTTTATTATGAAACGATGTTATGTACTACTGCTTTTCATGCATGGTATGGACTATGAGAACGAGTTAAAAGTTTCGTATTAAGGTTTCTGAAGGAAGACTTTTTGCGGGCGACAAAATTTTTGATCGTTATTTTTCAAACTTAACAGTTGTTTTTGGCCGTAAACTTATATGCTTTCCGTCGTATTAGACTACATGTGGTTCCTCAGTGATTCGGAATCCAAGTCGCTCTATTAGCATGTACATAGTGCATGGGACTGCCTTGCCTGAACGTATGAATAATAAATAATTTTCAAATAATTATCTATAGCATTATCTATACACAACATAAGAAATGTTGAAAAACACCACGATCAACTCAATTTACTAATACAATAGACTACGCAAAGATAAATGAATTATCGGTGGGAAGAAGGGAAGAAGTAATACATAACAATAACATTGAAAAGTCATACATAATATTTAAAAACAAATTAAAACAATACATTGAACTTTCGACAAAAGTTATCAGTAATATAAGAAAAAGAAGACCACGGGTAACAAGGGGTATAATTAACTCAATTCAATACAGGATAAAATGAAAAAAAGCTACTAAACCATTTCTCAGCTAATCTCAGTACTAAATATAAAAAATATAGAAATCTGCTTAACAAAACAATAAAACAAGCAAAGATTAATTATTATAAAGTTAAAATTCGAGATACAAATAAAAATTGTAATCAAATTTGGAATATAGTAAACGAGGCAATAGGATCACAGACAAACAAAGGTAAAAAAATATTTATGTCAGGGATAACCAAGAGAACTTAATTAAATATGACAAAGAAAAATCAGCATTATTTAATGACTTTTTTATAAAAATAGGCACCAAAATGCAAAGTAACATACCTAAAATAAATAAGAACTTTCCACCTAAAAATTAAAAAAATAACTTGGCAGAAAATTCCTTATATTCAAATTCCCTAAACGAAAAATAACTTATTACTCATATTGAAACACTAAAAAATAATACAGCTACTGGTGAGGATGAAATAACGTCACTATTTATAAATAACCTACATAAAAATATATTGAAACCATCGAGACACTTAATAAATTTTTATAGTTTACCATTTTTCATATCCCTACAGACTGGAAATTTTCTCTTATTACCCCAATATTCAAGGCAGGCGACCTGCAGTTACTGACGAACTATATAAGAATGTCTGTTATTATTAACTTAGCAACGTTATTTGAAAAATCTTTAAAATGTAGGGCACTTAACTTTTAGGACACGAAAAATTTCTTTACAAAAAACAATTTGGCTTCCGAGATAATAAAAGTACCGAGGATGCAGTATTTGAATTAACGAATAACCTTATCTATAATCTCAACAAAAGTGAAAAATGTCTTGCAATATTTTTAGATTTAACCAAAGCCTTTAACACGATCTGTTACAAAATGTTACTTGAAAAACTTGATAATGCGGAATTAGGGCTGGACCACTTAAATTGATTGAAAATTATTTAACAAATAGAACGCAAAAAGTGAAATTAAATAATACTATAAGTAATGGAAGGATTATAACAACTGGTGTCGCGCAGGGTACTTTACTGTGGCCTATTCTTTTCCTCTGTATATAAATGAAATTGGTAATTTGCCCATAGAATGTAGTATCATGTTATACGCTGATGATACTGCTATATCGTTTTATCCTGATACTTGATCGGATGTGTACAGAGGGCCAAGTATTGTATCACAGCAGTTATCTGGTTGTTTTGTTTGCTAAGTCTTAATACATCAAAAATTTATTTTATGCACATATCCAACAATAGCAAAAGTCTTTAAAACAAAATACTTAGGAATTATAATTGTCCAACACTTGAAGTGTAATGAACACGCCGATTATTTAATCACTAAGATAAGAAAATTCTATCAATTAAGAGATACTTTGAGTAGAAAATTATTAACAATTGTATATATGTCATTGGTTGAGTCTATTCTATGTTACTGTATAAAAATTTGGGGCGGCCTATACTAAAATGCTATATGAAATCTTTCGGTCTGTCAAAATGCTGTTTTAAAAATAATTTTTAAGAAAGATTCTTTGACTTTTACTTTTGAACTCTAAAAAGATACCGGCGCCGACGTCCCAAATATTAAAAGTTTATCTGCTTATTGTTACCCTAATTACACTATAACAAAAATTTATGAACTACGTCTAGCGCAAATTAACAATTACAAATACCACTCTGTAACAAATCAGTTTATAACTTATTATGCACCCAAATTCTATAACTTACTCCCTTGCCTCCATAAGATATTTATTATATAATCATAAACATTTTAAAATTGAGACAGAAACATATATTCTCAAACACTCCAATAAATTTACACAATTACTGATCAATTAAAAAAAGTTATGATACTACACATATTTTTCCTTTGCTTCATTAATACATTCAATGAATTCTCAACTTATAACAACGTTAATGTAACAATGAATGTAATCTATTCATGGCATTCCTCCCATCTATGATATCCACAGCTATAATTGACAACTTTTTAACTACTTTCTACTACTACTACTTTCACACACAAACTAGATTCTACAGTTTAGGTGAAATTCCTCTTTTTTACCATAGGTTGAAATATAACAGAAAAGCGTGTAGTTGTATATATATTATATGTATACCGGGTGTAACATGATCATGGTATACCCCCTTTTCTCCTTTAGTTTTGAAGATGATTGAAATTTAGGATATACTACATACATAATAAGCGGCATTTTCTGACATAAAATTGATGTTAAAGAACACGCCAAAACCCTCGATGAACTTTTCGAAACTGTAACAAATTCCGAGCGGAAGAGATTTTTATACATTCAATCACATTTTCGCTCTACGGAGCCTTTTTTATGAAAAATATCAGAGACTCATCAAGGAGTGTAATTTTAGAAAGTATACTAAATGTAGCGGCACGGGGACGTATAGTCGCCCCGACCACAAAATTTAGAAAGTATCTACGAAAACCGAAAACCTAACTTTTGAAAATAAAAACTTTTTACAAATCCGCGTTGTTAAGCACTGCAACTCATGCGTTGTGCTAAATATGAGGACAAGTTAATCCAGTTTCTAGTCAAAGTTTTATCAAAAATAATCTTTAGCGACAATGGTGACCATTCATTTTCTAGCAGTCGATTTTGACGGGAAAATGATGGATTTTAACGGGATTTGCCCTAAACCGGTTCCTCAGTGATTCGGTGTCAAAAAAGTATAGTTACCATGTACTCAGAACGTGCATGGGACCGCCTTGCCTGAACTTATAAAATTATAATTGCTAAATATAATTCAAAGTCGTTGCGATTCAAGCATTTTTAAGCTCCGTGGAGCGACCAAAATTGATGTTGAACTGAAAATACGTCAATAGACAGGCAAACAAAAGCCCACCAAAAAATTATAAACATTGAACTTTCCTTGGATCTTTTCAAGTAATCGTTAGCTAAAAACTAAACATTGGATGGTAGTTGGTACATTATGAGTCATTCCGTCCCTCACTATGTGTTGTACATGTGCCAGTGTGTCAATACATTTTTCTTGAACGTTTTGTAAAAACATAATTTTTGAAAAGATTTAATATATATTTTTGAACTTTATATTGTCCTTTTCTTGTGTTTCAAAATTCCTTTTCAGGTTTAAATTTTAAGAAAATGTTAGTATTTACTGTGTTAGATTTATAGTGTTACGGCGTCCAATTGGTACCATCAGTGAAGCAGTTAAGCAAAGACGAAACAGTAAGTATAGATTTTGTATTATTCTCTGTCTGAAACAGTCGATTTAAATCGTTCTTTGTGAAAGTTTAATATCCACTTTGGATACTTCAGACGTGTAAAGATGGATCGTTCACAGTGAAACTAACTTTCGAATTTTAAATGGAATATCCTGTATATTATTGTATTATAAAAAACCGTGTAATGCTACAAAAATTGAAATCAAGTTAAAAACACTAAATTCCGTAATTTATGAGCAAATAAAATTCACCAAAATTGTTTTTGGGGCAAAACTCAAATTTTTAAATGGAACCATATTGGTACCATGATACCATTTATTAGTACTATTAATAAGGAATTTATTCATATGTCATATTAAAATGTGCGACAAATACAAACAAAATTACACCTAAAAGAAAATAAGAAAATACAATTTTGTTCTAATTAAATATTAAGAAGTAACTAAGGTAGCTTGTTAAGCATTTGTTGGTTTAACGGTGTTTTTATTGTGTCTTTAAAAATCGTTTAAAATTCTTGTTAATTGTGTTCAAAATGCCGCAAATTTATACAAGAGATGAAAAAGTGGACATTTAACATCGTTGGATTAAGAAAATTATGCAGAATTCAAAAATGCAATAATATACAGGATGTTCTATTTAAAAATCGAAAGTTAGTATTACTTCCGGCGAAACCGGAAATGAAAAGAAAATCAATTGTATGTCAAAAAGTGCCGATTATTATGTATATAGTATATCCTAAATTTCAATCAATTACCTTCAAAACTAAAAGAAAAAGGGGGTATACTATGATCCTGTTACACCAGCTATATATATTGTATAAGTTACATCTAATTTATTATTGTACAAAAACTATTTTGAATGTATTTCTACCTATGTGAATTTATAATTTATAAACCAGATAATAAAGCTGAATTTGAATTGAATGCGTTGTGATTCAACAATTTCAAGCCCTATAACAATTGCCCGAAATTTTATATGATATTTACCAAATAAGAATAAAACAGGCAATCAAGGAAGTCCACAAAGTCGTTAACATTACATTTTTAGTTGGTTCTTTCTTTTTTAGTCAGTCGATTGTAGAAAATCACTGGATGATAATTGAACACTGCATTGTCCGAATCGTCCTAATCCTCATCATGTGTGGTATGGACCGACACTTTTGTAAAACTAATACTTTTGTTAACCTTGCAAGACAAGAGATTAGAATATATGCTGTTAATTTAATTACGAGTATGTTAACAAAGCTAATTAACAGAGACTGTCCCCCTATGAGAAGTCAATGTACGTCTATCTACTCATTGTAATAAATTTTTATATCTATACCTAGTAGTGATAGCCCTTAGTTTTTCTTCTATAAACTATAGCGTATCCCCATTCTCTAAATGTTTTTACAATAATTACTGGATGGTGTAAATAATCAATACTAGACCGCACTAAGTCATTGTAGTAGATTTTTTCGGTGCCGTACTATATAATCTTATAGTACATTTTTGGGAGTACCTGTCTAAAGAATATAAAAAAAGACTACATACAATATTACACAAAAGTTGTCATGTAGCTTGGTTCAAGAACAATTAGCTGTCGATACGTCGGAAGTGGAGTATGTTCTAGATATATGTTTATACATTATGAAATAAATTAAAAATTTTGGCATACCTGCGAATTTTCCCTCTCTCGCCAATGATGCTATATTTCTTTTAAACAGATATTTCGGATAACTCAAATCTCCAGATTTAGCCAGACTGCTTAGAGACCTTTTGCCATAAGCAGGAAAATTATAATTCCTTGCTAGGCTGCCTATATTTCTTTTTTCGTATTCATCGATCTCCTGCCGGAGGTCTTTCTTTGGATGTAAGTCTCCATTTCTGGCTAAAGATTCTATACCTGAAAACATATAATAAGTACAGCTTCCAATATTTATTACTGTAGTTGTACTATGATTTTTTATAAATATAAGTTGACAAAAATTGTGTATACACTGTGTCCTAAATTGGGGGTGCATGCATTGATATCTTGTGACCATTTCGATGCTGTTTTTAAATTTGTCTGAGCCATCTTCGTATCTGAAATATTTTCAAAACACTGGAAAGGTTTTAAAAAACTTCCCATATCTGCCTAATTTGGTGGCTGGTGATATTGTAATAAGTACATTGTTAGGACACTGTTTTAAGGTGTTTTCGTTGAAGTTACCAAAATATTTCTACCATCATTTGTTTCTTAGTTAATGCCACAAACTTTGTTTTTTCTTATGAACGCCATACTGGATTTTTTGTATGTTCAATAGTGCCCTTAATTCCTCTTTCTATGATGTATCACAATATCAGGGAAAAAACATTTACTGGTGTAAAATAATGAAAAAATTAAGTTTTCTAAGTAGGCTATGAAGAAAATTTATTTAAAAAAATCTTATTAGCTTCAACTTAAATTTAAAACACATTCAAATGAGTTGTTGACTTGATTCGCACCGTCCAAATAAAAGGAAATAATGGTATTAATTTTGCTAATAGTAGGTGCCATGGATATTGTTACCATGACAATAGACAAAAGAATGTTTAATTGACACTTCTTGTTGTCATAATTGCTGTTTTTCTTGTTACTAGTGCTTCACTGTAATCTACCATTACTTTGTTATAACTAATTTTGTGCGTTTCTTTTATTAAGTTCTTTTTTTGAATTTATTATGGCTTTGAGATATACAAACGAAGGAAAGTTAGATATGCTAGAGATTTATTTTAAATCAAATAGAAATACTGATGAGGCATCAAGAATTTATGAGGATAACTTTCCAGAACATGTGCAACCGAATCGAAGGTATTTTAGGACTCTTATTATTAATTTATTAAATTATGAACGGTTTAACGGAAAAAGAAATGATACTTATGAGATCCCCAATTTGGGACACAGGGTAGATTTGGTAAGTATGTCTGTCAAGTAGCTCTGACACAGAAAGAGAATTTCCTTTAAAGCATTCAAATTTATTAGATGATTTTCTTAACTACAGCTTTTACTGTGTGTTTTTCTCATAATGTGGGATATTTGGCATACAAGAGTGAATAATTTATTATACATATGTTATTACGAAAAAGAAAACTACTATATAGTTTAATATCAGAAATTCATCTTCGCCCCCAGCCCAAGGTTCTTCCTATAGAATGTATTATCTTAGCTACGTTATATTCCAATGTTTTAATCTAAGAAGCTTATTTTAATGAATATTGCTTTTACGAACATTTAAATTAATACAATTTGCTGATGATTTATTTTGGAGGCAAATTAATCATAATAATCAAAAACCTATCTTATTTATAATTATTTATATATAGGTATATCATACCACGCTTCTGTCCTTCGTTGTGCACTGGAAGCTGGCCATTTTTTGCCAGATTAGCAATACTCCTCTTGTAGTTGGAGTCACCATCGTCCTCATCTGGCAACGTCTTCAAATATCCAGCTCTGGCCAATGCCTCTACATTTCTTTTGTGTTCCGGCAAATTGTTCCACGCTGCCAATGAACTAAGTGAACGCTTGTAACTTCTCTCGTCCTCCTCTTCCGCTCGTTCTAAGGTCTCTTGAAGCTTCCGCAGAATTTCTCTACGTAAGGCTTGTACTTGCATCGAATCTTCTTGTGGCGAGAGGAGAGTTCTTAATGTGTTCTCTACGTCTAGGTCACGTGTACTGTCTGTGTTTGCCTGAAATAAGCGAAATTTTCAAAATTTTGTTAATATATGTACTTTATAAAAAAAATCTCATTAAATACGGCTTCTATTGAGAAACTATTTTTCTATAGAGTGCTTAAAAATTTCAAAAATATGAATTTTACATAAGTAAACTACAAAGCAGAAGCCAGCAGCATCGACAAATGTAAATGACCTACGCCGCGCTGATAAGTACCAAGAAGTTTGAAATCGGTCTTTGGATAACTGGCTATAACTGCTGATGAAGAACTTCGATAAAGCTTTACTTATTAGATAATAAGAATAATAAAAGAATAATTCATTTGAAAAATTACAAAAAATATTTGTTTCATGACAAAGTACTATTAATCGACAGCTGAGTTTTTGAAAAACTTGTGTTTGTCGATGTCAACAAAACTGGCGAAATACAATATGTAAGCGGTAGAGAAACATTTGCAAATACAATTAATTTTGCATTAAATATGTCTTTTTTCAAACATGTTTGGATTAGTTAGAAGAAAGGTTTCGATTTTTCTATAAAATTCCCTATTATTGTCAAGTTTTTTTATACTTAAAGAGATCAAGTTATAGAATTTAGGTCCATAAAAGGTGTTGAGTTTTTGGCAGATTTCATTAGAACGCTTAGGTATTTAAAGGAGATTTTCAAGGTTAGCTCGAGTTAAGTGTTCATGCTTATAAAATTTCGAATATTTAATACTTTTGTATCTTTATATAGTAGAATCGTGGGGTGTCCAAAATTAAGTTTAAATGTGATTTTATTAAAAGTTTGTTTTGTCAAACTTTCAAAACTTTTAAGTGTGTATCGTAAATTACTCCCTAAATAGATGTACCATATTGAAGGATTGATTTAGCTAAGACATTATACACGAGCGTCAGTGTCTCTTTTTTAAAAATATTTATTTTATAAAATCTAAAAAATAGTTTTCTAATTCTTGAAACCAAATACTCAATATGATCTTTCCATTTCAAATGCTGATCAATAATAATACCTAAATATTTAAATAATATCGCATATATCTTGAAATGCAGTATAACTAACCATTATGCAACATTGCTTTATTTAACAGAAAGAAAATGTAAAGATGACATAAAGAATCTTACACAAATATGGGAAAAAATAGATTATAGAAAACTTACCAGAGATTTAAAAAATGAGACGTGGTCAGAGGTTTACAATGAATACAATGTAGATATTGCAACAAATAAGTTCATGATTAAATATAATTAAATATAAAATAAAAACTTGCACAAAATTAGTATGCTCTAAAATGAATAATGGACAGAAACTAAAGCCATGGATAAGTCAGGGGTTAATAAAATCTATACAAAACAGGGACAAATTAAAACAAGCATTATTAAAATATCCCAATAATTTAGAAATAAAAATTAAATACACAAGGTACAGAAATATGATAAACAAATTATTTAGAAAAAGTAAGAGTGAATATTATAAAGTTCAATTCAAAGAAGCTAGTCAAAATGTAAAAAAAAGTATGGGAGCTAATAAAAGAATCAACAAATGAAAATATAAAACAAAATAAAACAATAATAAATCAAATTCAAACAGAAAATAAGGTATTGACAGAACTCAAGGAGATTGCTTGCGAATTTAAGACTTATTTTTCTGAAACTGGACACAAAATGGCTCAAGAGATAATAAACAATAATGAGAATGAAATTTTGACAGAAAATACAAAATTTATAATAAAAAATGCAATATTTTTGTATTCAGTTTCAAATTATAAATAGTATAAATAGTCTAAAAAATAATAGTGCACCGGGCGGACCTTTCCAGTTTGGATTTAGAGAAGGAGTGTCCACTGTCGATGCAATGTATAACGTGACAAGTTATTTATATCAAAAGCTAAATAATAATCAAAAGCCACTGGCAATATTTTTAGATCCAGCAAAGGCTTTTTGACACGATTTCTCATCAAAATCTTCTAAAAAAATTAGATACATATGGTTTCAGAGGCATACGCGGTGATTTACTCAGAAACTATTTAACAAATCGGAAACAGATTGTCAGCATAGACTCGGAAAAAAGTGAAGAAAAACTAGTTACGTATGGAATATTTCAAGGAACAGTTATAAGTCCAATTCTTTTTCAAATTTACATAAATGACAGGCTTAATTTAGATAATTCAGGGGAAATCATATCTTATGCCGATGACACAGTCTTATTATTTTCCGATATCAACTGGGAGGAAGTTAAAAATAATGCGGAAAAGGGAGTTCACAACGTAAAAATTTGGTTAACAAGAAATTTATTAACTCTAAATAAAACAAAAACAAAATTTTTAACGTTTTCTTTAAATTCAGCAGGAAAATCCCATATTAATAAACTAAAATTGCATAAATGTAAAAACCTCAATCTCGTTACTTGCGACAGTTGTGAAGATTATATTGAATCAACTGAAAACATCAAATACTTAGGCTTATATATTGATCAGTTTTTGAAATGGAATAAACACGTGGAAATATTAAAAATATTTCATGAGGCACTGTGTCCAATTTCTGAGCCAAATCAAGAAAGACAAGAAGGCATTTCCTATTGTTATTTAGACTAATATTTATTTTATATCATTAACAAACTCAAACATGCCACGTTCAGTTGACAATTCCTCTTTAAAACCAAATTGTTTTTGCAATTTAATTTATTCTTGTCCAAAAAAACTATTACTCTCTCTTTCAGCATTTTTAAAAAGACTTTGACAAAAATTGCATATTAAGGATATGGGCCTATAATCATTTAACTGTTGTGAGCTGTCAGATTTATAAACAGGTATTCCATGAATTTGATACAACGCCATTTATGAAAGCTAAATTTATTATGTGTTTTATTGAATTTAAAATATATAAGTGAATATGTTTTATTAGATCACCAGTTAGATTATCATAGTCAGGGGACGAATTAGGTGATTATTACAAATATCATCTCGATAGCAATCAGGACTTATACTGAGAGGCACTGTTACTGTTTTAGTTGGATTTACTTTAATACCATTTAATACCAGTCAAAGATACTTTTTAGATCAAGATTTACTAAATTTATAAAAAATTAGCATTAGCTCCATTGCAAGACTCATACAACTGTATATCATCAGCATACAAACGTACTTGAGAATAATTTGTAGCATATTTATAGCATTAGGCAGATCAAATGTAAAAATCGAGAATAACAATGGGCAAAGAATGCTACCTTGGCGTACACCGGAATTGGTGTGACTAAAGTCGGAGTGAACTATTTTATTGATTTATTAATACCATTAATACCAGTCAAAGATACTTTTTAGATCAAGATTTACTAAATTTATAAAAAATTAGCATTAGCTCCATTGCAAGACTCATACAACTGTATATCATCAGCATACAAACGTACTTGAGAATAATTTGTAGCATATTTATAGCATTAGGCAGATCAAATGTAAAAATCGAGAATAACAATGGGCAAAGAATGCTACCTTGGCGTACACCGGAATTGGTGTGACTAAAGTCGGAGTGAACTATTTTATTGATTTTCATTCCTTGCGAATGACCATCAAATATTCAGAAAACCAGGCTAAGATCATCAAAACCTATGAAGGACAACTTTGCAAGCAACAGATCAAAATACTTTGATACAAAAGAATTAGTATTGTCTAGGAGGACTTACCAGATGCCGTCGCTATATCATCAACCACTTTTAATAAGGCTGTATTAGTGCTAAATTTTTTATTTACGGAAACTTGATTTTATCAAAGGGAGATTTGATTTGTTTCCAAGTAATGTTTTAACTCAAAAGCGACAATTTTTCCAGTAGTTTTGCGAATGAATACTGGTGGTATTGATATCGGTCGTATGGTATTATATGAGGTTAGATATAGCGATTTAGGTAACGTTATGACGTCTGCAGGTTTCCAAATGAGTAGAAAGATGCCCTGATTTATAATCATTAAAAAGACTTTTCACTACGAAATTCTCGTAAAATGCCAAAAGTGAGTACAAAAGCTAGCGATTCAATTGTCGAATCGCCCACAATTCCAGAAGTACATGAAACTACTGACAAAAATTTTAACGATGATATTGCTATAATTATTTTATTCTCGGAAACAGGATTTATAAACATTGTGTTTTTTTTTTTATACATTTATTTAACGTCGGCCTATTTCCGCTACTGAGGCCTAACACCGACGCCTGTAGACGAGCTACCCCCAACCAGGAATTTTGCCGAACCTCTTCCCTTAAGAAGAGTAGGGATCTTTTAACTGCCTAACATTTAATAGACAAGGGACCGACGGCTTTACATCCCCTCCGAAGGATGGTATATCCCCTATACAACCCTCGCCTAAGGTTGTATAGCTTCCGCGCATACACTGATAAACAAGCCGCTGGAAGATGTTTGAGGCGAGGACGCGGTCTTCGTTGTGAACACGGGGTGGATGGGTTGTTTATTAATTTCGGGTCCACGACGGGCGTCGTGAACACGGATAAGCCACTGGTTAACTCTCAAGGTCTGGGATTCTGGGATTCTGGAGTAGGGCCTACTTGAGCACCCTGTATATTCGTTGGTTGAATAAACACACTTGGTTTAAAACGAATTTACAATATTTTATTTAGATGAAAAACAGAGTTGTTGATTTGGTTTCGTAAAAATTAACAAATTTTCTTTTTTGTAACTTGTCGACACGTAGAATTTTGCCTTTAATCGTTGCGTGGTTCGTTATAATTTTAATCAGATCTTGTTATTTAATTTACTATAAGCTAATGTCGCGAAGACGGATTTTATTCACTTAAAACTAGGGCCGCGTAGGCGTTAAACAAAAATTAGCACTTGGCTTTTATTCACTAAAACTAAAACACCGATTTTTTACTAGGGGAGTCCTAGGAAGAGGCACGGGTACACTTTGGGTTTCGTTACTTAGCCGGAAAACACTACTTTGGGTTTAGGCTCTGTGGCGACCAAAGGGCAACGCGGAAAGTAAGAACTTAATCGTAGATACCGGAAACACAACTTGACGGAGCCTCGGCACGCTTCTCCTTTTATACAGAGCACGGGGCACGACGTAGCCGAGGGCTGGATGAAAGCTGGATGGGAATTAAAACCGGCCATTCATTTGGGCGAGGATTGCGAAATATTGCGTAATGTTGTGCAATACTTTTTGAAATTTACGAATTTTGAAATAAAAGTTATATGACTGAATGGGCCGTGAAAAATGCAATTTATTAATATATGAATGTCATGGGAATCTATGTTTATTTAGGAATTATTGAATATAACTGTGAATATGACCGAGGTCTGGAAATTGCCCCGTAAGGTAGCGTTGATAGTTCGATTTTAACATTTATTTATGGCTATATTTTAAGCGTTACGCTTGAGGCTGGGTGTGGTCATAATAATTTATTTAGGGTAACGGAGTGAAGTTGGCGACGGGTTGCCAGCATGAAAAGGGAAATAGTAAATTTGACTTATGTGTTTGAATGAAAGTAAAGTTGAATGTATAATATTAAAATGAAGATAGGAACGAGTGACCAGCAACTCACGGGAACATGTAAACTGGTCTGGATGTAAAAAGATTAACTCATGGGCGGTTCGTAAAGATGATTAAAAGGGGTTTTGAGATAATGTGGGGAAATTGAAAGTGACGTTGAAATTAGTATACGGGGGCTTGTAAAAAGTGTGACGAATGAAATTAAATTTTGATAAATAGAGATTGAGAGAGTAAATGGTTAATGTTTAAAGATGTTGAGGGGGCTGTATTTTTGAAGTGACTCTTTTGTAATACTTTGTTGATAAATTGATTGAATGAGGTGTTTTAGTTAAGTTGATGATAGAATTTGGATTATTGTGAATTATCGAATGTGTCTTAATTTTATTAGATTTCTTTATTGCCAAATGTAGTTTTTCAGTGTGTAGGGTGTCTTAGGGACTTCTTTTATGGTATTTGCCAGGTGGGCCTGGGCAAATGATTTATTTAACTAATTTTAGTAATTTTTTGGGCGGCCATATTGGCGGTAAGGGGAATATACTACAACAGTTGGAACGGTCACCCATCCAACTATTAACTGCGCCTGGCGTGGCTTTACAGCACATATTGAAATATGTACATAGTAAAGACGCACCCACGCTCGCCCCTTATAAACATTGTGTTTGAGTTCTTTTTAGTTAATGCTTGAAATCTTATATTTTGCTTGATAGCGTTTCTCCAATGTTGATAAATATTTATTAAAGATTTCGGCTTTTTGTTTGTCATCATCTGTTATGAGCTTAGAGTTTTCGTTAAGAATGTTAATATTATTTAACTTATTTTTGTTTAAATTATTTATTTCATTTATTAGTTGCCAAATTTTTTAATTATTTTTATTTGAGTTTGTTATTCTAATCTTATAATAATCATTTATGCATTTCTTATAATATTGGTTAAATAATTTAGATTAGTTAGATGATTAGCAATTTGTTATTATACATACTGATGTATAATAATAATTAATGATAATGTGGTCAATATTCAGCACAATATTCTGGCTTTACAAAGACAACTTCTGTAGTTTCTAACTCCATTTTCTGCAGGCCCACTTTAAACTGAACCAATTATGAGACGGCAAATGTTTGAAATGTCTTTGAAAATCTTAAACTGACCGCATATTTCCCTTTTATTTTGTATGCTTTGTTCTGAAGGACAATGTAATTTATAGTTAGTTTTCTCTATATAAACCTGCTATATTGCTTTGATTAATTTCTGTTGGCTAGCCATGTACAAAATTTAATAAATCCCGCATGGCTTCAATCTGGTATGTATCCCACTAACTTTAACTCAAATTTATTGTACCGACAACTGCAAAGTCGGAATTGAGATATTGATGTAATCAATTTGAGATCCTTGTAGATTTTAACGCTTGAAGAAATGTTCCAAATAACTTTCACATACACACATACACTGTGGTTGTAATTGGACCTGTCCCGGTTTCGTTTTATCCCTCGCGGATATAACTTGTCAGAGAATTAATTTCTTCTTTTATGCTTTTAAGAGATATTCGCAGTCTCTGAACTTTGTCAATACAAGGGTATGAAATATAAAAAACTGTATTTAAATGATAAAAATAAAAGCTAATCTTATAGTCTGTAAATATGCATCTGCATATTTGCACGAATTTATACCAAATTGTACTAGAATTCTAGAAACACCTGATTTAAAATAGCAGAACAGAATAAATCTTATAGTTAAGTAACTATAGATACAAATATTGAGTATTCTACAAACCCTTGAGCATTGAAAGTATGATATATTTCAATCTTAAAACAATTAAAGACAATCCGAAGGAGTATGTGTATTTACATTATGGCGGCAAAGTAATGTAAATACGTGTTATTTAGCTAACACAGATGCCTCTCAAAAAAAGTGAAGAAGATTTGTTGAAAAATATATAAGCAACTGACTTTATTTAAAATATAACGTAAAACAATATGTACTGAAATGATAAAATAATAATGGCTAATTGGGTATGTGAATCAACCGTCTTAAACAGTGCTGTAGTGCAATAAATCATAGTATTGTGAGAAGGGAACCCACAACACGCAAAGGATGGGTTTTTTAACATTTCATCACAGAATTAGGCATGAGGGTGAATATTATGAACCATAATGAATTAAAAGATGATATTTTTAGTCGCAAACTTCTCTATGAAATCCTTATTTTACTATAAGGAACGTAACCAGACTTCAACCAACAGCTACTCTCCGGGCTATGTGCCCCGCCGAGCGCGGAGTTACAAGCCTGGCACGTTAAGTGTAATAATTGCATATTACCAATAAAACGCTAATGCTTCGATTACAACAAACACCAACCGAAAGACTGATCCTACTTAAAGGAGCTCTCGTGCTAGTCGTCCAACACCACTTGCAGACTGCAGTTTCGAGCTGTTGGCTCTCGTCAGTGCAAGGTAGGTATGTGACGACCGACACGAGGATCCTTGGACTATTTGGTACATCTCGGTATCGTTAGGATAGCGACATGCAAAATAGTCCGTAGGCGCCATCTAGTGGTCCAGTGTCTGTTGCAATCGAAAAATAAATAGCCTGACTGGGCTTAGCATAGTTCAAATATGCTTTTAGAGGGCGGCATATTAAAACATAATATTTTTAGTAGCAAACTCCTCTATGAAATCCTTATTTTACTATAAGGAACGTAACCAGACTGCAACCAACAGCTACTCTCCGAGTTATGTGCCCCGCCGAGCGCTGAATTACAAGTTACAAGCCAAGCGCTTTAAGTGTAATAATTGCATATTACCATCAAAACGCTAATGCTTCGATTGCAGTAGGATCAGTCTTCCGGTTGGTGTTTGTTGCAATCGAAGCATTAGCGTTTTGATGGTAATATGCAATTATTACACTTAACGCGTCAAGCTTGTAACTTGTAATTCAGCGCTCGGCGGGGCACATAGCCCGGAGAGTAGCTGTTGGCTGCAGTCTGGTTACGTTCCTTAGAGTAAAATAAGGATTTCATAGAGGAGTTTGCGACTAAAAATATTATGTTTTAATATTCCGCCCTCTAAAGGCACATTTGAACAATAATGAATTGTTTTATTTATATGAAAATATAGAAAAGTTGATGACTCTTTGGATAATTTTTATTATCCAATGAAATTTAATTGATATTATTATTACTATTTTCTTTTCATATTATAATGAAACAATAAAAACAATTATTAATATTGGGGTTTTCCAGCTTGTTGAAAAAGTACTTGGCACCAAGAATTCAAATAAACTTACTATTAAATGGAGAATCTACTATTAAAATATATGTTCTATTATTTTCCATATTTATATAATACATATATTAGTTCTTAGCTCGCCATGATTTAAATTAGATTGCTTTTAAGAAAAGTATTAAAAGAAATTCTGAAAAAAATCAAGCTAAACAAAAGTTTTCTTTATTACAAAAATATTATATATGGCGTAGTAAAAGTTTCTAAAAGTCCTTCAATTTGTTTTGGCCCCAGATGTATAAAATATTCGTGACATGTGAAGTAATATCGCGAGGAAAACAACTCTTGCGGCAGGCCATTGTGTGGATAGGGAAAGCTTATGCAAATGGCCAAAAAGCAATTGTTAAAGATCACACATGGAACTTAATTTGCTTTGAACTAAGAATAACATCGCATTGTGTAGGAGGATCATCAGAAATGTCCAGAAAACAATTGGTAGATATCCTGAAAATGGCAAAGGTGTTAATTTTCAATTTGATCATGGATGGACTTCAAAACGACGGGTTGCAAGAGATTTAATGAATGTGTTTTTTAGCCGATTCTTTTTAAATCATTACAGAAAGGGTAATAATAGAAGATGAATTAACCTCGTTATAAAATCTGATTGCATATATAACTAGAAAAAAAACCGCTGCCTAAGGAATCACTACTTCCACATCCAGATTTTATATCCAAGTCTTATACACGTTAAATCCTAATGTAATTTTTTACTGCCTTTAATAATAGGGTGGGGGTAGTAGAGGAAGTGGATAATGCCAAAATAAATTTTAAAGGCCCTTGGTTTTCGTACACACACTATATTCCAATTTAATTTTTTACTCCCTTTAATAATAGGGTGGGGGTGGTAGAGCGGGTGGTTAATGCCAAAAAAATTTTAGAGGCCCTTTGTTCTCTTATACATACTAAATCCCAATTTATTACTCCCTGTAATAATAGGGTGGGGGTGGCAATGGGGTGGTGGAGGAGGTAGCTAACGCCATAAAGTTTTTTTGAGACGCTTCATTCTTGTATACACAGTAAATCACATTTTAATTTTTTTTAC